>JBAJMU010000002.1:1772985-1795108 GCA_037952995.1 Hyposoter didymator | reverse complement strand
TTTTTTTTTTTTTTTTTTTTCATGCCGCACGTCGATTTTGGTCAGAATTACAAAACGTGCGTTTCAACGTGCTGCCATAATTGCATCATACATTTAGGAGCAAGTTTGCATATGCGTTTCGTGCGTAAAAATGCACGTGCGCGTGTGTGTGTGTGTTTTATCAGGAAAGGTCGAGCATCCCGGCGGTTACATTTACTATCTCGAACGATTAAGCATCATTGAGAGAAATGTTGCGACTATATTTATAAAGTCGTGCGTTTTATTTAATAATTTACGCGCGACCGCGACTCCGTTATTCCAGCCCCGCGCGCGCGGGTTACGAGGAACGTGGAGGGATTTTTATTCACAACCATCGCATTTGCATCAAATGCGAAAAAAAAAAACGTTATCGCGACGAATTTTAAGGCTTGACTCATCAATGGGCTCGATGAAGAATTTTTTTTTTCAAAANCTCCCCTATTTGCAAACTCGAAACAGCAAATTGTTTACGGTTCGTTAAAATATGCCGGCGGCGAGGATCATAGATGCGAAGACTTTGGTCAAAATTGAAACGGAATAAAAACGAAATTTGGAATTTTTGTCGCAGCAGGAAAAAAAAATGAAAAAAAAAATGGATTTTTGCGATTTTCAAATGTGAAGAAAAAAAACGAGGTTTCTATATTCCCATTGCGGATGCCGCTACGCTTTGACTCTCTCTCTCTCTGGCTCTACTTCACATGTGTTCCGTTTTTAGTAAATCTCCCCCGGTTTCGTAACGCCCAGAAGGCTTTGAAATTGTTTCAGGCTTTGTGTCGTTTCTCGCTCCCTCTCTCCCGATGCTCTCTCCCTGACTTTTAGTTTCTCTTGGTTATTGCGATCGCTGTGTTTATACCGGCGTAACTAAACTACCTAAACCAAAGCGTCACGTCGTACGTGCTTGACAAAGCTAGTCGTTTAACAAGAGCATTGTCGTCCAATGCGCGTCTCCAACAACTACGCGATAGAACGTTCCCCAG
This sequence comes from Hyposoter didymator, assembly GCA_037952995.1. NCBI lineage: Eukaryota > Metazoa > Arthropoda > Insecta > Hymenoptera > Ichneumonidae > Hyposoter > Hyposoter didymator. Next base: position 1,794,113 of record JBAJMU010000002.1, on the reverse strand, counting down.
CTCGTTCGACTCGTCGTTCACCACCGCGACTCTGTTTCTTCTCGCACTTATGATGCAACCGTTCCAAGACAACACTTGGAATTTCTAAACCATCATCCATCTGTATTATCTTCTTCCTTTTCTTCTCTCTCTCTCTCTCTCTCTCTCTCTCTCTTGTCTTTTCTATACATTATTCTTCGCGCGAGTCAGGACAAACGTTAATATTTCTTCCGCACTTTCGTGAATAATCAATTAGGTGTCTCTTTGTCAGCCTCTTTGTAAATAAATTTCAATAAATGGAACTCTTTTGTTTTCTCCATTAAAAAAAAACAATTATTTTTTTTATTCAATCGTTGATGGAATTTTATTTTATTTTTCTGATTTTTTTTTATTAAAAAAGCGAGAAACTGTTTGCTGGTTCGTTTCAGGATTCCCGGGGGACATGAATTCTTGAAAATCTGGAGTGAGAATCCTTCGTTACGAATTTTTGATGCTTCCATCGTTTATGTATCAGTGCTTAACGAAAATTGAGTGTGAGAACGATTCACGTGATTGTATGCGTTCAGGGAACAAGTGACGATGATGCATCGTTGGAATGCAACGAAATTCCATTTTTTCCTTCGTCAGGATAGTGAAACGACATTTTTTTAAATATCCGAAGCGAAAATCTGGAGGAAAATGGAAATGGTTTTAAAAATTGATAAATAATTGATAGAAAAACGTATTTTTTGGTGGACCCCAACGGTGCGAACTTGGGAGAGTCCATTTATGATAATTCGCTAATTGGTCACGATAGTTTTCGTAACTAGGGCACGCGGAAGGTCATTTGATGGAAAGGAATTTAACGAGGAAAATGTATGATTTTTTTTTTGTTCGAGTTTCTTTGATTTTTTTTCGTTGATTTCGATGGAAGGTCGCGACTTGCTGAATCAAAACTGTTGGTGACATGCTCATACTTGTCAAAGTTCCGTAACCGAATTGCCAGTGTATCCGTTTCTTTCGATCTTTTTGTGTATAACTCAAGGAGGGAGACTCGTATCTGCGGTTTGGGTTTGGAGAGAATTGGAAGAAAAAAAAGTTGTCGGTTACCGAGCCAATGAATACTGAATAAGCCGAGGGTGTCCCGCGACGTCATCGCGTACACGGCACGTCTTTTCTTCGAGTGAGTGAGATTTTCCTGTCAGAAGAAAGAAGAATCCCACATAAAATAGGCAGTAGCGTGTTCCCCTTTGCAGCGAAGAGACGGACTAGTATCGTTAACAGGGCAAAACATTTCAAACGTATACAGTTCGCGATGGGAGCGAGGGAGAGGATGCCAGGGGAGGAAGGATCCAATGTGGCTATGGAAAACCTTGGAGACTCTTCCTTTCCCTAAAGTTATCCATCTCGACGTTCCTCAACTAGATTCATGTCTTTCTCTCTGACTTTGCGTACTTGGATGATCGCCTTGACTCGGTTAAAGTGTCTACATGGTGTACCAGACGCCCATGGAAAGAGAAAAGAAGCAAGAGGTGCAGAATGACGAGAAACTTGAACGCGATACACAGTCCGCACGCAGTGAGGATGTAAAACGAAGCCTCTGACTTTCTATTAGTAGCGCACAATGGGAACGTGGTTTTTTGGGGTGCGGCATCTGTTTGGGCTCAAGTAGCGACCGCGCAGTCGCAAACCATCAGGGGTCCTACTACAGTCAACTTAACATATCATTCGGAATAGGTACACCCTTAAAAAGCACGGACTCGAATGACGGAAGTCTTCTACGTGATCCAGAAGTCTTCGAAACCGACAAGTTGGTACACTCGAGAAAAAAAACATAATATTCCAAACTAGGGTGGCAACTGGACCATTTTCCAAATTAATGGTTCCCCTATCGTGGGAACTCTCGGCAAGCCCCAATCATTGTTCCTCCACCTCGGAACTGATAGAATTAAACGGAACACATCCCAAAGAATTCTATGGATCAACGTGTCTCGAACAATTTATTAGAACCAAACAGAAAATTTGGTATACCCTTTTGAAATTAATGTGGACAAGTGTCATCACAGGTGGAATGTCATGGAGTTACGAAAAAAGCTCTCACTATCAAGACATTCTTCTGACGATCATCAACAGAGATGGAAAGCATCACATAGTGACTGTAAAGCAGGAGCGTAAAAGGAGGAAAGATGGTAACTGGACCATTTTCCAAATTAATGGTTCCCCTATCGTGGGAACTCTCGGCAAGCCCCAATCATTGTTCCTCCACCTCGGAACTGATAGAATTAAACGGAACACATCCCAAGGAATTCTATGGATCAACGTGTCTCGAACGATTTATTAGAACCAAACAGAAAATTTGGTATACCCTTTTGAAATTAATGTGGACAAGTGTCATCACAGGTGGAATGTCATGGAGTTACGAAAAAAGCTCTCACTATCAAGACATTCTTCTGACGATCATCAACAGAGATGGAAAGCATCACATAGTGACTGTAAAGCAGGAGCGTAAAAGGAGGAAAGATGGTAACTGGACCATTTTCCAAATTAATGGTTCCCCTATCGTGGGAACTCTCGGCAAGCCCCAATCATTGTTCCTCCACCTCGGAACTGATAGAATTAAACGGAACACAACCCAAGGAATTCTATGGATCAACGTGTCTCGAACGATTTATTAGAACCAAACAGAAAATTTGGTATACCCTTTTGATATTAATGTGGACAAGTGTCATCACAGGTGGAATGTCATGGAGTTACTAAAAAAGCTCTTACTATCAAGACATTCTGCTGACGATCATCAACAGAGATGGAAAGCATCACATAGTGAGTGTAAAGCAGGAAAAGGAGGAGGAGGAGGAGAGTAAAAGGAGGAAAGATGATGAAGAGAGACGGTTAGTGTCGACGCAGTCCCGTTGACGGTTGGTGCCGAGGAGAAAGCCATATCGTTAGTATTCTTTATAGGAGCAACGTAGGATATGCTCTACATAATGGAGTCTCAGCAGCTAGAGAGCGCGGCTCTCTCACTTCTTTTGATGCCGAGCGTCGGGCCATCTCTTGTTTATGTATGAGCGGACCGCACTCCTACAAGCAAGCCTCTCAGACACTACCATCCACACAGTCTTGTGTGGATTCGATCGAACGTGTGCAATGCCGGTTCGTGTTCCAGTATATAACCAGCAGGGTTTTGCCTTAAAGCTTGCCAAGGCGACCAAGGCAAACTCGGAAAAGGATGACAACTTTACTGACTTTAGCCAAGAAAACATATTCACAGAACACTACCTCTTTCTCCCAACACACGTGTCCTTGTCCCTTTCCTCCAGCTCCTGATAATCCAATCTCCACTTCAATCAGACCTTCCTCGAACTTGCAAGTAGCCTGTTTGTGTTACATGCCAATCGACCTTGTCCGGTGGGTCTTTCCAACGCCAATGCGCAGTTGGTCCATCGACAAGGTCTAACAAGTGGCAAATTTCGATTTTGGACAAAACATAGAAACTGCTTTGCAGATTTGAGTTCAGAGCTTCTTCGGAGGCTGCGGAGGATTTGGTCGTGAAATGAGAAGATCGTGATTTTCAAGTCACGATCCCACAATGGCTCGACGAATAAATGAGCATGTAATAAAAATAATTGATTGGCAAGGAGCAAGTGGAGTGGAGGGTAAAAAAGGCGATTGGCACTATTGGCGATGCGAGAAGAGGCGGGAGAGAGGCGTCAGGTTGACTGCTATATCCCGCGAGCCTCGCTAACAAGCGAATCGATTAATATGAGAGAGATCCGCGAGGGCACGCGGCTCGCTTAGATTAATTCACGCTGCGGGAAATCGCCACGATTCGGATTAATCATCGAGTCGATTGCTAGGGAGAGAGAAGGCAAAGGAGGCGAAGGGGACCGAGCGATGCTGCACTCCTCACAAACTTACTTTGGCTTCGTGCATGGCTCAACTTTGTTAAGGGGTAGAAAATCGAGAATAAGATCGAGTCTCTTGCTGGCTGGAGATCGCAGCTGAATCGTGACCAGATTCGATATGTCTCGCCTCCACTGACCAATAAAGAATTGCCTTTTGCAACACTCTAGAACGTGCTGTCTGTGCAAATTTACCAACTCAAATTCTCCATTTTTCATCCTTACAATGAAAACTAAATTTTTTTGAAAAATATGGATATTTTGTTCGATACGTTCGACTAAACGTTTTTTTTTTTTGAATCATCCCAAAAATAGTGTCATTGCAGCTAAAAATATTTTAGAAAGTCTCTTCAGAAGCAAATTTCAGTCGTTCCACTCGTAAATTTCGCTGAAAATTCTGTCAGAAACTGAATATTCTGCCAAAATAACAAAACATTTGAAATTATTTAAAAAATCATTTAGTTTACCGTATTCAACAAAATATCGACGATTTTTAACAAAATTTCATTTCCAGTGTAAAAAAGGGTGGGGGTTAATATTACGAATAACCAAATTGTCGAACAGCTAATAATTCGGAATTTTGGTATTCATAAAATTAAATAAAAGAAAAGTAAGAAAGTCGAAATGAAATTTTTCAAATGACTAAAAATTCGAAATACAAAATAGCGAACGTCAAAAATGGCGAACGTCAAAACGGCGAGCGCCAAAATAACGAACGCTAGAATAGAATAGAATAGAATAGAATAGAATAGAATTCGTCATTTTGGCGCTCGCCGTTTTGACGTTCGCCATTTTTGACGTTCGCTATTTTGTATTTCGAATTTTTAGTCATTTGAAAAATTTCATTTCGACTTTCTTACTTTTCTTTTATTTAATTTTATGAATACCAAAATTCCGAATTATTAGCTGTTCGACAATTTGGTTATTCGTAATATTAACCCCCACCCGTAAAAAAAGGACTCGTTTTATGAAGGAGTAAAAAAAACTATATCAAGGGGTTGGTCGACCCGAGGACCAAAACATCACGAGCTCAGCAGCAAGTTTTCAATCAGATCTTTCAACTGCATGACACAGAAGTTTCCAAAGTTGCGATCCAACGAAAAATACGTTATCTATCAATTGTCTGTTAAATATCAAAAACCATGAAAATTTTCGTACAGATTTTCGAGTTGGATCCTAAAAAAAAATATCTGATTATTGTCCTGGGCAAAAATCGAACAAGAATCTTCTGCTAAAAAAAAAAAATCGGAATTTCGTGCCATTCAGTTGAGTTGTAAACCAAAAACCATTGAATATTTTTCAAAATATTTTTGTAATATTCAATCCTTAGAAAAATACTTTATAAGATAAAAAAAAAGGACGCGAACTATTCAAAAAAATTGCAACCTCAGTTTCATGGTCCTGTGCAAATATAGAACCAAAATCTTGGGATCTGCTCAAGAAAAATGGAATTTCGTTGCATTCTAACGATCCAAACTCAACCCCCATCCAATTGTTTATCGTCTTTGCAGTAATTAACACAACGGTACGCTCAGTAGGCTGATAAATATTAATATCAACAAGCTGGAGAGTACAAAACCGTTGGGAAGCTCTGCATCCCGAATAGAAGATGAAAGTTATTTTATGACACGAATCCATTATTCTCAGCTTGTGCATATTGTTCGAATTCCAAGAATACATGGCTTTTAGTCAATGAATCTGTGTGTGTATTATAGTGCAGTGTGTCTCAAGTTTTCTACGTAATGTTTTCTCAGAAGACAGAAGGAGGAGAGTGGATGCTGTGACGTATGGCTTTGGGAAGCAAAACAAAAATGGTCCAGCAAAGAAAAAGTGATAGAGGAAAAGAAAGAGGAGAGAGAGAGAGAGGGGGGGGGNNGGGGGGGGGAGCAAAGGAGAACCGAGGGTTGGATGTAGAAGAGAAGTCGACCGAAAACTTTAGAGGAGGTTTGTATGGAGCTGGACCACGTGGACCACGTGGCCCCCGAGCTCAATCACATCCGGAGAATCACAAGATGACGTGATGTGTTCTCTTTCCCTCTCGCTCTCTCCTTTTTTATTTTTCTAGCTTTGTCTCATCGTCGTCAATGTTCTCTCCCATAAACGACACGAGGGAGAAATACGATCGGTGAATACAAGCCCGAGAGCTCAAGAAAACGTAGCAAGAGAAAAGGAGGGACGGAGGAAGAAAGAGAACGATGCCAGGAGCGACGGCCGCGACGAACGAGAGAGAGAAAAGGCCTTCTGGATCGAGTGTGGGTTTAAGAAGAAGTGGGGCCATGTGTTCAGTGTCAAGTTGCTTCGAACCACCCGACCATCCACGATACATACTCCGGGTTCCCTCAACCACACCGAAAAACACATACGGTTCATCATTTCCCTCTTTTCCCTCCTCATTTTATTCTCTCACTTCCTTCAATTTACATCCGAATCTCACCATCTCTTCCGTACACAATTTATCCATCATTTTTACCCCACACCACATTCTCATTACCAATCCATTTTTCTTCGAAAAATAAGCCACCAGAAACTTCGAAAATCTAATGACAATGTCAATTTTCATTTCAAAAACTTATTAATAATATTCATAATATTTTTTAACATTTCATATTTCATATTTTATATTTTTTACATTTTATGTTTTCAATTTTTTATTTTTTATTTAAAATTTTTTATTTTACATTTTTTATATTTTATAGTTTATATTTCATATTTTATACTTTTTCTATTTCATATTCTGTACTTTTTCTATTTTATATTTTTAATTTAATCTTTAGATTTTTTATTTTTCATATTTTTTTCAATTTTTAATTTTACGTTTTTTCTATTTTGTAGTTTATATTTCATATTTTATACTTTTTCTATTTCATATTCTGTACTTTTTCTATTTTATATTTTTAATTTAATCTTTAGATTTTTTATTTTTCATATTTTTTTCAATTTTTAATTTTACGTTTTTTCTATTTTGTAGTTTATATTTCATATTTTATACTTTTTCTATTTCATATTCTGTACTTTTTCTATTTTATATTTTTAATTTAATCTTTAGATTTTTTATTTTTCATATTTTTTTCAATTTTTAATTTTACGTTTTTTCTATTTTGTAGTTTATATTTCATATTTTATACTTTTTCTATTTCATATTCTGTACTTTTTCTATTTTATATTTTTAATTTAATCTTTAGATTTTTTATTTTTCATATTTTTTTCAATTTTTAATTTTACGTTTTTTCTATTTTGTAGTTTATATTTCATATTTTATACTTTTTCTATTTCATATTCTGTACTTTTTCTATTTTATATTTTTAATTTAATCTTTAGATTTTTTATTTTTCATATTTTTTTCAATTTTTAATTTTACGTTTTTTCTATTTTGTAGTTTATATTTCATATTTTATACTTTTTCTATTTCATATTCTGTACTTTTTCTATTTTATATTTTTAATTTAATCTTTAGATTTTTTATTTTTCATATTTTTTTCAATTTTTAATTTTACGTGTTTTCTATTTTATAGTTTATATTCCACATTTTATACTTTTTCTATTCCACATTCTGTACTTTTTCTATTTTATATTTTCAATTTTTTAATTTTGATTGAAAATTTTTAATTTTACATTTTTCCTATTTTGTAGTCTATATTTCATACTTTACACTTTTTCTATTTCATGTTCTGTACTTTTTCTATTTTATAGTTTATATTTCATATATTCAATTGAATTTTTTGTATTTTTGAAATTTTATATTTTATTCTTTATGTTTTGAATATTAAATATTTTATGTTTTCCACATTTCCTATTAAAACTGCCATTATTTTTGTACAATCACTACTGACGATTATAATAATAATTATTTTGACAACGTAAATCGTTATTATTTGTCCATTTGCGTGGCTAGTTATTTTGGTGGAAAAGAAAATTTGCACGAGCAAACTGCCAGCATGCATGTGTTTTCCAACGATCTGATGAAAAAATAAGAAAATGTCGAGAAACGATTCCATATTGGACTTGGCATGTGAATGAGATTTTTCGCTCGTTCCCTCGTTGGTTAACACGAACGGGTAGTTGCGTATTCGCTGTTCATTTGCGCGCACCTATATACACGTGGAATGGTGTATCTTGGCCGGTGAACGAGTTTCGAGAGAACAAGAAAAGACAACGAGAGGAAAAGAATGACGGTGAAAGAGAAAACGAGAGAGAGAGAAACGACGATTTCGGGAGACGAGAAAACGTGACGAAAAAGCCAAAGATCGAGAGAGAGAGAGAGAGAGAGAATGAGGTTTGAGAACGTGCGTAACTGCCCTCCATACATCAAGAACAAAGCGCGGTAGGCTAATGCGCCGCGCGTCTGTTGTACGATACGAGATGCAGCAGCGTTTGGCTGCAGCAGCTTGTGTTAGTACTTGCGCCTCGGCACTTATTTGAGTAAATCTTCGGATTCTATTCATCCTCCTGCCATTAAGCCAAAGAGTGAGAGAAACTTGTGTAGCGTCATTTCCGAGCTCACAGCAGCATCAAATGCTGTATACAGCGATACCTGCAAATCTTCGTTCTCTCCTTCAGCTCCCTCGTCTTTTTTTTCTTTCTGCTTGCGAGTCTTGACGATTACTCAGTAAATTCAATCTCGTTTCCTCTGCCGAATCATCTCCGCAGAAAAGTCAATTAACAACTGCGTTCCGATGTTTATATAGATTTTTAAAAATTCAAGAAAATTTTCGCCCTTGTTCGATCTAATCTCTTGCCTTGGCAAGCGCCACATCAAATTTCGAATACACTTGGAAATCGTGCCTCGCAGATAATGGCTTCAATCAAATACTTTCTCGAACGATGCGTACACGAAGAGAAAATTATACAAAACAATATCATGGGTTGTCTGATACCATGGCACCCGTCTGAAAGTTTTTTTTCACAATTTTCACATTTTTTGTCAAATTTTCACGTTTTTTTATCAAATTTTCACATTTCACGTTAAATTTTCTCATTTTTCGTCAAATTTTTACATTTCCCCTTAAATTTTCACATTTTTCGGATTTTTTTATCAAATTTTTACATTTTTCGTCAAATTTCCAAAATTTTATCAAATTTTTACGTTTGTCACGAAATTTTCACATTTTTTGTCAAATTTTCAAAAATTTTATCAAATTTTTACACTCGTCACGAAATTTTCACATTTTTTGACAAATTTTTACATTTTTCTCCCAAAAAAAAAAAAATTACGATGAATTTATTAAAATTCCTCAAAGAGACGATACGGTCCGAGCAGGGAACTATGATGTCATCGTTACTGTCGATATGATTTCCTCGTCCACGTACAAAAAACTATTTGGGACAGTATTTCGTCTTATTCCAAAGCGAGGGTTCGTAATGGAGCAAAAGCGAGCGAATTTGGAGGGTACACGGAGAGAGTAGATGGTGNGTCACGAAATTTTCACATTTTTTGACAAATTTTTACATTTTTCTCCCAAAAAAAAAAAAATTACGATGAATTTATTAAAATTCCTCAAAGAGACGATACGGTCCGAGCAGGGAACTATGATGTCATCGTAACTGTCGATATGATTTCCTCGTACACGTACAAAAAACTATTTTCGACAGTATTTCTCCGTCTTATTCCAAAGCGAGGGTTCGTAATGGAGCAAAAGCGAGCGAATTTGGAGGGTATACGGAGAGAGTAGATGGTGCTACTCGTATGCGGCACGAGGGACTATAAACACCCTGGCAAAGATTCATTCATTACGCGAGTAAAACGGTGACCGCGATTATAAATCAGGCACTGCGGTGCGCACTGCTGCTGCGATTCGTTATACGTTGCATTGTTTCGTTAATAGCTCGGGATCAATTTTCCTGTGTAAATTGTTTGAATTTTTTTTTTTTTCGTCTCACGTGAAATTCTCGATTTTCAATTATTTTTGTTTCTTTTTTTTTTTTACTATTTCCTTATTTTACAATTAATCTTGTCAGGTGTCTCTGCGCAAAGAGGCGAAGGACATATGGTCCACATTGTTTCGCGTGACGTTCTTCAGACCCCCCGGGCCATCCAAAAATTCCGTTTACATCAAGATGTCAGATTTAATAATAGTACCAAGTCGCTGTCCTATACTTCGCGTTCGACCACGCGCACTAGCACATTTATACATTTCAGTCAACACACACTTACGTGCCCATTATTCGATCCCTCCCAAAATTGGCTCATTATTATTTTTCCATGTGACCCTGACTTGCCACCTTAAAGGGTACGAACTGCCCCAGGCCTATTAAGGAAAATACTCATTTTTCTACTTTTCTTGGTTTTAGCATTTTTTTCAGTGTACTTAAATTTTATTTTTGGCTAAATAAATAAAACAATCTTTTAAAAAAAGTTTTCAATATGTTCTGCAACAATTTTCAAGTCGAAATATTCAGCAGTTCATTTTTTATAACACTTTTTGTCACCGGGGTGCAAATCTACCCCATGGTGGCAAGTGCGTAATTCTACAGAGTCGTGGCAAGTCAATAACCGTCTCCGACGAATTGTTATAATTTTTCGATCTCGTTGCATGGCAGTGATCGATTTTTTTTTTTTTTACGACAAATCGATTTTCGACACTCTGCTTCTGTCAGCGGTCTGACGGACCGAGAGTGCGTTAGTCGGTCACTAATAACGAGAAGGAAAATTTGTTGCGAAATTCGTTTTTCGAGAGTATGCGCCGGCTCCGACGCGTAAATCCGTTCAACTTTTATATGACGCTAAGCGAAGAATTTTATCGCTCGTATTTGTCGTTCGAGCCAAGAGCAGTTGATGGATTATGTTTCTGCTTTCGTTTTGGCGTGTAAGAAAAAATCAGGGGACTCGATTTTTTTTTCGCAGAGTCAATTTTTTCATGCCAGTTTTTTTTTTATTAAAAATCTAATTTAAAAAAAAATTGGTAACCACGTTTGATCGCGAGCAGCTTGATTCGAGATGCTCCGGAAATTGAAACAAAAGTTTACGATGCAATTATTAATTATTGTATTTAGGGATCCAGGTGAGGATTTTCTCCGCTGCTGCGCTCCATCTTGCTCCTCATTTCGCGGGGTGCATTCATTGCCGAACGCGTTTTACTGCCACGCGATTACTCATCCACGGTCTCGCGCCCTCGTGCGAGCAGCTCAACGAACAAAGAGTAATTATTCGAGAAATTCGTGGAAGCCATTAGCCGTGCGCCAGAGTTAGGCGAAAAAGGCTCGGGAACGAGAGAGCGAGTGAAAAATATGGAGAGCACAGAAAAGAGAACGAAATCGAAGCGAAAAAAAAATGAAAANAAAAAAAAAAGAAAAAAAAAAAAATTCTATCGGAGCCTCGCGTCTCGAGGCCAATTTTTGTAGCGCCAACGAAAAGAGCGCGAGATTTCCTGCAAATGGCTGACCCACGAGTCACCGAATAAATCTTCTGAGGTCGTTGTATTTTAATTATCATTCGATATTTTTTTTATACGTTCAAAATTATTGCCTGATAAATATTTAATCATCTTTTTAGCGTGCAACTGAATCAATTTATTTTTCAACTCTCCATTCATCCTCCGAAAGATAAATTACAATATTTTACTCCAATTTTTCTGACGGGGTGGGGGTTAATATTACGAATAACCAAATTGTCGAACAGCTAATAATTCGGAATTTTGGTATTCATAAAATTAAATAAAAGAAAAGTAAGAAAGTCGAAATGAAATTTTTCAAATGACTAAAAATTCGAAATACAAAATAGCGAACGTCAAAAATGGCGAACGTCAAAACGGCGAGCGCCAAAATAACGAACGCTAGAATAGAATAGAATAGAATAGAATAGAATAGAATTCGTTATTTTGGCGCTCGCCGTTTTGACGTTCGCCATTTTTGACGTTCGCTATTTTGTATTTCGAATTTTTAGTCATTTGAAAAATTTCATTTCGACTTTCTTACTTTTCTTTTATTTAATTTTATGAATACCAAAATTCCGAATTATTAGCTGTTCGACAATTTGGTTATTCGTAATATTAACCCCCACCCTTCTGACGTTCTTAACAATTGTTCGTATTTCGATGAAATCATGAGTTCGGAGCTGCGAAACTATGGCTCGAGGCTGTCGATCTGTCGCAAGTTGGTTGTTCAAAATTTTCCATACCGCCTCGATATTTATGGCGAAAAAAAAAAAATTATCAGACGCGAAAAATGTCGACGATTCGTGCAATTAGCCACCAACGTCGCCATTTTTTTCGTACATTCAAAATGCAAAAAAAAAGAATGGCATTAGTCGCGGTCTGGCGAAAAAAATGCTTCCGCATTGAGAAACGAAATAAACGCCAAGAGTTTGTCGTACGATCGTGCGCTGTTAGAAAGATCCAGAGACTGTGTACGAACGAAAGCAGCAGATCGCGGCCAGAAGTCTAAGAAGCATGGCGTCCGCGAGAAGAATATGCATATGAAGGATCTCCGCCGCGGCGCAGAGTCGAACAAGAAAAAAAGGAAGAAAAGGAAGAAAGAAGAGACAGCAGTTAGTAGAGAAACGCCAGATGGAAGATTTTCTTGTTTTTGACAGTGTCCTTCGGCTTTGGTCTCTCGGCGAACAACAACGAGCGCGACAAAAACGTGAAGAATGGAGTGCGAGAGAATATTTCTTATTATTCTTCTTTACATTCATTCAAACAATCTCCATGTGCGTGTGTGTGTGTGTGTGTGTGTTTGTGTGAAGATGAGCCACGGAAACGTGGAGTGAACTATTGTAAATTTGGTTAATGTCAAAATGGAGGAACTCGAGAGAATAAAGAGTCACGAGCAAGATTTCGTCGTGTCGCGTAAGTCAAAGCGATGAACGAGAAATCTAGCGTGACGCGCGTGTCACACGGGAGCTCGTGTTGCATACGTTAACTCGGCTTGATGCGATGCCTCGAGAGAGAAAATCGTTTCGTATCGTACACCAACAGGATTTCGGCATCAGAAATATCGCATTGTCGTTACTAATTATTTTTCCTCGTGAATACGTCGTTTGGGATTAAGGAAATCATGAAAACCTGGCGATTGCCTCAATCTTTCAATCTCAGAGATAATTATTATTGCGGAAATGAAATTCTATTTGGAAAGATCGATATTTTGTTGGATTCGGTGGAATTAACGTTTTTTTTTTCTTCCGAATTTTCTCAAATAGGGGAGTATGGGGCAAAGTGGCCAACTTAAGGAATTAATCGAATTTTATGGGTGAGCACAGGACCATTTACTTATTTTGAAGTCCCAAAATTCATTCCGGCTGCTTGTTTCCCGAATTTTGGCAAGAAAAAAAATCGGGGCAAAGTGGCCACCCCCTCGAGTCCGTGAAAATCCATAACTGTCAATTCTACGACCAAAAAAGTAGTTGAAAATCATCGTGCAATTAGCACGATGATTTTCATCCTTCTAGGCCTAGACTGCCTTAAGTTTCTCGGAAAACAACCATTTTTTTCGGCGCCAGTTTGTCTCAGATATCAAAATTTTCGAGTGGCCACTTTGCCCCATAAATCGCATTTTAGTGAGTGGCCACTTTGCCCCATGTGGCCACTTTGCCCCATATTCCCCTATTTTGTTCCTGCGGAAATAAATATTCTAGAAAATCTATTCGGATACGAAATTTTTGTTACTCCAATCGTTAATTTTGCTAACAGTCTCGTTGGAAACCAAAGACTCTGTGAAAATGAGGGAAATTTTGAAATTATTCAAAAATATTTAATCCACCGTGTGTGCAACGAAATTTTCACTTTTTTCAACGAAATTTTATTTTCAGGGAAAAGATAAATATTAATTTCATCAATTGTTATTTTTTTATTTCTGTGTATAAAAAACTCTTCTACACAAATTATTTAGATTTATGGGAAATTTTGGCCTTCCCCCATAGAATATCACTTTTTACCATGAAAGCAACAATATTCACAACAAAAAAACCACCATTTTTGGCAAAAGTGATTATTGTAAATATATACAAAAATTTTATTTTCGGTGAAAAGTAAAATATTAATTACATAAATTTTTATTTTTTTATTTCTGTGTATAAAAAACTCTTCTACACAAATTATTTAGATTTATGGGAAATTTTGGCCTTCCCCCATAGAATATCACTTTTTACCATGAAAGCAACAATATTCACAACAAAAAAACCACCATTTTTGGCAAAAGTGTAAATATTTACAAAAATGTTATTTTCGGTGAAAAGATTAATTTGAATTACACACATTTTTATTTTTTTATTCCTATGTATAAAAAACTCTTCTATACAAAATTACGTTTGAGCCATTTTCATGGATAAAGCACTGAACCAATTTTGACGAATCTTTGGCAGGAATCAGAATTTCGTTTTTCTCCAATTTAAAATCAATAATTCTAATGAACAATAAATAATTTAGTAAAAATGATGAATTTTCTATGGAAAGTTGGAAAATGGGATTTATCGTGCGAGAGAAATGAAAGGAAGGAGAATATATTGAAGAATGGTAGAATAATTCAGAGGCTGTCACATTTGAGGATCAAAGGTGGCAGACAATTCTTCTGAAAATCCCCATGAAAGAAGTCACTTATGAGTGTCGAAGGACGTAAATCGTGAGCTCGAAGGGATTAGAGGCTGACAATTTAGCGTTGTCTCGGATAAATTAATGCTTGTGTATAGCCATTGTTTCTATGCTCTCTGGGGAAGACAAGAGATTTCCAAATTCCTCAATCACTCGAGAGCAGCACGTCTTCTCGTAAACTGGTGTGTTTCTCCTTTCGGTCCAGGCTGCTTTCTTATTCGAGGCTCTCACGACGAGGCCTTTTGTCATTCTGAAACGGGAGAAGCTAATCTCGGTCTGAGCGAGGAGACTGTAAGAGCCGCGAGCACAGGAGACAAAAGACGAGAAAGAACGGCGGACAGTGAAAAACTGAGAGAGGGGATAAAAAAAACGAAAAATTGTTCGTTTCGGTATTAGTTCTCGAGTCGTAAGCTTTCACGCGAGAGCTTCAAAAAACTCTCGTCACTTGAGATATGTCCGATTTTGTTACCAGGCCTCCCTGCCACCTAATTTCTTCCTCCAATTCCATTGTTTAGCTTCGATGTGAAGACGTTGAAGAAAAATTTGTAAGACACCAGCTTCGTACATCGTGTTCGTTTTCCTCGAGATTTAAGGACGTCGTGACGGTCAAATATTAATTTTTCTTTTCAGTTTTTCTCACATACAAAATTGTTTCCGAGCCCAAAAGTTCATTAGAAATAATTGTTACAAATTTACTAAAGAACAACGTACTCGAGATCCAAGATTGTCCGAGGTAATCTGTATTTTTTATGTAATAAACAAAATTTTGAAAAAATTTGACGATCGATTTTTTTGAAAAACTTAATAAAGCTTCTTCGATGTTACNTCGATTTTTTTGAAAAACTTAATAAAGCTTCTTCGATGTTACATAAAAGTGTATGCAAAGTTTTAAGAGGCTTCACCATTCAGAAATCGAAATATTAAATGTTGAAATCGCAACTTTTAACACACGCTCTTATCAGAAACTTCTGAAAATTGTGATTTTTATAAATTAAAAGAAAAAAAAACAAAATTGAGGACGTTGTATGGTGGCTGTCAAAACTAAATTTTTTTTTTTTTTAGTTTTTCGTACATACAAAACGGTTTGCGAGACTAAGTTTATTCGAAAAAGTTGTTACAAATTGACTAAATAACAACATACTCTGAATCCAAGATTGTCCGAGGTAATCTGTATTTTTTATGTGATAAACAAAATTTCAAAAAAATGTGACGATCGATTTTTTTGAAAAACTGAATAAAGCTTCTTCGATGTTACATAAAAGTGTATGCAAAGTTTCAAGAGGCTTCACCATTTAGAAATCGAAATATTGAATGTTGAAATCGCAACTTTTAACACACGCTCTTATGAGAAACTAGTGGAAATTGTAGTTTTTATTTTGCGAGCAAAAGTTTTGGTACAAATTGACTAAAGAACAACGTACTCTAGATCCAAGATTGTCCGAGGTGATCTGTATTTTTTATGTAATAAACAAAATTTCAAAAAAATGTGACGATCGATTTTTTTGAAAAACTGAATAAAGCTTCTTCGATGTTACATAAAAGTGTATGCAAAGTTTCAAGAGGCTTCACCATTTAGAAATCGAATTATAAAATGTTGAAAATTGCAACTTTTAACACTCGCTCTAATGAGAAGCTGCTGAAAATTGTGATTTTTATAAATAAATATCTCGACCTCTACATGGTAAAGCCTCTTAAAATTGCGCGAGCTATTAGACGTCACTATTCCCTTAGTGTGGTGCAAATTAAAAGGAATTCAATCGAAAATTTTGCATCCAACGTTCTGGATAGACAAGTTTCGTCGAAACGAATGAAATTTAACGACTTTTGTGGGTTTTTTGAAAAGCCTCCGATGCTCGAGCCAGAAAATGAAATTTGCAAGGAAGAGTGCGAGAAAGGTATAAACCGATAGGCGAGAAGAAAATGTAATGACAGAGCGAGGATCTCGAGAGAGAAAAAGGCAGAGGGAGAGACTGCTGTGCTGGAGTCAAAATGAACATGAGAAGAAAATGTTTATATATATTTATATATATTACATGTGTGTATATAAGATACGTATATAGATGTGTAAATGTTGAGCACAGTGTGTACTGCAGACATCATTCTTTTTTACGATCCTTGGCCTATTTTAAAACAACGCGAGAGCGAGACGAGTGCTGCGAGTGTAGCCAGTCCCAGACGCACAAGTCAGAGAACTTGAGCATCAGAAAACATCACCAGAAGCGCCTTCTCGATGGAGGGGAGGACCCAGCACATGGGAAACTACTCCATAACCCACAATATCACTCTGTATTTCGTTAAAGCAAGACCAAACTCTCTCCTTGGCTCCCCGGATCGACAATAACAATTCCAAACATTATCTACACCGTTTACATTTTTTTTTCGATACTCTTCTATATAATGTACAAAAAGTACTACATTATTCGTAGCGCAGTACATATCTCCCTCGTAAATCTCCATAACTCCCTGTCGGAACGCTTTTTTCCACCGCATCCGCGATGACGCAAATTCTCATTGCTTTAAGACTAAAAATACTATATAAATATATATACGAATCTTTTCAAGATGCTCGCCCGAGTCTCGAGATTATTCGTTCCATTTCGTCGGTCGATACAATAGATTTTTTTTTTTTTTTTTTTTTTAATCTTTTCAAATAAAAATATTATTGGTGAGTTTTGAAAATGGATTTGAAAAGCTCGCTCGTCTCCTTCGTGCTCGCGAATTTTCGATCAATTTGTAAAAGCGAAAAAAAAAACGCCCATGGGCTCAGGTGGATGCGAAATTTTGAGGAATTTCGTTGAGTGAACGTTAATGGACTCGTGACTAATTTTCAGCCAATTGACACCGACGACTGAACAGAAAAAAGCTCACGATGATTTTCAAAAAATAATAAACAACGAATATTGTGAATAAGAAATTTGAAAAAATGGGAAACACGTCGTGGGCGTCAAGTTTTTATTTCAAGTTGATAAAAGTCATAAATTGATAACGAGCCAACGATCGTTTACACTCTTGGATGGAGAGAAACTATTGCTTCCCAAAAAATTAGGCATGTTCCCTATCCGTCAACTGCGAAATGATTTTTAGAGTGTTGAAAAATATATCATTCTCTTTTGGACGAGAAAATAAAGTTTGGTGAGACGACTTAATAATTTTTGAGGCAGAAATTTATCGGTGAAAATATTGGGCAGAAAAAAAAAATTGTAAAAAAGGGGCAAAGCCTTTCCTGCTGCGTTCGTCTCTCGCGAATGTTCGTCCATCCACGCGCCCTTCGAGAACCTCCAGCCCAGCAGGCACAAAAGAAGGCTTTTCGTACCGAGAAACCAGGAGAAAGGATTTCTCAATCTCACTTCAGAATAAATATGTACGTACGCACATTCTTGCTTTCACGTGTGTTTACACAAGAAGGGTAACACGATCGGTTGGGCTCCCGCAAAACCGCATAGCGAAGGGTCTCCTCGTTACACACCCCGAGGGCCAAAATCCCACAAAACGAGCTAGTTCATCCTCATGAAATAAGGTGGTGCGTGAGGGTCTCGTTTTTGAGTATTTCTTGACAATTGAAATCGGCAGGACCGAGGCCAATCAATTAAAAAAAAAAAAAAAANNNNAAAAAAAAAAAAAAAAAAATACAAAAAAATACAAAAAAAATCATCACGAGACTCGAGTAAGATTTTTTCTCGTTTCCGCGACGTTATTCACAGCGAACGAGACATTTCTTCCTTTTTCCAAAATCATCATAAAATCAAAATGAATGAAAATAATGGAAAAAATTTTTTATCGAAATTTTGAATTTTTCTAAAACTTGCGGTCCAGCCAGGACTTTCGGAAAATCTTTCCCTGTGACGAAAAGCATTCCAAGGGCTCGCGACAAAGCTCCATGGGGAACGGGGTCGTCGTCCAGTGAAAAAGAAACGGTTTGGACGATCGTTTGGCCGCGAAATTCACTCGTTCGTTATACATTTATTTCCTATTAGAAAAATAGAAACGAAATGATTCTTTCGAGTTGCTCGTTCTCTCGGAAGAGCCTCGAGCGAGACGGCAGCGAAGCCCGAAATCTCTGCACGTATTAGGGGAGCAAGAGAGAGAGAGAGAGAGAGAGAGAGTAGTTGGACGATGACAAGAGCGAAGGGAAACGAATGCGAGAGCGACGAGGGTCACTGGGTCAGATGCAGTGCACGCTCTCAGCATCACTGTTACAGTTCCCCATCTCTCTCGATCGCCCGCAAGTCTCCCTCGAAGCGTAATCTCTCTCTCTCTCTCTCTCTCTCTCTCTCCCTCTTATCCTCTCCCGCGTTAAACACATGGCCCAAAGGCCTGGCTGTACCTTACGCACGCACATGTATAGAAAAACGAAAACTTCCAAATCTGCTCAATTACTCCGTTATCGCAACAGAGATTTTTTTCTCATTCCCCTCCGCACCATTGTCTACTTTTGTTTCTCTACAAATTTCCCATTGTCGATCGCATCCCATAAATAAATTTCTGTCCATTTTCAAGTACCGATTATGAAAGTTATCGAAATTTCGGAGCAAGAGTGACAGACTTCCGGTTCATCTGTTATTTCGCTAATAATTAATAATTAATTATAAAGCATTAATTATTAATTATTGCCTGATAACGATAATTACGCACGAGGCGCCGTATTTTTGTCCATTTTCAAGCACCGATTATGCAAAGTTATCGAAATTTTTGTTACAAAAGTTACAAACTTCCGGTTCACCTGTTAATTCGGCAATAATTAATATTTAGTAATTAATTATTAATTATTGCCTGATAACGATGATTACGCATGAAGCGCCGTATTTCTGTCCATTTTCAAGCACCGATTATGCAAAGTTATCGAAATTTTTGTTACAAAAGTGACAAACTTCCGGTTCACCTGTTAATTCCGTAATAATTAATAATTAATTATTAATTATTAATTAATGCCTGCGATAATGATGATTATGTACGAGGCGCCGTATGAATGAGAAACTGACTAATGTCCAGCATGGCTTTTTGTACTGGGATCTGCGTTTCGCTTATTTGGCTCGCGAGCACGAAACGATCGCGAGGATCTTATCGCCCAGGGAGTGTCGATCATTTTGAATGAATGATAAAATTTTGACGATTGCTCGTCACTCACCTGCCGATCGTGCTCATATCATCCCGTCCGCGAAGCGGTGGTTACGTTGTTTTTGATAAATCTCGAAAGAAAGAGGGGGATCTCGAGTTTTCACGTGATAATTAAGTTGCCACTGCTTCTTCCCTTCGAATCACAATCACGAGAGAATTTTCATTCCTTTCACCGCACAGACTCTCGACTTGCTTCACTGTCTTGAGAAAAAAAAAACTTTAGCGATCCTTTCGCGTGGTTTTTCAAAAGATTTTTCGTTTTTTTTTTTTTTTTTTTTTTTTTNGACGTTGAGTTATCGGTTTTGCGGGGAGTTGACACTTCGCGATCACTGAATCCTCGTGTTGATCGCTGGGGATACGCGGCGAGGGGATTTTTCGTCACTGGCAAGGCCGAGCCGAGAGCCTCCACTGAAGCAACCGGAAGTACCGGTTCGCCTCTCTCGATCGACTATAAAGTTTCCTTGACGATTTTTATTTGTGCTGTTAATCAATTGTTTCCGCGTGGCACGTTTTTCCAGCCGATTCAGTGCCACGAGCTGGCTCGATCGGAATAAACTTCCGCTCCGGATCAACCGGTTGGATAACTAAATAAACACAGGCTCTCGAATGGTCGCAGCAGCCGGATCGCTGGACCATGGATGCGGGAGTATCGTGTAGATTTTGATGAACCTCTCGAAATAATAACTGACGCGCACTGATCGAAGAAGAAAAATGGAGATGCGGAAAGTTCGGTAGGAATCGGTAGCGGAAAAAGAAAAACCGGTTCGATCGCGAGCAACGAGCCGCAGCACGTTGGACGTTGTTCTTAATCCAGAAAGCAGAAAGATGGAAAATAGCTGAACGATTGTGAAGAATGGTCAGGTCGATAAATCGCGAACTAGAAAATGGTAAATCGATGAAAATTTATGGATAAAATTGAAAGCGACGAAACGGGATAACGACGTGATAAAAAAAATGAATTGATAATGGAGAAGAGACGCGATTGATAAAACAATAGAATGGACCGCGTACCGTCGGTAGGTTTTGTCTCTCTCGTGTACTTGTTAAATCGCTTTTTGTATGCGTATGTACAATGGTGAAAATATAATCGCCGCGGCCTCGGAGCGTCGGCTGACTGACTGAAGAGCGCGCGGGCTACGAGGTCCGCGGTGGGACGACTCGGCCAGAGACGTTTCGGCAGGCGCTGGCTCCGGCGCAGATCGGGAACGTCGCACTCCCTCTCATTTATTCTCTCGCTCTCTCTCATTCTCTTTCCATCCCTTAGGCGACGGCGGCGGTGGCGGCGGCGGCGAGTGCCCCGCTGGGGCCTCACGCCCAACAATCGAATGCGGAGAGCGGGGGAACGGAGCGCCAAGAGCGAGAAGAAGAAGCAGCAACGCGGGGAGGGGACTCTACACCACCCCCGCGCCTCCTCGTCTCCGGACGACGACGTCGCGACGCCTCTATCGCTTTCTCTCTTCAACACACTTTCCCACAGAGACACACACATGTGTTACTCAAACGCTACGCGGCCACCTTCCCACCACCACCAGATGTCGTTGTTATCGCCAGAGAAGGAGAGAAACACGAGATAGAGTCATGTCGAGCGGCATCCTTACAAACGCTCTCTCTCTCTCTCTCTCTCTCTCTCTCTCTC
>JBAJMU010000002.1:1755639-1772658 GCA_037952995.1 Hyposoter didymator | reverse complement strand
CTCTCTCTCTCGCTGTATTCTCCATCTCTCTCCTCTCTTTGCCACTTCTTTTCATCCCAGACCTGCGACATTCTCTACCGCGCGCGCGAGGCCGCGAGTATGCCGCGAGGCCGCCAGTCGCGATAGACAGAGAGCAACTGTTACGCCGCCCGATCAAGCCAATGCGCAGGGTCCTCGCGCGATCACCTATACCGCCCGATCCACCTCTGACACTCATTGTACCTTCACTGCGGATACATTATTATCGTCCAGGGATCGAGGACTAATGAGGAATTTTGAAACAGCAGAAAAATTGCATTTTATCGAATTATTCATTTTTTTTAATTTTTTTTATTTTTTATTTGTGCCTCGGAATGTTCAGATCAACTATTTTTTTGTGCCTTTCCGTCGAACAGCATTTTCATCATTTTTATAAAAATTTTCATGAAACGGGAAGCAAACGAAATGTCCTTTTAATTGCTGTTTTGGAAATCGATAATTAGTCGATTAATTAGTCAATTCGGTTGATACCCAGCTGTGAGCTGATTCCCAACAACTTGACATAAATTTCATGCCTGTTGGGGAAGAGCGTCTCAATTGCCCTTAAGGGTCGTTTCCCTACAACCAGCCAACGCCGGAGCTTCTTCACGTTAAGGGCTGTCTCTTGATAATGGTTATCGTCACCAGGTTCCGCAACGGGGTTGGGACGATTACTCGATTTCGTTCGTTGTCAATGGTCCTTGACAATTGGCCTAGGGCCCGTGAGTCATTAAGGCAGGAAGCGAGTATCGGGAGTAACCGCGGAACAACGCGTTTATGATTTTCCGTCTCCCTAACATTTCACAGTCGAATGTGCCACGAGATTTTGGCAATTTTTTATCAGCGACAAGGAATTTTTATGGAAAGGCGAAAAAAATGGGGAATTCCATGGAAATTTTCATCGTGAAGCTTTTCCGACAAACATTTTGTCATGCGCTTGCTCAGCCAACCGGAAACATTAATTCGATGAGGATGAGTTGAAATTACTAGTAAAAAGATTGACATTTACTTTTGCAATAAAGCCGGAGCCAGACTTTGGGGAAATGCCGGATTGGAAGGCGCACAAATGGTAAAGGCTTGACGCGCGCGGCATTGTGGGCTGTATTTTCTGGATGGATCAGGTGTGCGCCTTGAGGAGCGACCGGTGTGGCTTGCGCATTGTCTATTGTCTGGTGTGCGGCGGAGCGTCGAACGCGGAGGCGGCAGTAAAAGCACCCGGCGCGCAGAGCAACCCCCCGCATCAACTTGCCGATCCAATGGAAACTTGGAGGGTGGGAGTCAAACGGGTTTGATGGACCAATAGGACGGGAGTTACACCCGCACAAATCACAATGCTCATTGTTGTCGCTCGCTGTCCGCCCACCTCGCGTCCTCCTTCCGCGTCTTGCCGGAACATATATATGCGCGCTATTTTACAAAGAAACTCCTCGCTCGCGTCGATGGAAAACGCCAGCCGCACACGCGCCGCAATCCAACCGAGGGCACGAGCTCTCTCTCTCTCTCTCTCTCTCTCGGCTTCGCTTTCTCCATATATACACGCGTGTATGTAAAAGACTCTCGAGGGGGACCTGCTCCACCGCATCCACCTGTATGTTCACAGGTGGCCACCCTGTGGCGTGTGCCCTTT
Source organism: Hyposoter didymator (assembly GCA_037952995.1). Lineage (NCBI taxonomy): Eukaryota > Metazoa > Arthropoda > Insecta > Hymenoptera > Ichneumonidae > Hyposoter > Hyposoter didymator. Next base: position 1,771,013 of record JBAJMU010000002.1, on the reverse strand, counting down.
TGCCTCCGGGTTTTGCTCACCGTTCGAGTCCCTCCTGTCCATATGTATGTGTTTACGCTACTTTTTAGTACGGTCTTGATGTTAACTGTCTTGGGACATTGACTGCGTGCGAGTCAACCACTCTGAGCAAAGCAGATTTCGATCGGAAGGGTCACTGCTTTCCAGGCTTTCTTCCCTCGGATGCCAACCTAAAGATTCTGGACTAGAAACTTTTTAATAAACGCAGTGTTGCGTGGCTCCTTTTATAGTAACCGTAGGATCGCTGCCATTCGACCCTCAGCCAAGGCTGAAAAATTTAGTTGTACAAGACTTCCAACCGATTGTTTCATGTTTGCTGAAGAGTTACCATTTCTAATCATTTTATTGGTCGATCAATGGATGGCCCTCTAAAGAGTGAAAAAAACTGGTGACACTCGTTGAAATTCAGTAAAAATGGTTTTGTTTTCAGAAAAAAATTCATTACTCCGCCATTTTTCAATTTTAAGGGCTAAAATTTAAGGATTGTATGCACAACGTTTGGTAGTGCCATTAAAAAAATAAGAGTACCTGCCAATCTTGATAAAAAAAATATTTGTATCCATTTCAAAGGTGGCAGACCTCTTATTCCATTTTTCCTTAGCCTGGGCTACGTTGGCGATCGTCATTCGTAATTATTGAAATCTACGCTCTGTCGTAAATCGTAACACTCTCAAGCAGCCTCGGTGAATGAGCTTTCCTTCAGCAGAAACCACTTGAATATTAAGCCTGCTTCTTTAAAAACTGCCATTTTTCTTGTGCACCTTGTCAAGCTATCAGACTTATGCCCATATGGAATATTACGGACGAGCTCGTACTCCAGATGAACTCACTCGTTTCCACTAGTGTAACAGAGTGCCCTCAATGTCTGAGTGCAAAAGTGGGCCTGTATTATTTTGCAGGTGAATCCAGGCATCTGTACACAGAGGAAATACTAGGGGAGGACGTCTCTAGCAAAACAAGCCCGCCCGATGTTCTGCCGCTGTGTGCATCACGTAGAAAGAGAGAGAGAGAGAGAGAGAGAAAGAGAGAGCCAAGAGAAACGAACGCGAGAATGGCGTCGGTGCGCATCCCTTTCATGTCTCCCGCAAACCTTTTGCCTCTCCTACCACTTGCCTTCCCCATTCCTCTCTTTCTCCATCTTCCTTTATTCTGCCTCTCATCCTCCAAGCGTTCCCTGAGCAACCAACTCTTGCTCTGTCTCTCTCTTCTGTTCTCTCTGCTTTTTTTTTTTCATTTTATTATTTTCCTTGGCTCCCACCTTTACCCCTTGTATTCTTCCTTTTTCCATCAACCTCCCTTTGCTCCTTCTCATTCGATCCTTTTGATTCGCTCTTGCTGCCTTTTTCGTAGAAGACAGGACGAGCGTCCTTCTTTATCTAAGCTCGCGGACTGAAAATAAATGTATTTCAGAAAACTTTGCCTTTACCCATCGCGGTAGAGAGCATGTTAATGAAAACTCAGTCGCGATCCGTGAACCTTGATACTCCGCGATATATCGTGCTGCTGGGAGATTTGAAGCCTTTGCCATGTGACGGTGACGACGTTCTTTTATTTTTACAGAAAATATTAATGCTTCGCTTCCTTTTTGTGTTACGTCAGCCCGTCGATTGCTTTTTCCTATTCTACTTCTACATCGGTTAAGTATTTGAGCGTTTGGTAGCGAATTCAAATTTTCGTATGGAAAATAACAATGTTTGGTATCGATTGGTATGACTTCGGGAATGTTTGGTACAAAGAAAATCGAATAATTGAGCCAATTCAGCAAATTGAAGAGTTAATGATAATTCTGGAGGATTTATCGATCTACGCGTGCCTGCTTTTTCTACTGGTTTTGGCTCCCGTCTGAACGAGAAGAGAATCGCATCCACTGGCGAGACACTGTTCGTGCGGGCAGCATTAGCCGCTTCGTCGATGTTGCTAGAAGTACTATTCTGCTGTTGTACGGCTCGAGCTCGATTGGCTCATTCCCGCTTGTCCGGTAATGAAAAACCTTCAATGTTCTTCCGACTGCTGGAGAAGGTACAACTCGTCGTCGTATGGTAGCCACACGATCATCCAATATGTACAGATTTTCTCTCCTGTCATACGCCAAGCGCACGTGTACGTGGTTCGAATTAATTGAGTAGGATATTGTGTGTTTGATGAGATTGCTGCTGCTGGAACGGCGATGATTATGGCTCGAGTGACGCGCGGGGCAAATGGTGAATAATCCCAAAGAAATAAAAAATACAAAATGGAATAAAATGAAGAAAAATCATTGAACCAACACGCGCGTCCAATTAGACACCAAACTCATAGTTTTTCTTTCTTCGCAATGAACAAGAGGAGATTCATATTGATACTTCGCTCTTCATCTCTTCTTGCGCGTCTTCATGTCCAACTCGTTTACAATCATAAGACTGGCTTATTATGTTCTTCATTATGACTTAATTTATTGGATCGATTTCCTCGAACATCGTCGAGACATCGCGGGTCTGCTCATCGAGCCAACTTGCCAAATGACAAAAAAATATTTCTGTCTTGCACTTGATGCTTCGGTACTACAAACTGACACATAAAGTATGAGAAGAATATCCGCGAGAAAAAATGTCTCGAGACCTTATTTCGATGTATTTTGCGTCAGAGGACTTGTGCCTCGACGTCATATGATTCAATCTCCGATGACAAAGGCATATGGAGAGAGGGAGAGAAATAAATTTGAATTTTCGATAATAATTGGCTTTCCATTATTAATCATTGGCATATCAAGTGTTTGGCTTATCGCGGATGAAAACCTGGGGTCAAAATGACCCGAATCTTGAAAAATTCATATCTCCGGTAATATTTAACGAAATGCGTTCAACTTGGGCTCGTTTTTTTCGTTTTTTAATGCAGGGTCACGTGAGCCTGGGGGAATTTTGATTGAAGTCAAAAAATCAGTGAAAAATGCGGTAAAACGAGAAATAACGGGAGAAAGTTGTGTTTTTGTTTTGTCTACAGTTGCACGAAATATCGAGAGTATGGAGAGGCAACTCCGTGTCCAGACCCAAGTGAAACGAGTCAAAAGTGCGTCCGCCACGAGCAGAGCGTTTGCGTCCACTGACTGTTGCACCAAAGCTTCAGCGACGTACGTGGGGAGCGAGGAGTATGGAGAATAGAGAAGTGCGTTCATTCAGATAGCGTTGGGAGAGTCGAGAGTGCACCCGCGAGAGGCAAGAACGAGAGACACGCATCGTCCGTCCGAAACGTGTATTCGCTTCGACGCATGGCACTCTCAATCAGCGTGACGTTGGTCGGACTAGCTACGGAAAATTGTAGCATTTCCTCTCCTCCAATGGAATTCTTACTCGTTCCTCCTGATGCCGAGCTTCTTATTCTCCTCATCGTCTTTCCACGCTACGGACAGAGACTCTGCCGTAATTATCTCGCACAAAAAGCCATCGTGCCAGAGAGACATCGCTCGCCCTCGTGAAAATGCTATGCACTCCGTTCATGCCCACCCACGCTAATTTATAAATGGCGTTTCCTATTCTCGTGTCGTGTGGCATCGAGTGCAGGATTTTCCATCGACCGGACCAACAATTAGGGGAGTATGGGGCAAAGTGGCCTACTTAAGGAATTAATCGAATTTTATGGGTGAGCACAGGACCATTTACTTATTTTGAAGTCCCAAAATTGATTCCGGCTGCTTGTTTCCTGAATTTTGGCAAGAAAAAAAATCGGGGCAAAGTGGCCACCCCCTCGAGTCGGTGAAAATCCATAATTGTCAATTCTACGACGAAAAAAGTAGTTGAAAATCATCGTGCAATTAGCACGATGATTTTCATCCTTCTAGGCCTAGACTGCCTTAAGTTTCTCGAAAAACAACCATTTTTTTCGGCGCCAGTTTGTCTCAGATATCAAAATTTTCGAGTGGCCACTTTGCCCCATAATCGCATTTTAGTGAGTGGCCACTTTGCCCCATGTGGCCACTTTGCCCCATCTTCCCCTATTGTTTTTGCTGTGTTTTTATTATTTTACAGAAATTTCAAATGAAAAATTTCTCGACCAATTCACGAAAGATTCGCCGTTTTCCTGTTCGTACTCGCCACTCGTTTTTTAATCCAGCAAAAGTTGAAAAACTGCTTCCGAGTTGCATCGTTCGTTGAGTCAAACTCGAGAAACTGGTTGAAAAACCTTGAGCAGCATCACCCGCGCCCTCTAGTAGGAAAATGACTCTGTAACACGATGCACATGAGAGCGCTCGGAGAGGATGTCATTCTATTCCGGTCCGAGCAAAACTGTGCAAGTGAATTGCGACGGAGACAAGAACAATGAGTGTTGTGAGTACGTCGCCCGCGAGTTGTCTCTGCGACTGGGTATAACCCGAAATTTCTTCTCGCTCGTTCTAATTCCTCTCCTGGCGGTCGCTCATAGCAAACGCGAAAGAAAAATAAAAAGGGCGAGAGCAAATTGTAGCATCGAATGCCACGCGATGTCAGGCGAGGAGAAAATCATTTGCCTCTTGGAATTAAACTTTTTGGCTTTCAAGGCTTTTTTACTTTTCTACTATTTCGTACGTACTGAACTCAACCCTCACTTGCAACCTTGGGGTACAAACCCCAGGCCTATTAAGAAAAATACTCATTTTTCCACTTTTTTTGGTTTTACCATTTTTTTCAGTGTACTTAAATTTTATTTTTGGCTAAATAAATAAAACAATCTTTTGAAAAAAGCTTTCAATATGTTCTGCAACAATTTTCAAGTCGAAATATTCAGCAGTTCATTTTTTATAACACTTTTTGTCACCGGGGTGCAAATCTACCCCATGGTGGCAAGTACGTAATTCTACAGAGTCGTGGCAAGTCAATAACCGTCTCCGACGAATTGTTATAATTTTTCCATCTCGTTGCATGGCAGTGATCGATTTTTTTTTTTTTTTACGACAAATCGATTTTCGAGACTCTGCTTCTGTCAGCGGTCTGACGGACCGAGAGTGCGTTAGTCGGTCACTAATAACGAGAAGGAAAATTTGTTGCGAAATTCGTTTTTCGAGAGTATGCGCCGGCTCCGACGCGTGAATCGGTTCAACTTTAAGGGCCTCGAGAGTCTTGGAACTTTTTATATTTCACTTTCATTTGAATTTCTTTTGTAATATTTTTATCATTTATTTGTTCTATTCTGCACAGTCGACGCTGCTTGCGATTTTCTTTCTTCATATTCTTAATATTCTCTTTATTTTTGTATTATTTATTTTTTGTTATTTTATTCCTTGCCCCACAGCTTGTCAGGGCATAATAAATTTGATCAATCAATCAATCAATTTCTCCTCCTCCGAGAAGTATCAAGCGCCTGACAGAAATGTTGGGACGGTACGAAGGAAAAAGAGAGAAAGTTGCAGAGACAGGAATGAAATAGAAAAAGAAAATAATTGAAAAGTGCGTGTTGGGTCGACGCATTATATCGCGAGGGAGAGGTAGCGGGAGGGAGGAGAAGATTTATGCTTAGCAATAGTGGTACTAGAAGAGCAGAGAGGATAAAAGTGAGAACGGTAACAGTAGCAAAACTGATGGAGAAGCGAGATGACGGGGTTCGCGGACGTTTCCGACGTTTTGTTCTCGTTGGGCTGGACCAAGAGCATGTCATCGTCGGACTTGCGCGCGAGGCACGACGACAACAACGAAGATACGAGGGAGTACGAGGGTTGAGCACCGTCGCAGCAGCTTTCGCTGGCTCTACATGAGAGAATAATAAAATAACACGAGTGCTACGTATATAGAGAGATGAGGAGAGAGAGAGAGAGAGAGAGAGAGAGAGGGCTGAAGAGATAAGAGTGAAGAAGGAAGAACAAGAAGAAGAGCAGGAAGAAGACGAGAGCCTCCCGAGAGTCAAGACCCTGGGCTGATGCACTCGTGAATGAACATTGGCTCGCGAGCATTTCCGGCCCTCCCTCTCTTTTCATTTTCTCCTCCTTTTCTTCATCCCTGACATAAAGTTTCTCTCGCTCTGTCTCCCACACTGCTCATATCCTTCATTCGTCCTCTTTTTCCTCCCTCGTTTTCCTCTTTTTTTCTTTATTATCTTCTTCCCCTTTCCCTCCTTTTTTTGCTCCCTTTCGTTTCTCTCTCTCGCTCTCTTTCTGTTCTGCCCTGTTTTCTTCACTGCAGAAACGACCTCATCTAACTTTGTGTCCTCTTCTCTTCTTATGAATGAGTCGCCACAGTCGTCTTTCGGAACGCGAGAGTGCCATTTCCCAACTGAGAGAATATGAGAAAGAGAGAGACAGAGAGAGAGAGAGAGAGTGGGTGAAAAGGCATAACTATATTTCATCGTATGTATGAAACGACAGAAGAGATGCACACTGAGAGAAACAGATATAGATGGGGGAGAAATATCAGAGAGAAACGCTTTTCGCATGTGCATCTCCACAGAGAGAGAGAGAGAGAGAGAGAATATGCTCCTCGAAATGATATGCGCTTAGCTCGAGCCCAAGCACGCAAGCTGACGACACTATGCGGCTCAAGAGTTCGCTATATTCCTCTCGCGCGAGTACAAAATTAGAAATTCACGAGAGAAAGAGAGAAAGACAGAGATTTCTCATGCTAAAGATTTTCACCTCTGCAACATAACTTTCCATCCTTTTATCTCACATTCCCAGTGTTCTCGTGCGTGTATAATTTTCATTATTTCCCTGCAGGCAGGCCCTTGCTTCGATTTCTCGTACCGGAAGTTTCAATTTTAATTTGCACAAATTTTTCTTATTAATTAACTCAATCGAGCTTTTTCGTCACGTGTGGCCGGAATTTCCACGCGATATTCCTGATTTTCCAAACGCACTATCGTGCTTTTTGCTTGTTATTTTGCACAGACGTGGACGATTCCAAATTTGCTCCTTTTTCGCAAAGTCTTCCGCAGTCTTTCTCTTCACGTTTTCCATTCGTCATTTCCATCCATTTCTCGTGCTCTGTGTCGTTTTTTTTCTCTTGCACTCCATTATTAATACTCTGGCCCAGTGGTTGGCTCCTGCATTGTGCATCAGCCGCGGAGATGAGTTCGAGAAGAGAAACGAAGAGAGATGCTCCCTTGAAGCTGCTGGTCTCGCTCCTCGTGGCGCGCGCTCGCTCGCGTCCGGTTAGGCAGCACATCCCGCCGCGTGTGTACCCACGATTATAAATAGTAACCCCCTTTGTCGGTGCTTCTGCTGATGCTGATGCTTGTGGCTATCTCGCTTCTTCTTCCTCTTGTTCATTCTTTATCTTATACCTCGCCTCGCACCCCTTTACTCTCTTGACTTTTCTCTATACGCCTTCCCGAGTATCTTTCTCCCTCCATCTTGGCTCTCGATTCCGCTTGCCGAGCTTTAAAGCCTTTTAACCCCAAATACACGTGTGTGTCGCGTGCGTGCGTGTCTCTCAGTGTTTATGTGTGCCTCGTGCCACTGGCTGAATGACTAAATGAAAAGACTCGGAAAGCTCCAATCCTCTGGCTCTCCCTATACACACACGCGTTTGCGAGCTTTTTTCTCGACCCGACGACGAGACAATTCTCTACGATCTCGCACTCGCTTTTTTCTCTTATTTCTTCGTCTTCTTCTTCTTCTTCTTCTTCCTATTAACTCGTCTCTTTCATTATTCCGGAATGTCTTGGCATTTCCCGCACACTTTTCCAAATTCGTTATGTTTTTCCCATCTTTCTCAGAGACTCTCCAGCCTGCACTCGCGACATGAACAAAACCGCCTATCATTTTCTCTCTAATTGGTTGCTCAATTTATTTCCTGACATTTTATGTTTTTTCTTCATCTTCGTTATTCGGCATCGAGTCAAGGAATTTTCATAATTTTTTTCTTTTGCTTCCTTCATACGGGAAACCATGTGACGGTGAAATGTTTGTTTTTTTTTTCAGTTTTTCAATTTTCAGAAATATAATTTCCATCCAGAACTCAATCTCAATTTTTGCAGATTTTTTGAACCTGTCAAAGGACAGTGAGAAACTGTAGGGCAACCCAGACCCATGTGTGTCTAGGAAGGTGCGCTGCTCATTGCAATGCGGGGGGTCGAACGGTCTTTTTTGTTTTTTTTTTATTTTTTCATTTTCATTTTCGTAATTCGTGGTCGAGTATGTGGTTTTTGTGGAAATTCACTCTCGCGCCTTGACACGAATGGAAATATTGAGTGAACTTGAAGTATTTTAATCTCAACGTCGATATAGGGGAGTATGGGGCAAAGTGGCCTACTTAAGGAATTAATCGAATTTTATGGGTGAGCACAGGACCATTTACTTATTTTGAAGTCCCAAAATTGATTCCGGCTGCTTGTTTCTCGAATTTTGGCAAGAAAAAAAATCGGGGCAAAGTGGCCACCCCCTCGAGTCGGTGAAAATCCATAATTGTCAATTCTACGACGAAAAAAGTAGTTGAAAATCATCGTGCAATTAGCACGATGATTTTCATCCTTCTAGGCCTAGACTGCCTTAAGTTTCTCGGAAAACAACCATTTTTTTCGGCGCCAGTTTGTCTCAGATATCAAAATTTTCGAGTGGCCACTTTGCCCCATAAATCGCATTTTAGTGAGTGGCCACTTTGCCCCATGTTCCCCTATTTGGATTTGGAATTTCTCATTTTGTCATTAACGCCCGAATAAGTTACTGCCGAGTCGGAATGCAAACAGGAAATTGAGGATTTCTTTGATTTTAATGTCAAAATGAAATGGTGGAAAAAAATGAGCGACGTTGATCGATCAAGATGAATTTGATCGTCTGGCCTCCGCAGGCATAGCCACAGAAACGAGAAATTGTCAACTCATTTGACGCCTGAATAAACAATCGAAAAAATTGATTGAACAAATTATTGACGATAAATTGTTGACGCGGAGAATAAAATGGCTCGCCCGTATGGTAGATTATTGTGGGCAGAGATCGCTGTGGACAGATCTCAGTAAACTGTGCGTTATGCTACATAAGCGCGTGTTAAACTTACGTGGGAGTGAATAACGGCGTTTCGCTTATTACAAGAACCGGCGAGAGCGTTTAATAAGAGTGCGAACGAACGAGCTCGGGCGAGTAGCCAAAGAATCGGTTAACAAAATCAAGCATTACTTTCCGCGAGTTAATACACTCGAGGAGAAGCTAATTTATTCAAATATTGGCAGCTTTAGATTTCTATGCTCTCGCGATAAGTGTATTGAGAGATCAGAATAAATGAAATTACGCAGTACGTGTCCGTTGCCGCGTCAGTCCACGCACATACCAAAATGATAAATTCTCCAATTCCTCATTCCACCGACGCGACTTTTGTATATTCTACTCTCGTTTTACGAGTCACTGAACATGAATGAAATTTAACGCTCACCATTATTTATTCAAATTCCATTTTTCTTTTTTTTTTCACCTCCAATAAATTTTGTTCCTTATTTTTCAATATTTCTTGAGGAATTCCAGAGAATGCAGGTATACATACATTTTTCCCAACAATCGTACCGACTCGTTGAATCAATTCGAATAACATTTCGTCATTTATTTTCAACAACATTTCCAGTCCATCGGCACAAATTTCATTTCTGTTTGTACACACGGAGAGAAAATTATATTCAAAATTACTTTTACGTTAAATATAGTTCCCTGCTGATACCACATCGTCCTTTCGAGAGATTTTACCAAATACATGGTAATTATTTTTTTTAAGTTTAGTAGAAAAATTTAAAAATTTGACGAGAGATTGAAAAATTTCACACAAAATACGAAAATTTAAAGAAAAATGTACAAATTTGATAGAAAATTTGAAAATCTGACAAATTACGTACAAAATTGACAAAAACTTGAAAAATTGGACACAAAATGTGAAAATTTGACGAAAAACGTGAATTTTTGACACAAAATATAAAAAATTGACAAATAACGTGCAAACTTGACGAAAACTTGAAAAATTGAGATAAAATGTGAAATTTAACGAAAAAAAAATAAAAAATTGACAAAAAAATGTCAGAGTTACGCTCTTTTCAATAAAATGTGAATGAAAAATTACTATTTTTTTGCTAAAATGTTTTTAGAGTAGTGATATGGGGTCAGGAAACCACGAGGCCATTCTAAATGATTTTGTCTCCATGAATACAGCAAAAGCGAGAAGCTGTGAAATTCAGAATTGTTTCCATTTTGGAATTTCGTCCAAGTTTCGCAAGAGCCGATTTTCCTCGGCCTGGAAATGTTGAAACTTTAACAATTTATCGAGTACAAAGAAAAAATTCATAAAATGTCGATTTTTCAATCGAAATTTTTCTCAAAACAGTGGAAAACGTCGTTACGGGATTTCCCATTCGACGAACCAAATCTATCGACGATAATGTAATTAATTGCTCGTGCTAATTGCGGAAAAAGCTGTCGGTGGATGGAAAAATCCAACGTGGATGACGATGAGGTGGAAATAGCAAAATCATGATCCAACAGCACGCAAGAATGATGCGTGGGCGTGAGGCACAAAGATGTCAATTCGAAACGTCACTCGATTACTTACGAGCGTTCCGCGATCGCGCGAGCGATATTGGTCAAAGATACGACTCGATCGCGTTCGCTGTAAAGAGTCTCTCGCACGAACAATCATAAATTTCAATGAGAATGAATTTTCGCGCGGCCAGCTCTGGCGCATTCGCGGGTACGGCGCGTCGCGATGCATTCATGAATGGAGTCTGTGCTTCACGAGATCAAAAACCAGTGCGTGACAAAGAATAGCTCAGTCCCTTTCCCCGTTTCTCCCTCACGAGCGCAAATATCTACGTGCCCGAAGACTTTCCGATGCACTTTGTGAAGCCACGGAGTTTCCTTGCAGTTTCTTAAAAAAATTGAAGATCTCGGAACAAAAAAAAAAGAAACTCTACACATTACGAACGTGGAATGTGGAAAAATTTATTTCCCCTAAAAACATTATTTTCCACTGCATGATAAAAAATGGTACTCCGTGCGTCTCGATCTCGCGCGTCGAGCGAAGAGAAAGAGACTCTCGATACAGATATCTACTCACTTGGCCTGTAAGATTGAATTTTTATCGTGAAGGGGCTACGCGATGAAACCAAAGGCGACGAATAAATCCGGATTTAAACGAGACTATAGCCGCGCTATGGCGAAGAAAATATTCAATCCGTATGGTATTTTTTTCCACGGATTATTAAGGACGCTGTATGGCGACGGTCAAATCTAAATTTTTCTTTCCAGTTTTTCTCACATACAAAATCGTTTGCAAGCCCAAGTTCATGTGAAAAAGTTGTTACAAATTTACTAAAGAACAACGTACTCGAAATCCAAGATTATTCGAGGTGATCTGTATTTTTTATGTAATAAACAAAATTTCGAAGAAATTTTACGAGCCATTTTTGGGAAAAACTGAATAAAGCTTCTTCGATGTTACATAAAAGTGTATGCAAAGTTTTAAGAGGCTTCACCATTTAGAAATCGGAATATTCAATGTTGAAAAATGCAATTTTTAACACACGTTCTTATGAGAAACTACTAAAAATTGTGATTTTTATAAATAAATAAATAAATTGAGGAGGTTGTCTGGAGGTCAAATATAAATTTTTCTTTCCAGTTTTTCTCACATACAAAATCGTTTGCGAGCCCAAGTTCATGTGAAAAAGTTGTTACAAATTTACTAAAGAACAACATACTCCAAATCCAAGACTGTTCGAGGTGATCTGTATTTTTTATGTAGTAAACAAAATTTCGAAAATATTTTACGAGCCATTTTTTTGAAAAACTGAATAAAGCTTCTTCGATGTTACATAAAAGTTTATGCAAAGTTTTAAGAGGCTTCACCATTTAGAAATGGAAATATTCAATGTTGAAAATTGCAATTTTTAACACACGTTCTTATGAGAAATTGCTGAAAATTGTGATTTTTATAAATAAATATCTCGACTTGTACACGGTGAAGCCCCTTAAAATTGCGCGAGCGATCAGATGTCACTATCCTCTTCGTGTGGTGCGGATTTGAAGGAATTCTATGGATGGAAAATTTAGCAAACAACGTCCTTAAGTCCGGAAATGATTTAGTTGCCACACCCACACACACGTTTCTTGTCTTTTCGTTGAGAATCTGGTGGAAATTTGAGAAATTTCCTTCCATTCGTCAATGGATTCTGTTTGAAAATATTAATAAAAAAAAAAAAAACGTCGTCGCACAGTGTGTGGACGATTTCCATTGATGCTGCAGCAGTTTTGGTTCAGTTTGTGTTGGAGAATGCGAGCGCGGTTTCGATCTCCTGACTAGACGAGTTAATCGGCTACGGAAGCACAATAAACTCGGAGGATAATAAACGAATTGATCGTGCAACATCGTCGGAGCTTTCACGTCTCTTCGAGACGTGAAAGCTCCGACGACGAGTTTACCATAATAATGCGTTCCCAACCCTGGTAGATCGAGCGTGTATACGGCATCCGAGAAATAAGCCCAACTCGAACGAATAGAACTCTATAAATAGTGGAGCAACCATCCTCTCGAGCTTATATTCGTATATTCTCTGATACGCATGCATATCCACAACGTGTCCCGAAAGTCAGAGCCACCGAGATTTCCAGCAGGGGAAGCCGATTTGTCAAAAATCTCCGAGCCAAAAGTCTCTGGAGCATTTTTTGCAAGCTCGAGAATCGATGAACCGAATGGGACCGTTTCGCAGTGATAACGAAATATTTAATAAATAAATAAATTAATTAATTGATTAATTAATAATTCTCATTAATTAATTAATTATTAATTATTATTATTATTATTATTATTATTATTAACTGCGATTTTTTAGTCTAATTAATTAATTATTAATTAGACTAAAAAATCGCAGTTAATGGCTAATTAACAGCTCGACTAATGAATATTAATCAAATTAGAAAAAAAAAATCGTAAAGGAAAAAGCTATTAATTATTATTATTATTATTATTATTATTATTAACTGCGATTTTTTAGTCTAATTAATTAATTATTAATTAGACTAAAAAATCGCAGTTAATGGCTAATTAACAGCTCGACTAATGAATATTAATCAAATTAGAAAAAAAAAATCGTAAAGGAAAAAGCTATTAATTATTATTATTATTATTATTATTATTATTAACTGCGATTTTTTAGTCTAATTAATTAATTATTAATTAGACTAAAAAATCGCAGTTAATGGCTAATTAACAGCTCGACTAATGAATATTAATCAAATTAGAAAAAAAAAATCGTAAAGGAAAAAGCTATTAATTATTATTATTATTATTATTATTATTATTAACTGCGATTTTTTAGTCTAATTAATTAATTATTAATTAGACTAAAAAATCGCAGTTAATGGCTAATTAACAGCTCGACTAATGAATATTAATCAAATTAGAAAAAAAAAATCGTAAAGGAAAAAGCTATTAATTATTATTATTATTATTATTATTATTATTAACTGCGATTTTTTAGTCTAATTAATTAATTATTAATTAGACTAAAAAATCGCAGTTAATGGCTAATTAACAGCTCGACTAATGAATATTAATCAAATTAGAAAAAAAAAATCGTAAAGGAAAAAGCTACGGCTTCTCCGAGTTCTCAGCTGGATTTTCGGGACGGCCTGTACGTTATTTTGCTAGTTTTCTTTTTCTCTCTTTCTCTTTCCCGATTTCCTCGAGTCTCCTCGTCTCTCGTTTGTATTTCTATATAGCGCGTGCCACCCGCAGTTTCCTTCTCTCATTCCTTCGTCCCTCTTCATCGCTATACACACATAGACACACACAGAGCCTCACACAACTGTAAAGATACATTTGGATGTGTATCTCGCGATATACCAAAGTCCCGATCGTCATATCGTCTCCTTGCTCCCAAAAAGCAACCACTATTCGCACATACCTATACAAATACTCCCGCGCTCACACGTTTCTCTCGTACCGCACGTTCCGGCCGCCCGACGACCAAGACGTTTTCTCATCCGTCCCCGCGCGCCCAAAAACGCTCCAGGGTTTATTTCAGAATATACCGATTCTCTCCATTCTCCTCGAATTACTACCTCGCACTCGTTTGTCCTCTTTTGCTACTCTCTTCACCGCAATATTATTTTCTACCGCCACGTCCCCCGAATTCCTTCATTATTTTCATCATCCATCCTGTCATTTTATTGATTAATTGACAGTTTGATTGATCTGTAGGCGATTAACTGAATTCCCATTTCCGCACTCACCGAAATAAAGTTGAATGAAAAAATTTTTTTTTTTTGTGCACCGGATCGATTTCGATGATAAAAATCATGAAATTTTTTGTTTATTCGAACAATCAACTTTATTGATTGTTCAAAGAATTCGTATGGAAGGTGGTAATTTTTTTTTTATTTCTTGGAGCCCAGACCTCCTGGAAGTACACACTGGGTCAATTTGACCCGCGGCGTTTTTTCAAATCTTTGCATTCCGGTGAACGTGCATTTTTGTTGTCGTTGAAAATAATTCATAGCAGTGAATAGATTTTTTAACAAAAAATAAAAATTGAACGCCGAAAATTGTTTGGGTCAAAATGACCCAGTGTGGACTGGAAGAGTAAATAATTGTGATTTTCGTGAAAATGGCAAAGAATCGGTGTCGGAAAATAGTCAGGGTCAAAATGACCCAGTGTGGACTGGAAGAGTTAATAATTGTGATTATCGTTAATTATAGCGATAGCGAAAAATTGTTTTTTCTTGAGATTGCGTAGACGATTGTGTAATGTGTTTTGATAGGGAAGTGGAGGAATGCGTTCGGTTGAAATGTTGAGAGGCAGAAATTGGAGGGTAAGTAACTCAATGCGTCCGGGATTTCGCGCGGGTACGACCGCGGGGTCAGGAGGATCAGCGTGTCGAGTATAAATCGAGAGCATCCCCCGTCCTTGAACTCCGGGATCGCTTGCGATGTGACGAGAAGCTTGCTTAAACCTCGCTCGTTTCCCTCTCCNCCCCCCTTCCCTCCTCCCTGCTGCTCTCCTCTACGCTGTATCTTTCGGAGTACGTGCTATTTAAATTTAACTCAACCGTGCCGAAAGCTCGTGGTGGCAGTCCTGCATCCACAGGCGCTGAGCTAACGTACTGCACGAGGTAAAGAGAGAAGAAAAAAGTGCGACGAAAAGAAAAAGAAGAAGAAGATTGGGCCACTCTACCCTCGTGCCCGGTGATTTGTAAGCCAAGAACGTCCGAATGCTCATCGTAACGAGAGCGTGTCTATTGCCGCACGCAGACCTTTTATTTCCATCTGAAAGCTTTTTATCATTTTCCTTTATTCCCTTTTTTTCTTCGTCAGGATTTTTTTGCCTCCCCGAAAGTCACGTTTTCCATCAATTTTCTATTTTTTTCTTAAAACTGCATCGCCATTGTTTTTCAGTCAAATTTTATTACGATCGAATTAGCGAGATTATTAAAAAAAAAAAAAAAA
>JBAJMU010000002.1:1700466-1712222 GCA_037952995.1 Hyposoter didymator | reverse complement strand
AAGTAATTTCGCATTTTCTTATAATTTGGGGTTTCGAAATGTGTCTCTGAAATTTTAACGATCTAAAAACTACGAAAATCGATTTTTTTTTGCGTTTCCTTGCGGTGGGGTTTTCAAAAAGTATCTCTGAAATATTAAGGGGACATTATCGTCTAAAAACTTTTAAAAATCCATTTTTTTCCTTTTTCCTGTAATTTGGGATTTTCAGGAAATGTCTCGGAAGTAATTTCGCATTTTCTTACAATTTGGGGTTTCGAAATGTGTCTCTGAAATTTTAACGGTCAAAAACTATACGAAAATCGATTTTTTTTCAATTTTCTTATAATTTGGGGTTTTGAAAAGAGTCTCCGAAATTTGAAGCGATTTTTACGGTCTAAAAACTTGGCAAATCGATTTTTTCGCATCATCTTATAATTTTGAGTTTCGAGAAAGTGTCTCTGAAGTATTAAGGGGGTTTCACCGTCCAGAAACTTGAAGTTGCATTTTTTTTGCATTTTTATTTGTCCAAGAAAAACAAAAAATGAAAATATCGTAAAAAATAATGAACGTGAAATTCCGCCTCTCGAGTGTGGTGTAAATCGCGAGACTGGCATTCGTTCGATAATGCTGATTTTTTGTATTCCTTTTTTCTCGTTCGAAAGAAAGATTTTATAAATGGAACGTGTCATAATTTTATTGAACGGCTTGACAGCGGGAATGGGGCGAAGGAAAAGGGGGAGAGAGCGGGGCATGGGTGTGAGAGGAAGTGTATTATAGTTTTGTGACTGGGAAGAGATGCTGTATGATTTGGTGGCTGCGAGATTCGGGTGTTGGACTCTTTTTCTACGCTGTGGCGACTGCGCCAGAGATCGGCGGCGTTTTATATTTGAGACAATAATAATTTAGACACGTGTGGGCCATACGTGCTTGTTCAGAAGGATCGAGGATAGATAGACACAACAGAGAGAAGCAGGCGAGAGATGAGACTATGAGGAGACGACATCTTTTCCTCTCGCTCTCTCTCGCTCTTTCCCATTCTCTTATTTTCTTTCTTTTTCCCTCATTTTTCCTTTTTCTCCTCAGAATTTTTTCAATTCCCTTTTTTCGGCCATCGTACGTCCATGAATTCGGTTGGTTCGTTATACACTTTTGCCAAGAGCCTCACGTGCCATATGAATGAGATCTGGGCTTTCATTTGTGCGTCGCCGAGTTATTAGGGGAGTATGGGGCAAAGTGGCCTACTTAAGGAATTAATCGAATTTTATGGGTGAGCACAGGACCATTTACTTATTTTGAAGTCCCAAAATTGATTCCGGCTGCTTGTTTCCCGAATTTTGGCAAGAAAAAAAATCGGGGCAAAGTGGCCACCCCTTCGAGTCGGTGAAAATCCATAATTGTCAATTCTACGACGAAAAAAGTAGATGAAAATCATCGTGCAATTAGCACGATGATTTTCATCCTTCAAGGCCTAGACTGTCTTAAGTTTCTCGGAAAACAACCATTTTTTTCGGCACCAGTTTGTCTCAGATATCAAAATTTTCGAGTGGCCACTTTGCCCCATAAATCGCATTTTAGTGAGTGGCCACTTTGCCCCATGTGGCCACTTTGCCCCATATTCCCCTATATGTCGCTTGCTTTGAGATGCTGAGCTTTCGACAGGGCCCCACATGTGCGGATCTACCAACGGAAAACAACTTCAATGAGAACGATAGAGAAAGACCGATCACACTTGCCTTCAGGCTCCTTTAAACTAATCTATTATTTTCCAATCCTTCGTCACTCGTCGCCCAAAAAAACTTTTTTCTTTCTTCCAGGCAACGTTTTTTTAATCAGTATAATTTATAAAGCTCCGTTCCCTTGGGCTGGAAAATGTATTCTTCAAATCGTCAACGACTCGGCACGAACCCTTTGGGCTAAGAATTTTCCGGCATGCACTGGAAATTCAATAAAATCGGAAAAACTTGAAAATCGCGTTCGGGACAATTTTGTTTTATTTTTCTCTGAAATTCTTCCAGGCCTCCGTTCAGTTTTATTTACTAATTATATAATAAGTGAATATTTATTATTCAAATTTCGGCCAAACGTATCGAACCAGAGTTGCAGCCAAAAATGCATCATTTTTTTTCTCAATAAATTCAATAAAATTAAATAAAATCGAAAAAACTGTGGAATCGCATTCGGAAAAAATTGGATTAATTTTTATTCAAATTCTTCTCTGCTCCAGTTCACTTTTTGTGATAATAATAATAACCGGATATTTATTGTTGAATTTTCGGCTAAACAAATCGAGCTAGAGCTGCAGCTGGAAACGCATGAATTTTTTTTTCCTAACGATTTTTATTGCTCAATGATAATTATTAAATTATTAATAATATTAATAATAATATCAATAAATAAATAAATTATTAACAATAATTATTATTATTATTAAATATTAATATAAATAAATAATAACAATTCGCAATAAATATCAATTCTTTTTTTTTATGGGGTTTTTTGGACCTTCCCCACCATACCATTGCATGGGATATCATTTTTTAATGATGCAAAAAGCTACGAAAAAATGATGGGATCTTTAAATAATGAAAAAAAAAACTCGAAAATCCGTCTCGAAAGATAAAACTTGGAAAATGTTGCGATGCTCAGTGAATTAAGAAAAATGTTAATTACAACGATTTTAAATATTGTCACGAATTTTGAGATAAAGAGACGAAACAGCGGATCGGATGTGAAGAAGGAAAGGGAATAATGTTAAGGAAAAAGATAATAAAGGTTCGGCTCGGCTGACTTACAAATTCAACGCGCGGTGAAGAAGAGAGCGAGGAGATTCTTAATTAAGTCTACAATTAACTCTCGATAATTCGTGTGCGTCCTATCGGACTCTCAGATCTCTTTGGCATCTTCTGCAGCAAAGCTTCTCCTTCCAGCCATCGTGCTCTCGTAAACCTCTTGGAAAGATTCATTTATGTATATATAATTATATAAGTGTGTGAGAATCTACGAGCAAGGATCCTCGAGTACCCACTGCCCATAATTTATCGACATGTACGTTCCATTAAATGTACAAAAGACTCTTTATTCTCGCGGAATAATATTATCAGGGAAGCATCACATATTTTCGCTTGTCTATACTTCTTGGATCCTTGCTGTTGGCTCTGTCCTCGCGTACACAAGGAACGCCATTCGAAAAAGGGAGGAAAGTTGGAAAATGGCGAGCAATTGATTCGGATTGGGTCGATGCTCGGATTGGAAATTTCATTTTGTTTGAAAAACTTTGATTTTTTTCTTAACACGATAAAGTAAATATTTTTCGATAATTTCAAATTTTTCGATATTTTGTCAGTGTATTCGGTTTCTAACGAAACTTTCAGCAAAATTTACGATTCGAGTGACTAAAATTTGCCTTCCGAAGAGACTTTCTAGAATATTTCTTGCTGCAGTGACCAAATTTTTTTGAATGTTCGAGAAAAAAAAGGAAATTCATTTGCTTTGAGCCCCTTCGTCCTTTTCTATTTCATCGAGAAATAAACTCGAAAAAAATTTGTCAAAAAACGACGATATTTTGTTGAACACGATAAACTGAATATTTTTGGATAATTTCAAATTTTTCGTTATTTTGTCAGTGTATTCGGTTTCTAACGAAACTTTCAGCAAAATTTACGATTCGAGTGACTAAAATTTGCCTTCCGAAGAGACTTTCTAGAATATTTCTTGCTGCAGTGACCAAATTTTTTTGAATGTTCGAGAAAAAAAAGGAAATTCATTTGCTTTGAGCCCCTTCGTCCTTTTCTATTTCATCGAGAAATAAACTCGAAAAAAATTTGTCAAAAAACGACGATATTTTGTTGAACACGATAAACTGAATATTTTTGGATAATTTCAAATTTTTCGTTATTTTGTCAGTAAATTTGGTTTCTAAAGGAACTGACAGCAAAATTTACGATTCGAGTGACTAAAATTTGCCTCCCGAAGGGACTTTCTAGAATATTTCTCGCTGCGACGACCAAATTTTTGCGATTATTGAAAAAAAAACGTTCAGTTTCCAACAAAAGTTACTGTCCAGTGGGTGGCATAAAAAAATCAAATTTACAATCCGCTGTCATTGAATTAAAAAGAGTCGAAATTTCAACGAAGAAACGAAACATTTAATTATTCCTTATAAGTATAAATTTCCATACTAAATATAAGAAAAAAAGTTTGTGCAGCAGCAGAGTCGCCATGTATAAAAGTATAAATAAGAAAAACACATGTGTCCAAGGAGAAGGGATATCGAGGCATATGGAGGGAGAGAAGGGTGCATCAGAGCCAAAGAAAAAGATAGAGAGAGAGAGGAAGAGGGGTAGCGAATAAATACTTGGAGATGTAATCGCTGAAGGAAACAAGCGGCGGAATTGTTCAGGGAATAATTGAAAGCGCCGCTGAGCTTCTCATTCCCATTCCCGCTCGGCGCAGCGTGTGCATCTCTATATGCATTGCTCGCTTGTGGCTGCCGGAGCTACTGCCGCCAATCGTTCTCCTCTCTCTCGCGATCTTTCCGTCTTTTTCTTATGGCCACGAGCGATCGTCCTCGTCGTCGTCGTCGAACGAGCTGCATTTCTGCTGCAGCTCGCAATCGCGAAGGACTTTCCTCTTCACGATCCACGACAATGTGACTCTCTCCCCGAAGGAGCGCCATTTTTGAGACATCCTGTAGATTATTGCGAGTAAGCCGAGGCATATACGACCCTGAGGAGTTTCGCTGATTCGATCTGAGGCAATGATCGGCGGGTATCCTAATGTATGCGTAATGCTGCAAGGGAAAGAGCTCCTGCTCTCGCGTCCACAGCCTCATCCTTTCTCGGAGCGAGAGACCGGCTCTCCTCATTAACGCCCGGTTCGCGATCCACCAAGCAGCCAACTCCACGGGTTAGAGAGTTGGAACGACCACCACTTCCAACCCGCAATTACCACATTTTCGTTCAACAGACACAACGGAACGCCACAGAGCGTAAAAGATGATAAAATTGCCAGAGAAAAGAAACGAGAGACTCGACCGACGTATAGAGACTTCATGTCCCCACGATATCGAAATACTTTTTTCACACCAACAAGGATTCACAAGAGTTTTCAAAAAGAGAGCGAGAATGTGAATGAAATTTTGTTAAAAATCGTCCATATTTTCTTGAGTACGGTAAACTAAATATTTTCTTTAATAATTTCAATTTTTTTGTTATTTTGGCAGAATTTTTCGTTTCTAACGGATTTGGCAGCGAAATTTACGAGTGGAACGACAAAAATTTCATTCCGAAGAGACTTTCCATAATATTTCTTGCTGCAACGACACAATTTTTGGAATCATTCAAAAAAACGTTTAGTCGAACGTATCGAACAAAATATCCAAATTTTTCAACAAAATTTTCTTTTCCGTGTATGAGGAACTACACACTGGGAATGAAATTTCGTTAAAAATCGTCGATATTTTCTTGAGTACGGTAAACTAAATATTTTCTTTAATAATTTCAATTTTTTTTTTATTTTGGCAGAATTTTTCGTTTCTAACGGATTTGGCAGCGAAATTTACGAGTGGAACGACAAAAATTTCATTCCGAAGAGACTTTCCATAATATTTCTTGCTGCAACGACACAATTTTTGGAATCATTCAAAAAAACGTTTAGTCGAACGTATCGACCAAAATATCCAAATTTTTCAACAAAATTTTCTTTTCCATGCATTTTTAATTTTCGCTCCCCCATAAAGGAAGCTTCGAGCATCGTGCAGCTTGAGCAACGAAGCCAAGTTTGGCGAATCCTTATTTCTGCAATTTTCGACATCGCAGCTCTTTGCAACCCGCCACATTTGTCTGCTGAATATAAAATGATGTAAAAATAGATGGAATTGAAAAAATGATAGGCAGTATTTTGAGAAAGTTGTTGGTCCATATGTACATAGAGAAATATACGTATAGATTTAGCGATATATTTTTATTCGAGTTACATGATAAAACGGCGAGATACTTCAATAATGGAGAGAAAAGAGAAGCTTCGCCTGTAAAAACGTTGAACTTGTGATATGAAGCTATGTCTGTGTACACGTATGTATACATTGATACATAGGTGGACATAGATACATAGAGATCGTATTGGAAAGCGATAGCTCAGTGCTCAGGAGGTTGTTGAATAAGTGATGGCACAATATTTTTAAAACGCCTATAATTCGCACGAGCGTGCACAAGGCTCTTCCGTTCACCCTCAATGCTCCGCGATGGACCAGTATTTATCGGCCCGCAGAGTATAAACGGGCATAGCCATCGAGATCGAGAAAGAAGGGCAAGATCATTTATGTGCGAGGCCCAGTCGCCCGGGCAGTCGATACCGAGCCAAGAAGGGTGGAAAAAAGAGAGAGAGAGAGAAAACTGAGAAACGACGAATGAGTACAAGTCTCTCGTGAGTTTCGCTTAAACTTTTTCTCTCTCTGTTTTTTTTTTACTCTACAATCGGGAACGGGTCGAATTATTACGGCCATTTACCGACCCTGCCTACTGTTTTAGTCATGACCATCGAATGAAGAGTCTACGAGCTTGGCAGACTCGCAAGCATTGGAGTTTGCTGGTCATCGGAGGCTCTACGAGAAAAATCTCATTTTTAATAAAAAAAAAAATGTTTTAAAAAAAATGGAAAAGCGACGAGCTGGGCAGAAGGAAATAAAAGAATTTACAGTCACAGGAGCCACTGATTTTCGTTCAATTGTCATTCCCCACTAGTAGAATCTGATCCATTTGCCTCGAGACACTCGTAAGTTGAGCCAGTGCCTTAAAGAAGCAAAAAGTTTCAATTTGCACATTTATATACATTTTCTCCCCCATCGAAACAGCAGGCTTTTTCTTCGAGAAGCAGCAGAAGGTAATTGGCCCTTACAAACTTGCAGTACAAAGCAATTGTCATCAGATTGTTTTGAGAAAATTGGCTTGTGTCCCGCAGAGATACGACCTCACGTTATATATTTAAACCACAAGGAAAAATCATGATTCTCGTTATCCACGTGTCTCGTAATTTCGAAGACGCCAACCATCTTGTATAGTTTAGCATTTCTCTCTCCACAAGAGAGAGAGAGAGAGAGAGAGAAAGAGAGAGAGAGAGATGCACGGTGCAATGGGGAGGGCATGTTTTCCTGGTGGCTCGTTAAATTCTATATTCCTCTTGCCCTGACGCGATTCCACGCTTTGCCTCAGTCCGTCTCTCCCTCTCTCTCTCTCTCTCTCTTTCTGTTTGGCGATCTCTCTCTCGCTTTACGATTTCGATTGACTATAAACTTATCTTGGCTTTCTATTCCATTGGTATGTATAAAGGCGGATGGATCGGCTACTTTCTCAAGCCCGCATTGGATTGTGTGAAAGCAGGACGCAACTTCTTCTTACTTCTTACCACAAGACATAAAAATATGTAGGGGAGTATGGGGCAAAGTGGCCAGCTTAAGGAATTAATCGAATTTTATGGGTGAGCACAGGACCATTTACTTATTTTGAAGTCCCAAAATTGATTCCGGCTGCTTGTTTCCCGAATTTTGGCAAGAAAAAAAATCGGGCCAAAGTGGCCACCCCCTCGAGTCGGTGAAAATCCATAATTGTCAATTCTACGACGAAAAAAGTAGTTGAAAATCATCGTGCAATTAGCACGATGATTTTCATCCTTCTAGGCCTAGACTGCCTTAAGTTTCTCGGAAAACAACCATTTTTTTCGGCGCCAGTTTGTCTCAGATATCAAAATTTTCGAGTGGCCACTTTGCCCCATAAATCGCATTTTAGTGAGTGGCCACTTTGCCCCATGTGGCCACTTTGCCCCATCTTCCCCTATGTATATATATATATATATAAAGATAAAAAGAAGCATACATGTCCATACACAGGATACAGGATGTCGGAAAAGTGTGGTGCGAGGTGTAGGTTAACGGTTAGCTGGGAAAAAACTAAGGAGAAAAGTGTCTTAACATTTTTTCTCTCCGATGGACCATTGACGAGAAATCGAGTGATTAGTGTCGCAGCCAGTCGGGAGCGTCGACGAGGAGAAGTGGGCGTGGCGCGAGGCATGCGCGGTTGTACCGGCTGGAGGGTGTTTTTGGCGCGAGATTCAAATTCATCAGATTCGTAAGTGGAGGAATCCACAGAGAAAAATGAAGCAGAAGTTTGGAATGGAAAAGGCTTGTTGGCTCTAAATCTCGGGACACTCTGTACGATGGATTTACGCGGATTTGCAATAACGTATTGTGGACATCGCGCGCGGCAGTAGGAGCGCGAGGGCAGAGCTCGTTTTCCCGATAGCCCTGCGGCGGCGATCGGTCAAGCTGATCGTAGTCGTTGCGGCTCGGGAATCGAAAGGCTCGTGCACAGAAAGCATCAGCAGCGGGAGGGGCGAGCAGGAGAAGCAAGACCGCGTGTCGAGTGTGCGGAGAGCGGCAGTCGGGAATGAGGGCAAAAAGTTGATGCCGAGAGGGAAGGATAAGGAACATATACACACTGGCATGTCCAGCCTCGTGTCTTTCATTTTATATATCTCTCTCTCTCTCTCTCTCTCTCTCTCTCGCTGTATCCCCCTCATGGCCCATAGCATCGGCCTCCTCTTGTCTGTACAACGTGCTCCAGCTCTTCGAGGAAGAGGAAAAAAATCTGCAGAGAACAAGGCAAAAAATTGATCGCAAAGGAAACGCAAGAAGAAACAACGAAAAAACACACACATCGCAGGCTTCGTGTAGAGGAAAACAAACTGCAGTTTTCTACATACCCGGCCACGTACGTCCTCACATACAACGCACACGCGCAATGAAAAATATAAAAAAAAAAACAAAAGAAAACAAAAAAAAAACAAAAAAATAAACAGAGAGGGCACGGGAAACAATTTATTGCTGGCCGATAGGGAAGCCACCGTATCTCCTTCCGTATATATACCTGAAGAACATACCTGTTGTCCTGGACCTGTGCAAGAGGATCTCACCGGGTTTATATAGCCACTACACACTCTGATGGCTCTTAACGCGCCTGGCTCTTTGCTGCTCTCCTCTTTCAACAAAATGAGAGAGCGAACAAAATACTGAGACGAGGAGCTTGGAGCGGAGGCCAAAAAAAAAATGAAAAAATTTTTAAAAAAATTGTAAACAAAACAAGAAACAAACTGAGCGAGAAAAATTAATGTAAACAACGAAAACTAATGACGGATAGGTCGAGGGTGCTGTACAACTCTCGTGGATCACGCATACCAGCAAGTGGCCGATTTATAAATAGCTCAGAGATCACACGTCCAACGGAATAAGACGCGAACGGATTGGCACTGGAATGCACGGTGAGAATTGGGCAACCTCATCGCTCGCAGTCAATTTTCATGCTTCCCCAGAAAAGAGTTCATTGCCAGTCAAGTTTATCGGATTTTTAGTCATTCTCATCGACAAATTGGTTTTCGGTTTTTTTTTAGAGTTCCCTTCGAGTACACACTGGGTCATTTTGACCCCAACTATTTTCTGTCATTAATTCACTTCCTATAAGTCCATTTTGGGTCAATCTGACCCGAGGCTTTTTTCAAATCGTTTTATTCTGGTAAATATGAATTTTTTCGTTTTTTTTTGTGAAGTCGTTTTTTGTAAATTTGTTCCTTGACGAAAACAAAAATTTTTGGGGTCACACTGACCCAGTGTGTACTCGAAGGGTCAATCGCAACGAATGGTTCAGAAATTAATTTTTGTTTTCGTCGAAAAATAAATTTGCAGCCTTGACATTTCGATAATTTGATTTTTTTAAATGTCAAAAAATGAAAAATTGACGTTTACCGGAATTGAACAGTTTGGAAAATGCCTTGGGTCAGATTGACCCAATATGCACTTATATTTTATTCACGTACTACGAATAAAGTCACTTTTTTCTCTGTTTTGCTCTTCGGTCTCGAAATAGTCGACTCATCGACAAACTCCAATCCAGAAAATATAACCTTCCTCTTCTTATCCCTGTTTCTGTCAAGCAGAAAAAAAAGTGCGATAAGAATTGCGAAGGAACGAGCTTGTCGAGAGAAGAAAGCGTGGAACCCAGAGCGGATCCTGATAAGAGTATCGAGCAACAATCGAAGCCTCCATGAACGTTTATTTTCTTGCTGCATCCGGAAGCTCCTTTTTGTATACCTGTTTACGCGCTTCCTTGCCTTTTAAGGCTCTCAGAGCCGCAGGTGAAAAAATTCTTTTATATTTTTATCGGATGTCGATAAACTCTTTGCTCGTCCACGAATCCGGTGCCAAAGTAGAATTCGTTTTTTTTTTTCTATTGGGAAACAATGCTTCATGTTTTTTTTTCAATCATCCAAAAATTTTCGTCAGTGCAGCAAGAAATATTCTAAAAAGTCTCTAAGGAAGGCGAATTTTCGTCATTCCAATCGTAAATTTTGTTGACAGTTTCGTTAGAAACCAAATACACTGACAAAATGAAGAAAATTTTGAAATTGTTCAATAATATTTAGTTTATCGTGTTCAACAAAATATCGACGATTTTTGACAAATTTTTTTCGAGTTTATTTCTGGATGAAATAGAAAAGGACGGAGGGGCTCGAAGCAAATGAATTTCCTTTTTTTCTTGAATAATTCCAAAAATTTGGTCATTGCAGCAAGAAATATTTGAGAAAGTCTCTTCGGAAGGCGAATTTTCGTCATTCCAATCGTAAATTTTGTTGACAGTTTCGTTAGAAACCAAATACACTGACAAAATGAAGAAAATTTTGAAATTGTTCAAAAATATTTAGTTTATCGTGTTCAACAAAATATCGACGATTTTTGACAAATTTTTTTCGAGTTCATTTCTCGATGAAATAGAAAAGGACGGAGGGGCTCAAAGCAAATGAATGTCCTTTTTTTCTTGAGTAATTCCAAAAATTTGGTCATTGCAGCAAGAAATATTTGAGAAAGTCTCTTCGGAAGGCAAATTGTAGTCATTCCAATCGTAAATTTCGCTGGCAGTTTCGTTAGAAACAAAAAACACTCCCAAAATGAAAAATTTGAAATTATCCAAAAATAGTTTATCCTGTTCGACAAAATGTCGAAATTTTTCAACAAAATTTCATTTCCAGTGCAGAGACAATCAGTTCCTGAGGCTCGATCTCGTTGATTTCTCATTCAACGGTCATGGGGAACAAGAAAGAGAGAGAGAGAGAGAGAAAGAGAGAGAGAGAGAAGGAAGGAACGATCGTGAGTAAAGTGACGATGAAGCTGCGACAAGAGACAAAAGAGGGAGCGAGAGAGAGAGAGAGAAAATATAGAGAGGGAGGACAAATAATATCGTGAAAGCAGAGAGAGGACCAAAGAACAAACACATGTCGCACACTCGGTCTCTCGCATTGCTCGAGGACGTTTGGCTAAGCAGTACACAGCGGCAAAACACGCAGCACTCCAAGGAGACGCGGAAGCTGTGAGAGAAAGAGAGAGAGAGACACAGAGAGAGAGAGAGAGAGAGAGAGAGAGAGAGAGAGAGAGAGAGAGAGAGAGAGAGAGTGCAAGTTTCGTAAGGGATTGGAAGCGCGGCAGAGAGTACAACGACGTAACGTAAGACTAACAACACAATGGAAGCAACAGCTGCATGATAGATGGTCCCGCGACCAGGCGAACGAGCAGCGAACGACCGATTCCTCGGCTTTCTTTCCCTCCACAATCTTGTATCGTTTTCTCTTCTCCTTTCTTTCGCACTCGGAAGAGAATAATCTTTCCTCAGCATTGTCTCTTTCACTTCGTGTCCGTTTGTCTCGTTCTCTCCAAAAAAAAAAAAAAAAAAAAAAAAAAA
>JBAJMU010000002.1:1654240-1685126 GCA_037952995.1 Hyposoter didymator | reverse complement strand
AAAAAAAAAAAAAAAAAGTAATTCGAAAGGTAAAAAGCTCGCTCTTTCGGAAGCAAGTATCCGTCTTGTACACGTTCGAGTGCGAAATTAGGAATACAAACAGGCGATTCGAGGGCGTAGCAGCAGGTTGTTTCAAGAAAAAGGTAAAGATAGAAATGGCACTGAGAGAGAGGTCGATATCGAAAGGTTTGCGAACGAGCAGCTCGCTCATCGACAAGGCCTACACAGAGCGCTTTCTCACTCATCACGATAAGAGATAAAAGGAAGCCCAATACACAGCTTCTCTGTGTCTGTCTGTGTGTGTTTCAGGCGCACGCGCATTTTCCTTTCGTTCTCGCTCGTTCGCCCACTTCAGAGGATAAACTTTGTCAAGCATTTGGCTTTCACGCAAACATCATTTTAATCCCCGGACGACCGAGAGAAGAGAAACTCTCGGCTCTTGTTGGTCCTGTGGGGGAGGCTAACCGGGAACAGGGAGGGAAAACCGAAAGAGAACGATGCCATGTTTCTCTTCTCTGTATCGCAGCAGTCGAGAACATAGATGCGCTCTGAATTCTCCAGGACAACTGTTGGAGGGTTAAATTTACGTATTTATCTCTATATGTCTCTCTATTTGTCCAAACGAGGACGGAGACATTGGTGACGTGAATCGCGGAGGGGTGGCACAGTCTCGCTGGCTCGTTTGGTGTGAGAGGGTAGTCAGCTCCACTGAGGCGAGTAATCAGAGAGACATTATTTCTCTTTGAGCACGGCCCAACAACCGCCTGCCAGTGGAACTCGTCTTTTAATACCAACCAACATCATAGCCGCGTGTGTAAGCTTCTCGTGCAGTTTGAATTCCCAAATATTTTCCTTCTTCCTTGCCCCCCCGCCGCTGCCCTCCTTGCAGCACCCTCCGCATTATCATTCTCTCTTCTTATCTCTCCGTGCGCCCTCTCCTCTCTTTATATTTCCACTTTCCTGAATTATTATCATTATCATGCAAATAATCCGCAAAGACAGCGATAAATTCGTTTTCCTGGACTGCCCGATTCCAATTATAAACTTGACACGACAATTAACGTTATTCATTATTTCTTGGGAGTAGAAATTTCGAATTTCATGAGAGGATTACTATTGGGACTGCGATTTTTCGAGCACTGGACAATATTTTTGATTATTTTTATTTTTTCATATCATTAAGGACGTTGGATGCAACTTTTTTCATCGATAGGATTTCTCGGAGTTTGCACCATACCCGGAGAATAGTCGTGTCTAATTGCTTCAGCAATTTTAAAAAGTTTCTGCATGTAGAAGTCGAGATATTTATTTATTGAAATCACAATTTTTAGAATAATAATTATTCCGGCGTCAAAAAAGTCTGAGCAATTTTGGCGGATATTCCGAGGCCGAAATGCGGTATGGAAATGGCTAGTCATATTTATTTTTTTTCAATGCTCCCTGTATGGAACATATTTAGCAATTATTAGAGAAAACTCTATTAAGAAAATTTACCAACAAATTAACAATTAAGGACGTTGTGTGCTAAATTTTCTGTCGATGGAATTCCTTGCAATTTTCACCGTACAAAGAGAACAGTCACATCTAATGGCTCGAGCAATTTTAAGAGGCTTTACCATGTAGGAGTCGAGATATTTATTTATAAAAATCGCTATTTTCAGTAGTTTCTCACGAGAGCGTGTGTTAAAAGTTGCAATTTTCAACGTCAAATATTTCCATTTCTAAATGATGAAGCCTCTTAAAACTTTGCATACACTTTTATGTAACATCGAAGGAGCTTTATTAAGTTTTTCAAAAAAATCGATCGTCAAATTTTTTCGAAATTTTGTTTATTACATAAAAAATACAGATTACCTCGGAAAATCTTGGATTCAGAGTATGTTGTTATTTAGTCAATTTGTAACAACTTTTTCGAATAAACTTAGTCTCGCAAACCATTTTGTATGTACGAAAAACTAAAAAAAAAAAAATTTAGTTTTGACAGCCACCATACAACGTCCTCAATTTTCTTTTTTTTTCTTTTAATTTATAAAAATCACAATTTTCAGAAGTTTCTGATAAGAGCGTGTGTTAAAAGTTGCAATTTCCGGCATTAAATATTTCGATTTCTAAATGGTAAAGCCTCTAGAAGCTCTGCACGCACTTTTATGTGACATCGAAGAAGCTTTATTAAGTTTTTCAAAAAAATCGATCGTAAAATTTTTTCGAAATTTAGTTTATTACATAAAAAATACAGATTGCTTCGGAAAATGTTGGATTTCGAGTACGTTGTTCTTTAGTAAATTTGTAACAACTTTTTCAAATGAATTTGGGCTCGCAAGCGATTTTGTATGCAAGAAAAATTGAAAAGAAAAATGAAGATTTGACAGTCGCGATCCAACGTCCTTAACCGTATGGCGACAAATAAATTTTTCGGTGCGGCCACAAATTTGATGGAAGAATATTTCGCGCAGCTCGTGTCCAGAGTGGGAGTAATATTTTCATATTTTTAGCGAGAACAAGGGTGTACGAGAGATCGCGAAAAAAAGCGTAGGCGACAAATATTTTTTATCATCTTCATATTCATTTTAGTTTTTTTTTTTATGCTTGACGTATTTTTACTTGTTAGTTGCTGTTTTCTTTTCCGATGTGTCTTTTATATTTTTTACTCCGCTGGGAGGAGGAGTGCGCCAAGTGTATCATATTTGTTGTGTGCATCGTCGTTTTAACGACGACGTCGACGTCGCGAGTCTCTTTTCGTCTGTCGCGCGAGATCACACACTGTCTCGCTCCTGAGGGAGCAAAAGTCACGCGGACAAAGACAGAGAAACGTGGAAGAGAATGCGAGAGGCGAGAATAATAAAAAAAAAAATAAAAAAAATAAAAAAAATGAAACAAAAAAAAAGGACGACGGTTTTTAGCGCTGGCCGGATGTCGTATAATGGGGCGTGCGCCGACAAAAGATGAGCTTTTTTTCTTCCGGATTTTCACCTCTCTAACGCCTCATATTATTGTGTATAAAATCCACACACACACACACACACATGAATTTATATATATAAGTCAAATGTATGAGGCTTTCTCGTTCTCAGTTGAAACTTTGTATTTTATGCACGCTCTCAAGAGCAGAGAATGCTCGTATCTCGCTCGCATTCCTTTTCTCATCGTCCTTTGACAAAGTCTCTCTCGCTGCTTCTATTTTTCCATTTTCTTTTTCCTGCTTCTCCCTCGCTTTACAAAGCCTTGTCCTTTTTTTTTTTTTCCATGCACCCGCGAATGCATCCACTACTTTATGCACCCGCGCGCGTCGAAAAACACTTTCTCCAGCATCCGCATCGTTTCGGATTTTTCAAACTATGAATTCGTCGTGTGCAACGACCGAAGTGCATCTTTGCACTTGCGCGTTTGATGATGCATTCGCGACAGTAAACTCGTTGCACAATTTCGTCAGGACCTACGAATTTATTTTTCATTTTTATCAGCAAACTAAAAACGTCTCTTGTAAAGAATATTGCAAGAAATTTGGGTCAATCTGACCCGAGGCGTTTTTCCAATCGTTGTTTTCCGGTGAATATGCATTTTTTATTTTTTCAAATTTATTTATATTTTATTTATCAAAATTAAATGAAACGATAAAATTATTGAATTTAAAATTTATTTCGCGACGAAAACGAAAATGCCAAAGCATCGGTGACAAAGTGAAATTCGGGTCAAAAAGACCCAGTGTGTACTCGAAGGGTCAAGAAAAGATAAAAAAAAGAAAAAAACACAAAGAATTTCAGTTTTCCTGAAAATAAATACCAAAGAATCGTTGGCGGAAAATTTTCGGGGTCAAAAAGACCCAGTGTGTACTCGAAGGGTCAAGAAAAGATAAAAAAAAAGAAAAAATACAAAGAATTTCGGTTTTCCTGAAAATAAATACCAAAGAATCGTTGGCGGAAAATTTTCGGGGTCAAAAAGACCCAGTGTGTACTCCAGGCTAAAAAAATTATAAATCGCGAAAAAAACATCAATGAATTTCAGTTTTTCTCAAATTAAATACCAAAAAATTGTTGGGGTCCGAAAGACCTAGTGTAAACACGAAGGGAATTTATCTCCCGGAGAAAATGAAACGCCAGAACTTTCGTTGCCATCAAATGCCAATCAATCGGTGACAGAAAATTTTTCGGGTCTAAAAGACCCAGTGTGTACTCTCGGGCAAAAAAAATGATAAATCGCGAAAAAAACATCAATGAATTTCAGTTTTTCTCAAATTAAATACCAAAAAATTGTTGGGGTCCAGAAGACCCAGTGTAAACACGAAGGGAATTTATCTCCCGGAGAAAATGAAACGCCAGAACTTGCGTTGCCATCAAATGCCAATCAATCGGTGACAGAAAATTTTTCGGGTCTAAAAGACCCAGTGTGTACTCTCGGGCAAAAAAAATTATAAATCGCGAAAAAAACATGAATGAATTTCAGTTTTTCTCAAATTAAATACCAAAAAATTGTTGGGGTCCGGAAGACCCAGTGTAAACACGAAGGGAATTTATCTCCCGGAGAAAATGAAACGCCAGAACTTGCGTTGCCATCAAATGCCAATCAATCGGTGACAGAAAATTTTTCGGGTCTAAAAGACCCAGTGTGTACTCGAACCGTTAATAAAAATCGTACCAATCAAAATGATCGAATGCATTTCGCGCATTCCCGTTCATATTATTACCCGACCAATTGCAACGATCCATTCAACATTTTTCTGACATTTTTCTACGAACGAGCAAGTCGTCAGCGCGTTCCTCGAGCGTGGGAAACTTATTATCGATCAATCTTGCGATCTCCATTACGAATCGATGTATCGTCAAAAATAATGTACGTAATAAACATTCATATGATTTGTATATACACAGTTGTTCATTGTGCGACTGAATGGTCTGCGCAGAGTATAGTGACGAGATCTTGAAATCCTTATCTTTTCCTCACTCCGAGCCTGGCTAAATATACAAACGTAGAAAATACGTAAAGCGCGCGCGTAGACAACGCAATCCTTTATCTCCCTCCGTGCACGCGGAAATGTGATACTCGCGAGCTCGGTCNATGTACGTAATAAACATTCATATGATTTGTATATACACAGTTGTTCATTGTGCGACTGAATGGTCTGCGCAGAGTATAGTGACGAGATCTTGAAATCCTTATCTTTTCCTCACTCCGAGCCTGGCTAAATATACAAACGTAGAAAATACGTAAAGCGCGAGCGTAGACAACGCAATCCTTTATCTCCCTCCGTGCACGCGGAAATGTGATACTCGCTAGCTCGGTCTTTCGCTGTGTAGGGGAGTATGGGGCAAAGTGGCCACCTTAAGGTATTAATCGAATTTTATGGGTGAGCACAGGACCATTTACTTATTTTGAAGTCCCAAAATTGATTCCGGCTGCTTGTTTCCCGAATTTTGGCAAGAAAAAAAATCGGGGCAAAGTGGCCACCCCCTCGAGTCGGTGAAAATCCATAATTGTCAATTCTACGACGAAAAAAGTAGTTGAAAATCATCGTGCAATTAGCACGATGATTTTCATCCTTCTAGGCCTAGACTGCCTTAAGTTTCTCGGAAAACAACCATTTTTTTCGGCGCCAGTTTGTCTCAGATATCAAAATTTTCGAGTGGCCACTTTGCCCCATAAATCGCATTTTAGTGAGTGGCCACTTTGCCCCATGTGGTCACTTTGCCCCATGTTCCTCTACATAGCGAGAAAAGGAAGCGCGGAGCATCGATACCATTTTTTTATTTGCCTAACATCGTGGCGGCATTGTGTTCGATCGAATTCGCATCATTTTTTTTATTTTGCTCGTAACGTGACTCAGGCCCGATATCACGCAGCGATTCGCCTTAATCGTAACCGCGATACAAACTGCTAACGCGATTAGGAGCTTCGTCATGAAACTGTCAATTTTCCATGAAATCTAATTTTAAATCGATGATCATCATTTTTTTTCTGAATATTCAATTGACTCTAATTATTCGCGTGATTTTTGCTGTTTTCATCACATTTTTTGGGGATCCATTAAAGTTCGACTCTTGGTATTCAAAAGTGTCAAAAGTTCGTTGACACTTTTTCATCTTCTCGGCGAAATAATCGAATCTCTTTGATCTCGTTGCAGTTTTGCTTTTTTTTCTTGGGCAAGAATATCGCAGAACGGAAAACTCGGTTTGAGGCTTTTTTTTTGAGTTTCTCAGCGACAGTTTGCTGCTCGGGACGACACTGGAGATGAAATTTTCGTTTGAAAACCTGGAAATTTTGTTGGACACAATAAACTAAATATTTTTGAATAATTTCAAAATTTTCTTTATTTTTGCAGTAAATTTGGTTTCTAAAGGAACTGACGGCGAAATTTACCATTGGAATGACAAAAATTTGCCTTCCGAAGAGACTTTCTAGAATATTTCTTGCTGCAATGACCAATTTTTTGGGATTATTAAAAAAAAAACAGGAAATTCATTTGCTTTGAGCCCCTTCGTCCTTTTCTATTTCATCACGAAATAAACTCGAAAAAAATTTGTTAAAAAACGTCGATATTTTTGTTTGAACACGGTAAACTAAATATTTTTGAATGATTTCAAAATTTTCTTTATTTTGACAGTGTTTTTGGTTTCTAACGAAACTCCAGCAAAACTTACGATTCGAGTGGCTAAAATTTGCCTTCCGAAGAGACTTTCTAGAATATTTCTCGCTGCAACGACCAGAATTTTTGAAATTTTGAAAAAAAAATTGAAAAAGTTTAGTTGAACGTATTCAACGAATTTTTTTCTTCCAGTCAATGTTGATCGTGAGCCTTTTCGATTGTTCGCGTGTTCAATGAAATCACACCACCACAATCCTGAGACCAAAATTATGAGTAATAAGGATCGAAGGTTGATTAAGATTTGACACTCGAAAAAAAAATTCATTTCCAAACTCAAATGTCCCATGCCCAACACTAAATTGGATAACAATCCTTCAAATATGTTGATCAGTATCCGTGATAGTAAAATATTGGTCACTGTGGTCCAGGTGGCGGGATTGCCGGGATGAGCGTGCGAATGAAACGAGCGTGGATTCCATGAGATGAGGAGAGGAGAGGCCTAGCCAGCAATAAGCAAGGAGAGGAGGCGGCTGCACGAAAGGACGAGCACGAGAGAAGAACAAGACGGGAAATACGACGAGAGGCAAAGGCGAATCGTTACAGAAGATTCTCGTCCTGTACCGCGACCAAGAATTTACTCTCCATCTCTTTCTATCTCGCGATGAATTTCTGGCATACACAGTGGCGCTGGGGCGTCACTTTTTCAAATTTCTCAAATTTCTTGCAATTTTTGCTTTTTTTTTTACGTCCATCGCTCGTCCGAGGATTTTTTTAACAACCGAAACGATTTTTCGTACAAATTTTCAGCTGCAGCAGCCTCGACATTTATTCAGCTCGCTCCGGTCGGGCACGACGTTAGGACACTCCGTAGATTTACTTACATTTATAATAGTGTATCAATGCCGCGAGAGGGACCGTAGGACCGACTACTTTTCACGCTGAGCCACCCTGCGGTACACGTAGAGACGCAGCATGGGAAAATAAATCTTGCGGACACTCAACGGGAGGGAGAGAGGAATCGAATCGCTATATAGCGACTGGACACTGGAGCCTGCTGTCACCGGACACGGGTTCCATCCACTTGAACAGATCGCGTGTTATGTGAAAAAGAGGATCAATGGCTGCGAACTACGATATATACCTTTTTTTTCAGTCCCAACTCTCTCTCTCTCTCCTAACTAACAACAAACTCGCTCTGCAATCTGCATTTGTTGCGGTACCTTCATTACGCCCTTTTGTCCACTGTGGAGTAATTGATATCTGGCTCATACGTTACATCACATTGACAACCATTTTTCTTACCAATGAAAATCTTTGCTCTTTTGAGAATTATGCTGAAAATTACTGTGGGATCGCACTGTCCCCTGGTACCGCTTCGTCTCTCTGAGACATTTTAGTAAATGTGCGTAGCAATTTTTCATTGAAAAAATCGGAAAATTCGACGAAAAATGTTAAAATTTGATGAATAATGTGGAAATTTTTAGAAAAATGGGAAAATTCGACGAAAAATGTGAAAATTTGACGAGAAATGTGGAAATTTGAAGAAAAATTTGGAAATTTAGAAAAAAATGTAGAAATTCGACGAAAATTTTTGAAATTTGCCCAAAAATGTTGAAATTTGACCAAAAATGTGAAAATGTCAGGTGGAATTCGAAAATGTCACGAAAAACGTGAAAATTTGTAGAAAAATCCAAAAATCTGACGAAAAATGTGAAAATT
This sequence comes from Hyposoter didymator, assembly GCA_037952995.1. Lineage (NCBI taxonomy): Eukaryota > Metazoa > Arthropoda > Insecta > Hymenoptera > Ichneumonidae > Hyposoter > Hyposoter didymator. The sequence goes on along the minus strand of JBAJMU010000002.1, from coordinate 1,676,830 downwards.
TTACGAAAAACATGGAAATTTAAGGTAAAGTGTGAAAATTCGACGAAAAATGTAAAAATTTGATGAATAATGTGGAAATTTAGAGAAAAATGTGAAAATTTGACGAAAAATGTGAAAATTTGAAGAAAAATTTGGAAATTTAGAAAAAAATGTAGAAATTCGACGAAAATTTTTGAAATTTGCCCAAAAATGTTGAAATTTGACCAAAAATGTGAAAATGTCAGTTGGAATGCGAAAATGTCACGAAAAACGTGAAAATTTGTAGAAAAATCCAAAAATCTGACGAGAAATGTGAAAATTTTACGAAAAATATAGAAATTTAAGGTGAAGTGTGAAAATTCGACGAAAATGTTGAAATTCGACGAAAAATGTGAAAATATCAGAATAATTGCGAAAATGTCACGAAAAACGTGAAAATTTGGAGAAAAATCCAAAAATCTGACGAAAAATGTGAAAATTTGACGAAAAATATGGAAATTTAAGGTAAAGTGTGAAAATTCGCCGAACATGTAAAAATTTGACGAAAAATATAAAAATTTGACGAAAAATGTAATAAATTCACAAAAAATGTGAAAACTTGCTCAATCGCTCAAAATCCTTTAGAACGGTGACCTGGGACCACGCAAATATGCCATATTAATTTTTGCCACTATTTTCTCTCCGTATATATAGGAAGAGCCTGCTGCATGAGCTACAAAAGAAAAATTGAAACAACATTCCATATCACTATTAGTTGTTTCCGTCCAGCTGCATATTCTTCATGGACGATTGTGCATTAGAGTCCGCGTCGATATCGCAGTGAATATTCGTACAAGCCTTCTCTCGCAGTCTCATCACTTTACTCGTATGTACCAGCACGTACTCTATGGTATTGGATTGTATCGGTGACGTAGCATGTATTATGCACTCCGAGTGAACGAGAAACTCGCGAGTATGCACACACTTTACTCGTGAATAAATAGCCATGGCTTGTATCTAAACACTGCACAGTACACAACAAACAGACAAGAGAGAAAAAGAGAAAAAAAAATGGAGAGAAAGGGAGAGGGAGGTTGGAGCAGGAGGAGAACGAACGAGGAGTACGAGTGTCTGAATGTACGTACGATAATACACTTTACCTGGTGCCTCAAGCACCAGGCTATATGCGCAGGCAATTGCATACGAATGTATAATCGCAGCTCTGCACTTGCACATATTTTTTTACATTTATTGCGAAAGCGTAAGAATTGTTTGCACGCGCTTCGGCGAGGACAGAAGCGCTCACAAAATTGTGTGTGTTTTCGTGTAGAAATGAATCGGCTCGTACGATGATCCCGAAATCTCCGATTTTCCGTTTAGATTGCTTTGAATTTTGTTGAGAGGATTTTTTTTTGGGAAATATCGATATTTTGTTGGATACGTTGGAGTAAACGTTTCTTTTTTAATAATTCAAAAAATTTGGTCATTGGCAAGAAATATTCTGGAAAGTCTCTTCGGGAGGCAAATTTTTGTAATTCCAATCGTTAATTTTGCTGGCTATTTCGTTAGAAACAAAATGCACTTGACAAAATAACAAAAATTTTGAAATTATTCAAAAATATTTTATTTATCGTGTTTAATAAAATATCGACGTTTTTTAACAATTTTTTTTCGAGTTTGTTTCTCGATGGAATAGAAAAATACGAGAGGGCTCAAAGCAAATGAATTTCCTTTTTTTATTTTTGTTTTGAAAAATCCCAAAAATTTGGTCATGGCAGCAAGAAATATTCTGGAAAGTCTCTTCGGGAGGCAAATTTTTGTGATTCCAATCGTTAATTTTGCTGGCAATTTCGTTAGAAACAAAATGCACTTGACAAAATAACAAAAATTTTGAAATTATTCAAAAATATTTTATTTATCGTGTTTAATAAAATATCGACGTTTTTTAACAATTTTTTTTTCAGTTTGTTTCTCAATGGAATAGAAAAATACGAGAGGGCTCAAAGCAAATGAATTTCCTGTTTTTTGTTTTGTTTTGAATAATTCCACAAATTCGGTCGTGGCAGCAAGAAATATTCTGGAAAGTCTCTTCGGGAGACAAATTTTGACATTCCAATCGTAAATTTTGCTGGCAGTTCCCTTAGAAATCAAACACACTGCCAAAATTTTGAAATTATCAAAAAATATTCAGTTTATCGTGTTCAACAAAATATCGGAAGTTTAAAATGGAAAAAAAATGAAATCTCCAGTGCAGCATGAACGAATATTTCAAAGTACAAAAATGAAAACTTGTCTCACCGTGTTTGTGTTTCCTTCCAGCACGAAATTTGTATCAATAACTCGGAAACATGCCCGACGAGGTTGAATCGATGATGGAATGACTGGCCGCAGTCGATAGTTTTTCTGCAAAGATAAAAAATCGCGCGTTTCCATGTAGCAAGTCAGTTAATAAAATGTAGTGAATAATGGCGGCCGATTAATCAAACTAAAGTTTCTCGGGGTTGATAGACCGCGGTCTCTGGCGGACCTGGGGCGATGAAAAATCGTTACGCGGGGCGTTTGGTACGTATACGTTGGGCGTGTAGCAACTCCGTGTGTAGCTTAAACATCGGTTAGACGTTTCTACGGAAGCTGCAGGTGGTTTGTAATTCTATAAATAGAGCCACTGGTGATGTTGATCGAGATACCAGTAGCTCGCTTGTAACCCACGCGAATGCGATCTTACGCGGCGATGCCGGCCGCGCGAACCGGAGAAGCGAAATCCTCGGGGCGATTCGACGGGCGCAGTCTCTCGATGTGCGAAAAAATTTTTCTGGTTGCTGCGACGCTCCGTATCTTACGAGGCTCGACTTTTCGATCCTAATGAACAACTCAAAACCATTTTGTCACAACAGACAAGCTCTTAAATTCTCCAAATGAAAAAAAAAAAAAAAAAAAAAAAAAANTCGAGAGGGGGGGGGATAGGGATCGAGAGACGAACGACAGAGCCGGCCCGAGGCTTCAAAAGAGAGAAACCTCCATTGGTTGTGTTTGCGTGGCGTGCGAGCGCGTTCATTTTGCCGCGCGCCCGGTCACGACAGCGAGGAAAGATGCTGCGGAGAGTCCGAGCGGTGGCGGCACGACCGGTGCGGTCAGGTGGCTCGCAAGGACGCGCCAGGCCATTCACCTTTTCACGCTCATCATCTCTGTCTTTCTCATTCTCTGCCCTGGCTCCCTCTTTCCACGCGAGATCTTCTCTCGATGTGGTTAACTCCAGCAATCTCCGTGGAGACTCGGACAGAACCGTGCCGGACCGAAACCGTGTCGATTGTTCCACCGCATCTGCGACTCGATGTGTATTTTTCTCACTCTTGTTCATATATGCCCTGGAAAAATCCTTCTATCATTTTTCCATATGCTGATCAATCCGGACGGATTCTGTTTGCTGCTGGAGTCATCGGAAAATCGGGCTGATGTCTTTGGAACAATTTTTCCTTATCAACACTGAGAAGGAATTTTTTTTTTTTTTTTAATCGGAATTTTGTTGGATACGTTCTGCGGTTGACTTTCTTTTTTATGATCCCGAAAATTTAGACATTCCGGAGAGAAATGTTCTGGAAAGTCTCTGAAGAGGACGAATTTTCGTCATTCCAAACGTAAATTTTGCTGTCAGTTTCTTTAGAAATCAAATTTACTGCCAAAATAACGAAAATTTTGAAAATATCCAAAAATATTCAGTTTATCGTTTCCAACAAAATATCCACGTTTTTTGACAAATTTTTTTCGAGTTTATTCCTCGATGAAATAGAAAAGGACGAAGGGGCTCAAAGCAAATTTGCTTTGGTCATTGCAGCGAGAAATATTCCAGAAAGTATCTCCGGAAGGCAAATTTCTCTCATTCCAATCGTAAATTTAGTTGACAGTTCCGTTAGAAACGAAATTTACTGCAAAAACAACGAAAACTTAAAAATAATCAAAAAATATTAAGTTTGTCGTTTCCAACAAAATATCGACGTTTTTTGACAAACTTTTTTCGAGTTTATTTTATTTTTTTCAATAATCCCAAAAATCTGGTCATTGCAGCGAGAAATATTCCAGAAAGTATCTCCGGAAGGCACATTTCTCTCATTCCAATCGTAAATTTAGTTGACAGTTCCGTTAGAAACGAAATTTACTGCAAAAATAACGAAAACTTAAAAATTATCCAAAAATATTAAGTTTGTCGTTTCCAACAAAATATCGACGTTTTTTGACAAACTTTTTTCGAGTTTATTTTATTTTTTTCAATAATCCCAAAAATCTGGTCATTGCAGCGAGAAATATTCTAGAAAGTATCTCCGGAAGGCACATTTCTCTCATTCCAATCGTAAATTTAGTTGACAGTTCCGTTAGAAACGAAATTTACTGCAAAAACAACGAAAACTTAAAAATTATCCAAAAATATTAAGTTTGTCGTTTCCAACAAAATATCGACGTTTTTTGACAAACTTTTTTCGAGTTTATTTTATTTTTTTCAGAAATCCCAAAAATTTGGTCATTGCAGCGAGAAATATTCTGGAAAGTAACCTCGGAAGGCAAATTTTCGTAATTCCAATGGTAAATTTTGCAGACAGTTTCGTTAGAAACCAAAAACACTCCAAAAATAACGAAAATTTTGAAATTATACAAAAATATTCATTTTATCGTGTTCAACAAAATATCGACGTTTTTTAACAAATTTTTTTCCACCTTATTTCTTGGTGAAATGGAAAAGGACGAAGGGGCTCAAAGCAAATGAATTTCTTTTTTTTTTAATAGTCCCAAAAATTTGGTCATTGCAGCGAGAAATATTCCAGAAAGTATCTCCGGAAGGCAAATTTCTCTCATTCCAATCGTAAATTTAGTTGACAGTTCCGTTAGAAACGAAATTTACTGCAAAAACAACGAAAACTTAAAAATAATGAAAAAATATTAAGTTTATCGTGTTCAACAAAATATCGAGGTTTTTCAACTAAATTTCATCTCCAGTGAATGCACCTCGAGGTTCGTTGCGCCTCTGCTGCTGCGTCAATGAAACCGCATGAATGAAATGCCCTTGATTCTTGCCAACTGGAATGACTCGCCATCATTCAACTTTCCTGCTGATATTTCTTGAGCGTTAGCACTCCGCAGAATGGACACGACACTGTCCAGCCTTGGACCAACAATCCCAGCGAATTCTTGCATCAAAATAAAACGATTATGTTTTTTGCAAAAAAAAAAAACCAGCCATGGAACCGCGACGCATGTCCGTAACGCTGGGCAATTGCTAAAACGTTGCTTACCATCGCAAATAATCGTTCAGCAAGCAGCAAAGACATGCGAGCAGTCGAGTTGTGTTTTATTTTTTTACAAGCTGCTGGCTGTGTTCGAGCGGCAGCTCCGATCTCCCGCAGAGAACTAATAACCGAGTTTCGTACAGCAGCTCGCTTCTTCCTCGATGTACCGCAAGACTGAGATCGAAAAATCGTTCTTGCTCTCGATATATTCCATCTTTTATTTTTTCTCCCCCTTTTTCTTTTCTCGAGCTCTCTCACCCTTCCCTGGCTGCTGGAGCTCGTTCGCTTTTCGCAGAAGACCAACACGTGAATTCTGCTGGCACGGGGTGGCTGTGAACCAATTCTCTTGGTACCCCCCCACACTCGTATTAGTCAGCCTCATCCTGGAGAGCTGTTGAGCTTCATAAACCCTCCGTCTCTTTTTTCTCCCAGGAGCAAACTGTTATTAGCTTTTTTCTGTAATACTTGTCCTGTCACTGCCAGAATATAAGAGGAAGTTTCTTAGATACTTTGTCAGTACAACACTTTCCCCACACAGACATATGTTACATATATATTTACGGACGTGTATATAATGAAAATACAAAGGGTGCTTCGTAACTGGAGTGAAATTTTTTTCAACATGGTAAACTCGATATTTTTTGATAATTTCAAAATTTTCGTTATTTTGGCAGTGTATTTGGTTTCTAATGAAACTGCCAGCAAAATTTACGATTGGAATGACAAAAATTTGACTCCCGAAGAGACTTTCCAGAATATTTCTTGCTGCCATGACCAAATTTTTGGGATTTTTCAAAACAAAAATAAATAAAGGAAATTCATTTGCTTTGAGCCCTCTCGTATTTTTCTATTCCATCGAGAAACAAACTCGGAAAAAATTTGTTAAAAAACGTCGATATTTTATTAAACACGATAAACAATATATTTTTGGATAATTTCAAAATTTTTGTTATTTTGTCAAGTGCATTTGGTTTCTAACGAAATTGCCATCAAAATTTACCATTGGAATGACAAAAATTTGCCTCCCGAAGAGACTTTCCAGAATATTTCTTGCTGCCATGACCAAATTTTTGGGATTTTTCAAAACAAAAATAAAAAAAGGAAATTCATTTGCTTTGAGCCCCTTCGTCTTTTTCCATTTTACCAACAAATGAGCACGAAAAAAATTTGTTAAAAAACGTCGATGTTTTGTTGAACACGATAAAATAAATATTTTTGTATAATTTCAAAATTTTCGTTATTTTGGCAGTGTATTTGGTTTCTAACGAAACTGCCAGCAAAATTTACGATTGGAATGACAAAAATTTGCCTTCCAAAGGGACTTTCCATAATATTTCTTGCTCCAATGACCAAATTTTCGCGATTATTAAAAAAAAAAACCGTTTAGTTGAACGTATCCAAAAAAATATCGATCTTTTCCAACAAAAATTAATTTTCAGTGACATTTAGTCTAAAAATCAAAATTATAAACATCGATATTTCGGGAAAAATGTCAGAATATCGCTTTTCAATTCTTGATTTTTCAATCATTTCATTTTTTCGTTACAGTTCAATATGAAATATTAATTATCAAATAAAATTTCACTACATTCATTGTCGATATTTATTTAAAAAAAAAAAAGTAAAAAATCCTAAAAGTCTCCAAACTGTTCTAAAATCCAATACAATTAGCAAAAAGTAAAAGTCCAACAAGCAAACCATCGTGTCCATGAATAAATCAAGAAAAAAACCAGTGCAACGGGGTTCCGACAGAGAGGCATGCAGCAGAGGGTGTGGATTAGTCTCAAGGGTTGTGTAGGCCTGTGTGTCGAACGAGCGAAAAGGAATGAAGAATAGTGAGAAGGAATATGTATTTAGAGCGGAGCACGAGCAAGTGCTAACTAGAATACAAGACGATCGAGTCGACGTGCTTCTGTGTGAGAAATAAATGAGAATGTGTGGGTGAGTAGAAAAAAAAATGAATCTCTCTTTCTGGGTGTGGAATGAGATCCAGGGGAGAAAAGTCGATTGAACATAAATTGAATGATTGGGGGCGAGGTGGAAGCGGAGAGGGTGCCAAGTGCGTACTTCTCGAGGGTTCTTGATTGTTCATTCAAACAACAATCGTAATTGCGTTACACCACGCTGGGCAAGGGATGTCCCGATTCACTACAGCGACATGCCAATGAATTTACCGTCCGTACACATTCGACTTGATCCAAAGATTGACTTTAGCCTCGAAACCATTTTCCATTCGTTTAAAAATCAATAAAAAAAAAAAAAAACTCCGAGAGCCATGACGAATTTGACTTTTTTACAAAAATTTGTGAAAAAAAATTAAAGAAATTAAAAAATCTTTTTTTTCTGTTTTAAAATCGTATTGAAATTTTTTTAATCAACTGTCGGTTTTGGAATTAGTGTTCAGAATTTAATAAAATTTTGTGACGTAGCAGATTCTGTTTGGAAAAGGATGCAATGAAAATTTGGGTGGGGGTTAATATCACGAATAACCAAATTGTCGAACAGCTAATAATTCGGAATTTTGGTATTCATAAAATTAAATAAAAGAAAAGTAAGAAAGTTGAAATGAAATTTTTCAAGTGACTAAAAATTCGAAATACAAAATAGCGAACGTCAAAAATGGCGAACGTCAAAACGGCGAGCGCCAAAATAACGAACGCTAGAATAGAATAGAATAGAATAGAATAGAATAGAATTCGTTATTTTGGCGCTCGCCGTTTTGACGTTCGCCATTTTTGACGTTCGCTATTTTGTATTTCGAATTTTTAGTCATTTGAAAAATTTCATTTCGACTTTCTTACTTTTCTTTTATTTAATTTAATGAATACCAAAATTCCGAATTATAAGCTGTTCGACAATTTGTTTATTCGTAATATTAACCCCCACCCAACGTGGTCGAATTTTATTAAATTCTAAACGGTAGTTCTAAAATCGACGGTACTACCTTAAATTCATGCAATAACGCGAAATAACGAGATTCATAAATCGAATCGTTGCACCTACTCATAAATATCGCCAATAAATATGAAAAATAAAAAAAAATAAATGAAGAAAATATGGAAAGGAAAAATGAATTAGGAACATGTATGATTACGGTTATTAGTCAGCAGTTTATTGACCGGTTTAGCGAAATTTGTAGGAGAAGGATGGAAACGGTTATTATCGTTTGGTCTCGATTAACAAATTATTTTAATTAACCCAATTAATTAATACGACCCGGTGCTAATTAGAGCGTGAATTTTTATTGTCGATTTGATTTTTGACCGCGCAGCTCCAGTGCCGAGGACAGAGCAAAAAGGAAATGCATTTAACTCGATCAATTAGCGAGACCAAAATCGTAACCGATCCATGTGTCGAGGATAAAATCGCTCGCACGTGGAAGTTTCTAGCCTGCTCGTTGACGTACAACGTTCTCAAACACACGCCCACACACCAACGCTCAAGAGACACACGTCAAGACAAATACCAACACTCAAAAAGCACACGGACACGTGCCAATCACTGGAACGTGTTCATTGTCGATTCTTCTTTTGTTTTTTTCATCGGATCGATGCTAACGAGCTAGCTCGATGCTGCGCAACACTCCAGGGGATTTGCGTTTTTCATTCTCATTTTCTTTCATCTTCAATTGTTGGCCTTTTGTCATGCGACACACGTCCGCGCACGAGTGCGATCTGTGTCTTTTGCTTCGCTGGGAAGAAAAATTTCGTTGGAAAAAATCGAAAGTAAATTTTTTTTCTAATAATCCCAAAAATTTTCTCATTGCAGCGAGAAATATTCTGGAAAGTCTCTTGGGATCGAAAATTTTCGAGAGTAAGAAATGAAAAACACGGTCAAAATAACAAAAAATTTCAAAAAATCATAAACAAAAATATTTCGTTTTTCGTGTTCAACAAAATATCGACGTTTTTTAAAGAAAATTTATCCATTTTATTTCTCAATGACATAGAAAAGGACCAAGTGGCACGAAGCAAATGAATTTCCTATTTTTTTTTGCATAATCCCAAAAATTCGGTCACTGCAGCGATTAAAATTGCAGAAAGTCTCTACAGAATGCAAATTTTCGTCATTCCAATCGTGAGTTTTGCTGCCAGTTCCCTCAGCAACTTAAAACTCTGCCAAACCAACGAAAACTTTAGAAAAACGATGGAAAAAAAATCCTTCACCTCGTTCAACAAACTATCGACGTTTTCCAAAAAAATTTCGTTCCCAATTCAACTATTTCATTTTCTACTCCTCCTCTCCTTCGTCATTATTATTCTTCCAACAGATTTTTCAACTCGCCCGCATATATGCTCACTTGTCCATATACACATTTGGCGGACCTTTGACCCACGCGAATATGACACTCGTTCTCTGTCTGCCAATGTGTAATTACAACACTGAGAATAAAATTTAGTTAAAAATCGTCAATATTTTGTTGAATACGGTGAACTAAATATTTTTTGATAATTTCAATTTTTTTGTTATTTTGACAGTATATTTGGTTTCTAACGAAATTGTCAGCGAAATTAACGAGTGGAACGACTAAAATTTCCTTCCGAAGAGATTTTCTAAAGAATTTCTTGCTGCATTGACACAATTTTTGGGATTAAGGTAAATACTGTGCTGCATACTAGTCAAATGAGTGCTAAATTTTCAAAATGCTTTTAGACCAAGTTTAATGTAACAATTAAATGTATTGTTAGTGGATTTGTATTACAGCATGTCTTAGTAACACGGAAAAATATTAAAAACGATAGTTTTGCAAAAACATTAACTGATAAATCCAAATTTCCATGGTGACACATTTTCACTAGGTTTTTTCAAAGAATTATCTTCATTTTTCAACCGATTTTTATGCACCACGGCTCATTTTGTTCCTCAACTGATCATCTACGAATCCACCGCGTAGATTTTTTTAAAATTCATTCGTTTAGAAATTAGTTATGAAAAAGTTTTTTCGCTTAATAAACAATAAGCTGGAATAGTGAAACGGTTGAGCTTAAAAAAAATCTACGTGGTGGATTCGTAGAGGGTCAGTTGAGGAACAAAATGAGCCGTGGTGCATAAAAATCGGTTGAAAAATGAAGATAATTCTTTGAAAAAACCTAGTGAAAATGTGTCACCATGGAAATTTGGATTTATCAGTTAATGTTTTTGCAAAACTATCGTTTTTAATATTTTTCCGTGTTACTAAGACATGCTGTAATACAAATCCACTAACAATACATTTAATTGTTACATTAAACTTGGTCTAAAAGCATTTTGAAAATTTAGCACTCATTTGACTAGTATGCAGCACAGTATTTACCTTAATCAAAAAATCGTTTAGTCGAACGTATCGAACAAAATATTCATCTTTTTCAACAAAATTTTGTTTTCAGTCAATTAGCAGCTCCACCACATACACATTCTCTCCACTTTCGACCTTCCAAATACATTTTCTTCCACTCGTTGTCTACCTTTCTACATAGACATTGAAATTCGCATACACACGAACCACCGTGAGTCGCGAAACGTACGTAAAAGGCGTCGAAGACGCTGTCATGTATCTTGGACAGTTATACACGTATATAAAATATAATGTGTCAATAGAACGCTGCTGTCGTTGGCTTCCTATCTATTTCTGTGTGAACGTGTGTCTGTGTGTGTTTGTGTGTGTGTGTTATGCCAATAACGTCCGGATACAACGGATGACATAGCGTGTGTACACACACGAGGCATTTCACGCTAACTCGACGACCCTGACTGTACAGCTGAACAATGCGTTCTCGTCTGCATTTATTCTGAAGTTGAAATTTTTTTAATTTTTTTTTTTTTTTTTAATTTCTTTAAATCGTCGTTCCGGAGAATGGGAACTTATTGCGGGGGGAGAATTTGCATTTGGGAGAAAGATTGTGTTGGAACAAGCGTTCTCAATTATTCTGGGGCTGCGATTTTTGGGAGAAAAAAAAAGAATGGAGTTTGAGGAGACGGTTTTATGGATCGAACAAGTTTTGAGGTCGGAGTTGGGAGAAGAAATGAAATGAATGGAATTGCAAGGGGTGGAGAGTGGAAAGGGAATTTTGTTGGGAAAGATGCATGTTTTTTGGTGGATACGTTCGGTAAAAGGTTTTTTTAAAAATTATTTCAAAAATGTTTTCAGTGCAGCGAGAATTATTCTTGAAAGTCTCTTCGGGAGGCAAATTTTCGTCATTCCGATCGTGAATTTTGCTGACAGTTAGAAACCAAATACACTTCCAAAATAAAGAAAATTTTGAAAATTATCAAAAAATATTTAGTTTACCGTGCTCATAAAAATATCGACGTTTTTTGAAAAAGAAATTACGAGTCAATTTCTTGACGAAATAGAAAAGGACGAAGGGGCTCTAAGTAAATGAATTTCCTTTTGTTTTTTTAATAATCCCAAAAATTTGCTCATTGCAGCAAGAAATATTCTAGAAAGTCTCTGCGAAAGGCTCATTTTTGTCATTCCAATGGTAAATTTTGCTCTCAGTTTCTTTAGAGACCAAATTTACTGCCAAAATAACGAAAATTTTGAAATTATCCAAAAATATTCAGTTTATCGTGTTCAACAAAGTATCGACGTTTTTTGACAAATTTTTTTCGCGTTTATTTCTCGATGAAATAGAAAAGGACGAAGAGGCTCAAAGCAAATGAATTTCCTTTTTTTCGAACATTCAAAAAAATTTGGTCATTGCAGCAAGAAATATTCTAGAAAGTCTCTTCGAAAGGCTCATTTTTGTCATTCCAATGGTAAATTTTGCTGGCAGTTTCTTTAGAGACCAAATATACTCCCAAAATAACGAAAATTTTGAAATTATCCAAAAATATTCAGTTTATCGTATTCAACAAAATATCGACGTTTTTTGACAAATTTTTTTCGCCTTTATTTCTCGATGAAATAGAAAAGGACGAAGAGGCTCAAAGCGAATGAATTTCCTTTTTTTGTTTGAAAAATCCCAAAAAATGAGTCATTGCAGCGAGAATTATTCTTGAAAGTCTCTTCGGGAGGCAAATTTTCGTCATTCCAATCGTGAATCTTGCTGACAGTTCCCTTAGAAACGAAGAGCACGCCAAAAATAATAGAAATTTTGAAAAATCATCGAAACATATTTGGTTTACCGTGTTCACAAAAAAATATCGACGTTTTTTAACAAATTTTTTTCGAGCTTATTTCTCGATGAAATAGAAAAGGACGAAGGGGCTCGAAGCAAATGAATTTCCTTTTTTTTTTAATAATCCCAAAAATTTGGTCATCGCAGCGAGTATCTCGAAAGTATCTTCGAAAGGCAAATTTTCGACGGTTCTTTTAGAAACTAAAAACCTCACCAAAATAAGGCAAATTTTGAAATTATTCAAAAATATTCGGTTCACCACGGTCGAAAAAAAATCGACCTTTTTTTTTCTCCAAAATTGAATTTCCAGTGAAATAGCCCATACGCGGAATATGTCGATTGTATCGACGAAGAGCCATGAATCGAACGGGTAAAGCGTACGATACGATGAGCTGGTTGAGGGTGCTGCGAAGGAAAGGGGTTATGATTGGTCATGGCCCGGTTACCTCGTCGGTTAAACACATGAACGGGGGGTCTGAGGGAACTAATGATTTGCTTAGTTAATATTTGTCCAGTCAGGCGTTCCTTTTAACTTGCTTCCTAAATTGCGGTCGTAGTTACATTGTCACCGCCTCTTTTTTTTTCTAATTAACATAACAATGTAAATAGAACGAAGAGAGAAAAAAATGAACGAGCCACCTTCGATTCGGAGGGTGAATGAAATCAACAAAAACCACAAAAACAACAAAACGAAAAAAAAAACACACACACAAAACGAAAGAAAACGGTGGTTAATGGCGTAAAAGTTTTGTTTGATCAGGTGAAAATTCCACGATTACGCGACGAGTCATCGTCTCAATTAAATGTCAATGGTACGGCGAGTTCCTCTCTCCCCTCGTTCCCAGTGTCCTAAGGACTTTTTTTTTTATTTTTTTCGATTCTTCGCGTGTTCCTATTTCTCTTATATCTCCACGCATCGATATACTTTTATAAATAGTCTGTTATTCTCAGAGAGAACAGCCCAAACATTCCCAAACACGTGTATATTATTTTGTTTTGCTTTTCACGGCGCAATACCGGCTGAAAATAAATTCCCAATGTGATCGTGATAAGAGGCTGGAATTTAACGAATTGTCAGGAGCCACGAAGCCGTTTCGAGAAAAAAAAAAAAAAAAGAAACAGAAATTTTTTAAAAATTTTGCAATTTTTTTTTTTTTACCGAGTATTTTGATAATGAATTTTTTTTTAATCGAGCAAGAATAACCAGGGGATCGATCATCAAAGGCTGGAAAAAAAAGGCGTAGTCGTTGAGGCAGAAAAAGGAGAAACCAGCCCCGGAAGCTGACCATGTCCAAAGGACCACTCGTTGGGTAAATACCAGCCAAGGACTCTTATTTTCGACTCGTTTGCTTCTATCTCTCTGTCTCTCTGTGTGTGTGTGTGTGTTTTTTTTTTTTGCTTTTGTGACTCGAGAAGCAGCCAGACACAGAAGAAAAAGTACCATGTCCGATTTTAGCCCTGCGCTGGATCAAAAGACAGTTTTTACCTTCCATTGAGTAATGCACACGCTCGCGAGCCAGAAGGAAACAGCCAACCGGAGATTTCTCATTTCCAGGTAATTAATTTACAATGAAACGGTCCCTGAGCTCGCGCTCGCCGCGAGGAGATACGCCGGGAGTTAATCCTTGTTTCGAGGGTTACTTATGGGCCTTCCGATCTTTCGTTTAAGGGGTGCTACACTCTTTTCACTCACATATACATATATATCCTCCGCCTTTTACTATTAGGCGTACAAATCACTGAGCATCGTTCCGGCCCTCCAAACAAATCCCACACCCACAAACATCAAATAGGGGAGTATGGGGCAAAGTGGCCAACTTAAGGAATTAATCGAATTTTATGGGTGAGCACAGGACCATTTACTTATTTTGAAGTCCCAAAATTGATTCCGGCTGCTTGTTTCCCGAATTTTGGCAAGAAAAAAAATCGGGGCAAAGTGGCCACCCCCTCGAGTCGGTGAAAATCCATAATTGTCAATTCTACGACGAAAAAAGTAGTTGAAAATCATCGTGCAATTAGCACGATGATTTTCATCCTTCTAGGCCTAGACTGCCTTAAGTTTCTCGGAAAACAACCATTTTTTTCGGCGCCAGTTTGTCTCAGATATCAAAATTTTCGAGTGGCCACTTTGCCCCACAAATCGCATTTTAGTGAGTGGCCCTTTTGCCCCATATTCCCCTATATACAAACGCTACATTGCTCCGACGTCATTCTCATCCCTCCAACGACTCGCATCCCTTCTCGTCGATCTCCACTTGCGAATACACTCGAAATCCTTTGTTCCATCACTCTGCATACATTTCTCTTTCCACTGACCAAACTTTTGACGCCCTTGTCTTTTTTTTTATTCCTCTGCTCCTAATGAGAACATCTCCGCCATTTTTTTTCTCTTTATTTTCGCTATTGAATGCTGGTCATCGAAAATACACTGTAAAGTTATTTAATTCTTGTGGATTCACGATGAATGGATTTCGGCGCGTGGCACTGATCCGGACGAGATGCCATTCGCACTGGAGGGAAAATTTTGGTGGAAAATATCGATGGTTTGTACGTTCGAGTCAACTTTTTTTTTATCATCCCAAAAATTTGCTCATTGCAGCGTTAAATATTCTGGGAAGTACTGTGAATTTTGATTATTGTTCCGTTAGAAACGAAAAACACTGTCAAAATAATGAAAATTTTGGAATTATCAGAAAATATTTAGTTTATCGTATTCGACGATATATTGACGTTTGGAAAAATAAAAATTCCAGTTTATTTCGAGACTGAATAGAGAAGGAGCTCGGGACAAATGAATTTTCTATTATTTTGAATAATCATTCAAAATTTAGTCATTGAAACGAGAAATATGTGGAAAGTCTTTCCGGAAGGCAAATTTTTGTCATTCCAATCGTAAATTTTGCTGACAGTTTGGTCAGAAACCAAAAACACTCTCAAAATAACGAAAATTTTGAAATTATCGACGTTTTTTAAAAATATCGATATTTAAAAAAAATAGAATTTCGAGTTTATTTCTCGATTAAATCGAAAAGGACGAAGGGGGCTCAGAAAAAATGAATTTCCTATATTGTTTTGAATAATAAAAAAAATGTAGTCATTGCAGCGAGAAATATTCCGGAAAGTCTCTCCGGAAGGCAAATTTTTGTCATTCCAATCGTAAATTTAGCTGACAGTTCGGTTAGAAATAAAAAACACTGTCGAAATAACGAACATTTTGAAATTATCGACGTTTTTTAAAAATATCGATATTTAAAAAAAATAGAATTTCGAGTTTATTTATCGATTAAATCGAAAAGGACGAAGGGGGCTCAGAAAAAATGAATTTCCTATTGTTTTGAATAATAAAAAAAAATGTAGTCATTGCAGCGAGAAATATTCTGGAAAGTCTGTCCGGACGTCAAATTTTAGTCATTCCAATCGTAAATTTAGCTGACAGTTCCGTTAGAAATAAAAAACACTGTCGAAATAACGAAAATTTGGAAATTATTCAAAAATATTTTATTTATCGTGTTTAATAAAATATCGACGTTTTTTAACAATTTTTTTTTTTTGAGTTTGTTTCTCAATGGAATAGAAAAATACGAGAGGGCTCAAAGCAAATGAATTTCCTGTTTTTTTTGTTTTGAATAATTCCACAAATTCGGTCATTGCAGCGAGAAATATTCTGGAAAGTCTGTCCGGACGGCAAATTTTAGTCATTCCAATCGTAAATTTAGCTGACAGTTCCGTTAGAAATAAAAAACACTCTCAAAATAAGAAAAATTTTGAAATTATTCAAAAATATTTGGTTCATCGTGTTCAACAAAATATCGACGTTTTTCAACAAAATTTCAATTTCAATGTGAATAAGAGCAACGAAGAACGATTTTAATTATACGCGATTTGTTGTTCGCTATCGGAAGATCGATATATAGAACTGGGGAAGGAGAAGCGATTACTTGACCGCGTGGTCGATGTTTCACGGATATTCCCTGCTGCAGGTATCTCCTGGACATTTCTGCATGTATTCGCTGAGAAAAGGAGTAAGCAGATGGCCGTGCATGTGTGTCTGCAACACGAAGATAGACGGAGGGAGCCTTGATCGGAAAAAAAATAATTGAAAGTAGGAGAGAAAGCGCGAGGAAGGAGAAGGAGGACTGTCTCGTTTCGGGAAGGAAACAGGGGACGGAAAAAAACATTTTTCTCGCGCGAAAACGGATGCAGGCCGGAAAATGACAATCACTAGGTTGGACGACCGAGAGTCGTACGTCTCTCTTTCTATGCCAATGTTTCTGTCTGACGTCGAATCCCGAGGGTGTTGAACGACCAAGGGTGTGCATGCAACTTGAGGAGGGGACTGAGCCAGGTCATGGAAGAAAAAAATGAGAAGAAAAAGAACGGAGCCAAGTTGGCCCCTCGCGTGAACTCGCCGCGGGCTCTGCAGCGCAGCAAACCGTCGAGAAATCCACTCTCGTGTATACAAAAGTCTCGCGGCCAACTTCCGACTATCAGAACTTTTCTGCCTTTTCCATTTTCCTCATTTACCTCTTTATCGTTAATCCTTTTTCTTCCCACTCCTCCCATCTGGGACTTTTTCCATGCGAGTATGATCGCGATTGGTTTCATCGAGACTATGAACTCGTAAACGAGCAGTAAAAATCAAATCCCCATCAAAAATATTAGCCCTTCAAGTGCCTACTCATTTTGACCCCAAAAATCATCTGTCAGCGATTCTTTGGCATTGAGGACGCTGCAACATTTTCTATCGCGATAGAATTCTTCTAAATTTTCACCATACAAAGAGAACAGTGACATCTAATGACTCGAGCAATTTTAAGAGGCTTCATCATGTAGGAGTCGAGATATTTATTTATAAAAATCGCAATTTTCAGGATTTTCTCACAAGAGCGTGTGTTAAAAGTTGCAATTTTCAACATTAAATATTTCCATTTCTAAATAGTGGAGCCTCTCAAAACTCTGCACACACTTTTATGCAACATCGAAGAAGCTTTATTGACTTTTCCAAAAAAATCGATCGTTAAATATTTTCGAAATTTTGTTTATTATATAAAAAATACAGATTACCTCGGAAAATCTTGGATTCAGAGTATGTTGTTATTTAGTCAATTTGTAACAACTTTTTCGAATAAACTTAGTCTCGCAAACCATTTTGTATGTACGAAAAACTAAAAAAAAAAAAATTTAGTTTTGACAGCCACCATACAACGTCCTCAATTTTCTTTTTTTTTCTTTTAATTTATAAAAATCACAATTTTCAGAAGTTTCTGATAAGAGCGTGTGTTAAAAGTTGCAATTTTCAACATTAAATATTTCGATTTCTAAATAGTGAAGCCTCTCAAAACGCTGCACACACTTTTATGCAACATCGAAGAAGCTTTATTGATTTTTCCAAAAAAATCGATCGTTAAATATTTTCGAAATTTTGTTTATTACATGAAAAACACAGATTACCTCGGAAAATCTTGGATTTAGAGTCCGTTGTTCTTCAGTCAATTTGCAACAACTTATTCAAATGAACTTGTGCTCGTAAACAATTTTGAATGCAAGAAAAACTGAAAAAAAAAATTATATTCGACCGTCACCATGCAACGTCCTTAAAAACAAATCTAGAGACTTAAAATAAGAAAAATCTGCTACAAAAAACGTGCCTTAAAAAAACCCCCAAAAAATGCACATTTACCAGAGTGCAACGGTTTGAAAAGCGCCTTGGGTCAGATTGACCCAAGCTGCTCTTATAGTACGAGTGCACTCGAAGGCTTAAAACTGAACCAAACTAAGCAAAAGACGAATTTGCCATTTTCTTTTCCTTCTCCTCAATCATAAATCTGCAACTTGAAATTTTCTACACGAATTCTCATTGTCTGTGCAAAAATAAATAATACAAAAACAACGAAATTATTAATTCAACGTTTTTTCTCAACACTGAATAACAAAGGAACCAATTCTTTCTTGTTCTCCTTCGAGCTCACTTTTAATTAGCCATGAATAGTGAGTACATCTTGAAGAATGAGGATAGCATGTACTCGGTACACGTCTCTTTATGTTGGAAGTTGAAAAAANGAGAGAGAGAGAGAGGAAGGATGCTTATTAGTTATCAGTAGCAATGTGCCACAGTATGGCTCTTGCGGGATCTCTCGAGTGCGGAGATATCTCTCGAAGAGGCAGGAGAGAACACTGGCTAACGAAAAATGGTTTACAAATGTGGGAGCCCAAGAATGGAGCAAGGAGATTGAATGGGTTTCTTTGAATTATCCAGAGAGGCCGCTTGTTTTGTATGGACACATTATATTCTTTGGTCCGCCAGTATGTGCGGATTTTATTATATATTAGGCCGTGCTTCATGTTGGTACAGACACATATAAACATATAGATGCAAATATATTTATAGTCTCGTACGTAAAAATATGTAGCACGTTCGAGAGTCCAGCAAAGGCGACAACATGCAAATGCAATTTCCTTCCTTTCGAGACAGACAATTACAACGTATCTATTTTTAATTTTTACCCCTTCGAGTCCACACTGGGTCATTTTGACCCCAAATAATTTTTCTCATCATTTCTTTTTCGTTTTCGCAAATAAATTAATTTACGAAAAACGTTTCTAAAAAAAACAAAAAGGATTTTTATGGGAATACGACGATTTGAAAAACGCCTCGGGTCAGATTGACCCAATATGCACTTCGTGTTAGTAGAAATTCGATATTTCTACTGATAAGAAATCATTAATAATGCTAATTGTCGTGTTAAGTTTCTGATTAGAAAAAAAATTCTATCCATTGAAAATTCAGCATACGACGTTCTTAAGAATTTTGTTTTTTTTTTCTTCAAATTTTTGTCAATTTATTCAACGAAATCCATTGCCTACGCAATTCCCTTGACATCTCACATAATCGTTACAACTCGCCCATTGAAAGTGTTGCTATAGGGGAGTATGGGGCAAAGTGGCCTACTTAAGGAATTAATCGAATTTTATGGGTGAGCACAGGACCATTTACTTATTTTGAAGTCCCAAAATTGATTCCGGCTGCTTGTTTCCCGAATTTTGGCAAGAAAAACATCGGGGCAAAGTGGCCACCCCCTTGAGTCGGTGAAAATCCATAATTGTCAATTCTACGATCAAAAAAGTAGTTGAAAATCATCGTGCAATTAGCACGATGATTTTCATCCTTCTAGGCCTAGACTGCCTTAAGTTTCTCGGAAAACAACCATTTTTTTCGGCGCCAGTTTGTCTCAGATATCAAAATTTTCGAGTGGCCACTTTGCCCCATAAATCGCATTTTAGTGAGTGGCCACTTTGCCCCATGTGGCCACTTTGCCCCATATTCCCCTATATCTGAGTCTCTCTCGTCCCGTCATCGCGTCTGAAAAGAATAATATCTCTCTTTGAAACATTAGCAATTCTATGATTGCTGGCTTTATTTGGTTCGGTAGTCTCTGGCTGCGGCAGCAGCCAGAGACTGCTTTAGGGTCGCTCACCAAAAGCTTTAACTTCTCTTCGCTTTTCTGCTCCCGTATTTTCTCTTCGCTTTCTCCCAATCCCTTTCTATCCCTTTTCCGCGCTGCAACGAGGATGCACGCCCGCGTTCTTTCACTCTCCGGATCGCAACTTGGCTCTTGGACGCATTGCCAACGTATATTTCTCGTACGTCGTTCCTTCCCAAAGAAAAATGCCCGACTCTATAGTCTTGTTACGAGACAAACGTTAATAAAGTGATACACTCCTCTCCCACTTCATACACTTTTATTATATGTTGCGGTAGACATTATATTAATTATATTCCCGTATACACCCACCACCTGAGTGCACGCCAATTTCTTTTCCTTTTTTTTTCTTTTTTTTTTTTATACGGATAAGCTTTTCAGCGAATTACATTGTACGTAACAATTTTAATTAATGACTTCTCCGGACAAATTCGCCTTAATTATTAGTATATATACGTTCACGCTTCTTGACTGTCGCTTCATACATTCTGCTACACATTTTCGCGTACATATCTGTACGAGCTGTGCCTTTATCCAGGGTCTGAAATATTTTTTCACAAATTATTCCTACGCCGGAAAAATAAACTGCGGGAGAATAAAATTCTGATTATTTTCAACGCGATGTGCATTTTTTTTCGCAATATTTGAAAATTGACTAAAAATTCACGATTTCTTCAAAAACTTTGAGTGCAAACATTTTTTTTTGGGAGCTCTCTATCAATTTGGATGAAAATGTTTCCGAAAATATTTTCGATTGGAGGAAAATTTTGGAATTATTCGACGCACAGTTGAATTTTTTTGCAATTCTTTTTGATATTCTTGTGAATTCGTTCGATTCTGTGGGTTATTTAAAAAAGTTTACATCCTCGGACGTTTGTCGAGTCAACGAGAAACGCCTTTAGTGTCTAAGCATTTGCTAACA
Organism: Hyposoter didymator; assembly: GCA_037952995.1. Lineage (NCBI taxonomy): Eukaryota > Metazoa > Arthropoda > Insecta > Hymenoptera > Ichneumonidae > Hyposoter > Hyposoter didymator. The sequence continues at coordinate 1,656,093 of JBAJMU010000002.1, read as the reverse complement.
TTTTTTTTCATAGTCTCATTCAGCACATATTTATACGCGCCGGATACATCGTTCACAAAGGAGTCATTGTGACGTAGCCGGAGATCCAAGTGTACCGAGAGAGCGGACAGACAACAGCCACCGTGCTGGACCGTAACAAAAAAAAAAAGTTTTTTTCTTTTGCACTGGAAATTTGTTCGGAAATTCGAGTCAAATCTAAATTTTTCTTATCACTTTTTCTTGCATACAAAATGGTTTACGAGCGCAAGGTCATTTAAAAAGTTGTTAAAAATTGACTAAACAACAACGTACTCGAAATCCAAGATTTTCCGAGGTAATCTGTATTTTTTATATAATAAACAAAATTTCGAAAAAATTTTACGACCCATTTTTTTGAAAAACTAAATAAAGCTTCTTCGATGTTACATAAAAGTGGGTGCAAAGTTTCAAGAGGCTTTACCATTTAGAAATCGAAATATTTAATGCTGAAAATTGCAAATTTTAACACACGCCCTTATCAGAAACTTCTGAAAATTGTGATTTTTATAAATTAAAAGAAAAAAAAACAAAATTGAGGACGTTGTATGGTGGCTGTCAAAACTAATTTTTTTTTTTTTAGTTTTTCGTACATACAAAATGGTTTGCGAGACTAAGTTTATTCGAAAAAGTTGTTAAAAATTGACTAAATAACAACATACTCTGAATTCAAGATTTTCCGAGGTAATCTGTATTTTTTTTATAATAAACAAAATTTCGAAAAAATGTTACGACCGATTTTTTTGAAAAACTAAATAAAGCTTCTTCGATGTCACATAAAAGTGTATGCAAAGTTTTAAGAGGCTTGACCATTTAGAAACGGAAATATTTAATGTTGAAAATTGCAACTTTTAACACACGCTCTCGTGAGAAACTACTGAAAATAGCGATTTTTATAAATAAATATCTCGACTCCTACATGGTAAAGCCTCTTAAAATTGCTCGAGCCATTAGATGTGACTGTTCTCTTTGTACGGTGAAAATTTCAAGGAATTCCATCGACAGAAAATTTAGCACACAACGTCCTTAATTGTTAATTCGTTGGGAGATTTTCTCAATAGAGTTTTCTCTAATAATTGCTAAATATGTTCCATAGAGGGAGCATTTGAAGAAAAAAAAAATGACTAGCCATTTCCATACCGCATTTCGGCCTCGGACTATCCGCCAAAGTTTCTCAGACTTTTTGACGCACGAATAATTTTTTATCTTTTAGCAAGGACTTGTGGAAAGAGTTAATAAAGTGAGTAAAGAGAAAAGAGCGACGATGAGTAGAGCGAGCATGCTAACTATTCATGTTTGTCCAAAAAGGAATAAAAAAATGAGGAAAAAAAAAAAGGATGGAATAAACGGAACGTACGGTTGGTACTTCTGTAAGTCTGCACGGTTACGCATTAGTTGGCCACAGTGAAAAATCTTCTTCTCTCGCTCTCTGTTTCTCGCATTCTCTTTACATCCTATTCATTAGGATAACGCACCTAGTTTTTGGCTGTTCTCTGCGCGCCGCATCCACCGCTTTTTCCTCTCATCTACTCCCTTAATTCTTCCGAAACACGCACCAAACTCTCGGCAAGCTTTTACTGTGCACAAAGTTAACAGCCCGCAGCTTTATCCTGAGAGAACACTGCATAGAAATGCCCAAAGGAAATGAATATATTTTTCGACATTACAGATGAATAAACTTTCAGTCGCATTAGTTTTTAAGGCAATCCTAATGGAACTTTAATAGTTAATGACTCACGATATGTGAATGAAAATTTTTTCTCTACATTAATGCGCTTCCTGCTTCGAGTGACCAGCAACTTGTTTAGTGAACAAAATAAACATCTACACCTGCAATT
>JBAJMU010000002.1:1616583-1639912 GCA_037952995.1 Hyposoter didymator | reverse complement strand
GTAAATTTTGCTGTCAGTTTCTTTAGAGACCAAATTTACTGGCAAAATAACGAAAATTTTGAAATTATCCAAAAGTATTCAGTTTATCGTGTTCAACAAAATATCGACGTTTTTTGACAAATTTTTGTTCGAGTTTATTTCTCGATGAAATAGAAAAGGACGAAGAGGCTCAAAGCGAATGAATTTCCTTTTTTTGTTTGAAAAATCCCAAAAAATTAGTCATTGCAGCGAGAAATATTCTAGAAAGTCTCTTTGGAAGCCACATTTTTGTAATTCCAATCGTAAAATTCTGCTGGCAGTTCCATTAGAAAGCAAATACACTCCCAAAATAACAAAATGTTTGAAATTATCGACGTATTTCTGAAAAAATTTCATCTCGAGTGAATCGTAATTTTTCCGATTTTTTAACCCAAACCCAAACAAAAATTTTGAAATTATCCAAAAATATTCAGTTTATCGTGTTCAACAAAATATCGACGTTTTTTGACAAATTTTTTTCGAGTTTATTTCTCGACGAAATAGAAAAGGACCAACGGGCTCAAAGCAAATGAATTTCCTTTTTTTTTCCGAATAATTCCGAAAATTCGGTCGTTGCAGCAAGAAATATTCTGGAAAGTCTCATCGGAAGGCAAATTTTTGTCATTCCACTCGTAAATTTTGTTGGCAGTTCCTTCAGAAACAAAAAACACTGCCAAAATAACGAGAATTTTGAAATTCTCCAAAAATATTTAGTTTACCGTGTTCACCAACGTATCGACGATTTTCAACAAATTTTCATTTCCATTCGACGAGATGAAACAAGAAAAAAAAAAAAAAAAAAAACTNTTTTCGATTATTCGACTCCCCGAGCCAGACCGTTATTCAGTACCATCGTCGGCACAGTTATGGAAATTTCGATTGTGAATAATTTTTCCATAATCTACCAACAGAGCCACCGGAATTAATCTCGATCACGAGAAGGAAAATTAATCGCGAGAGATCTCGACGCAGCAGCCCGCGGTTTGAAAACTTTGATGAATACCGTCCAGCGCGTTATGGTTCGGCTAATCACCACGTTTCTTTTTCCTTTTTCTCTTTTTTTAATCTCTGCTCCTAAACTCGATCCTCACGAGTCTCGTCGAGGCGCCAATCCTTCCTCTTCTGGCCGGCGACCACCACGAGACTCCTCGTAAACAAAAGCAGCCAGAGATTTGAAAATTGTTGCCCAATATATTGGATTTATATTTCCTTACATAAGTGCCAATTAAGAGCGTTTCATTTGTGTTGAGATTCCTAAGAACGAATCTTTTATATTTGTAAATCCGAAGGCGTTGTTGGAATTAAAAAAAAAAGAAAAAAAAAGAAAATAAAAAATAAAAAAAAAATTGTACTGGCGAACGACCTCATCCGCTTGATTAGGTAAATAGTCGAAGATTAACGAGCGATACTTACGAACAGTACAAAAAAGAAAAAAAATGTAAAAATACAGAAAGAGGGAAGGAGCGAGAGATAATGGAAGAAAGAGAACCCGTTTATCCCAAGATTTCGAAATCTTTTTTTTTTTCTTAAATTACACAGCATCCTACGTCAATTAATTAAATACATTTCGTCAGTAAAAAAAAAAAAACGATCCGGGCACTAACGAATTGATATTAATGAATAAATTATCCGCATTCTTTCCGATTTATTCTCTACGAGTTTCTATTGAAAAATGTGACTTTTTTTTCTGATTGTTAAATGCAATGTCCCTCGCTTAATCAATTCTCTCTAAGCTCGTCCGACGCTGCGACGTGGTCATATTTCCATTAAATAATTATCTTTCTTCGCCTCAATCCTGAATCCCGGATCTTTGTACGTGATTAATAAACTTGCATAATAACTTTCCTAAAATTTCATCGAATCGAGAGAAATTTTGTCAATAAATTGACTAAAAATTGACGTTTTGGTCAATCCAAATCTTTCTTTTCAGTTTTTCTTACATACAAAATGCTTTGCGAGCCCAAGTTCATTGGAAAAAGTTGTTTCAAATTGACCAAAGAACAACATACTCTAAATCCAAGATTCTCCGATGTAATCTGTACTTTTTATACAATAAACAAAATTTCGAATAAAATTTACGACCGATTTTTTTTTGAAAAACTAAATAAAGCTTCTTCGATGTTGCATAAAAGTTTGTGCAAAGTTTTAAGAGGCTTCATCATTTAGAAATCGGAATATTTAATGTTGAAAATTGCAACTTTTAACACACGCTCTTATGAAAAACTACTGAAAATTGTGATTTTTATTTTGCGAGCCCAAGTTCATTAGAGAAAGTTGTTTCAAATTGACTAATGAACAGGATACTCCAAATCCAAGATCGTCCGAGGTAATCTGTATTTTTTATGTAATAAACAAAATTTCGAAAAAATTTTACGACCGATTTTTTTTGAAAAACTAAATAAAGCTTCTTCGATGTTGCATAAAAGTTTGTGCAAAGTTTTAAGAGGCTTCATCATTTAGAAATCGGAATATTTAATGTTGAAAATTGCAACTTTTAACACACGCTCTTATGAAAAACTACTGAAAATTGTGATTTTTATTTTGCGAGCCCAAGTTCATTAGAGAAAGTTGTTTCAAATTGACTAATGAACAGGATACTCCAAATCCAAGATCGTCCGAGGTAATCTGTATTTTTTATGTAATAAACAAAATTTCGAAAAAATTTTACGACCGATTTTTTTTGAAAAACTAAATAAAGCTTCTTCGATGTTGCATAAAAGTTTGTGCAAAGTTTTAAGAGGCTTCATCATTTAGAAATCGGAATATTTGATGTTGAAAATTGCAACTTTTAACACACGCTCTTGTGAGAAACTACTGAAAATTGTGATTTTTATAAATAAATGTCTCGACGTCTACATGGTGAAGCCTCTTAAAATTGCTCGAGCTATTAGATGTCACTATTCTCTTAGTATGGTGCACATTTCGAGGAATTCTATGGATAGAAAATTTTGCACTCAACGTCCTTGATTGTTAATTTGTTAGGAGATTTTCCTAATAGAGTTTTTCTCTAATAATTGCTGAATATGTTCCATAGAGGGAGCATTTACAGAAAAAAAAATAGACCAGTAATTTCCATACCGAATTTTGGCCTCGGACTATTCGCCAAAATTTCTCAGACTTTTTGACGCACGAATAATAATTATTTACTGAAAATAGTGATTTTTATAAATAAATAAGTGTGCAGGACATTTGGAGGAATTCTATCGATAGAAAATTTAGCACACAACTCCCTTAAGCGCTACCGATTGGTAAAAAAATGGAGGATTTTACAGCAAGTGGCGGTTTCCTCGTGACGTCGAGTTGGTCACGGGGTACCTGCACTCCTCCGATGCAACGTCCTCAAGCCCTGTTTCCATAGGGGAGTATGGGGCAAAGTGGCCAACTTAAGGGATTAATCGAATTTTATGGGTGAGCACAGGACCATTTACTTATTTTGAAGTCCCAAAATTGATTCCGGCTGCTTGTTTCCCGAATTTTGGCAAGAAAAAAAATCGGGGCAAAGTGGCCACCCCCTCGAGTCGGTGAAAATCCATAATTGTCAATTCTACGACGAAAAAAGTAGTTGAAAATCATCNTTACTTATTTTGAAGTCCCAAAATTGATTCCGGCTGCTTGTTTCCCGAATTTTGGCAAGAAAAAAAATCGGGGCAAAGTGGCCACCCCCTCGAGTCGGTGAAAATCCATAATTGTCAATTCTACGACCAAAAAAGTAGTTGAAAATCATCGTGCAATTAGCACGATGATTTTCATCCTTCTAGGCCTAGACTCCCTTAAGTTTCTCGGAAAACAACCATTTTTTTCGGCGCCATTTGTCTCAGATATCAAAATTTTCGAGTGGCCACTTTGCCCCATAAATCGCATTTTAGTGAGTGGCCACTTTGCCCCATGTGGCCACTTTGCCCCATCTTCCCCTATAATCCTGCTTTTTGGATGGGCAGTAAAAAATGTCAATAACGAAATTCGATCTTGCTCGTTGCGCCTCGGCGCAACGAGCCGAAAGAATAAAAAAAGGGAGAGATGGTTACAAAGGTATATAAAGTTTATTTATATGAGTCGGAGGCTGCGGTATGTATTGTGAGCCTCAAGATATATAATATCGCAGCAAAAGTCCTGAGAGGATCCGAAGAAAGAGCGGAGAGCATGAGGAACAGAGAAAAGTGTATGGAGCACGTTGTACATATAGTCTAAGCGTCGTTCGTCGCTCGTCGTTGTCGTTGTCGTCGTCTTGACTGGTCGTCGTGGCCCGTAAAGTATAAAGCATTAAGCGTTAATCTCGACGGTGGACAAGATAATGCCCGAAGTCGGCTCCACGTGAGAAGCCTTTGAGTGGCTATTTATCTCGAGTTTAAATCGATTTGTATGCTAATCCCCCACCGAGAAATCTACCTCGCCGCGAGAGAGCGCTCTTGCGCGCTCCTCACCTCCACCATAAAACTAAAGGAGGCCTACAAAACTCGCCTCATGAGATTCCAGATATATCCTCTGACTAATTAGGCCCATGGGCCTGCCTCCTTTTTCCACTGGGTACATGTATACTCCATACATTTTTATGCATATACTTGCTTTGAGCTACACAACAACCTCCTTAATTCATTCTATCTTTTTCTCCTTGAATCCCCCATTCCCGTAACAATATCTGCGATCCACACCAGAGCCAGAGAGCGACTCTTTCTCGATCGTTTTCCGCCTCAATGACGTCCATTCTTTTTTACTTTGCATCTTCTACAAATGGAGCCTCGCGATCTTTCGTATTATCCTCCATTTCGAACGAACTTGGATCGCGCACCGCGTCCAGACTTTTTTATTCGAAATGCATTCGGATTAATTGCGGGGGAATCGTCGCAATGGTTTCTTTTTTTTTTTTGCGAAGATTGATATTTTTCCAGAAATCTCGNTTTTTTTTTTTTTTTTTTTTTTTTGGAAATCGGTAATTTTTCCGCGTTTCTTTTTCAATGTAATCGCGGCTGATGGAGAATTTAATTCTAGCGGAAAGTGACAAAACAGTGAAACGCCAAGATCGGTATCGTTCCGCGAGACTCTTCGCTATAGCGATCTGTCGCCCAAACGATCTTTATAGCTCATCGGCCTATCGATCCTCAATCGGGTTCCCATTAAATAGTGGGAGGCAGCGCGACGTTCAGTGAGTGACGATTCGCGATCGTTAAACTTGCTTCTCACACGGGACGATCTAATCGATCGATCAACGTTAATGCTTCGCGGTTGGTAAGCGAGAGAGCGATCTCGCTCGTCTTGTCTAATTCAGTAGCAACGATACTCCGCACTGCCTCGCACTGTCGGTTATAAAACGCTCGCTTGATCGTTTAGCCAAAGCAGCGCGTGACTCTGATCGGTTGCTAGTTTCTGTCTCAACAGAATTCATTCGCTGAGAAGAAAATCTTGTTGGAAAATATCGATTTTTTTTTGCAAACGTTCGACTCAACATTTTTNTGCCTCAAAATTTTTTTTTTTTTTTTTTTTTTTAAATCCCAAAAATTTGGTCATTGCCGCGAGAAATATTCTGGAAAGTCTCACCGGAAGGCAAATTCTTGTCATTCCAATCGTAAATTTTGCTGACAGTTCCCTCAGAAACCAAAAACACTGACAAAATTATGAAAATTTTGAAATTATACAAAAATATTTAGTTTATAGTGTTTAAAAAAATATCGACGTTTTGTAACAATTTTTTTCGAGTTTCTCGATGAAATAGGAAAGGACGAAGGAGTTCGAAGCAAATGAATTTTCTTTTTTTTTTCAATAATCTCAGAAATTTGGTCATTGAATCGAGAAATATTCTGGAAAGTCTCTTCGGCAGGTAAATTTTTGTCGTTCCAATCGTAAATTTAGCGGACAGTATCGTCAGAAACGAAAAACGCAGCCAAAATAATTGAAATTTTGAAAAATAATCCAACAATATTTAGTTTATCGTGTTCAACAAAATGTTGACGTTTTTCAACAAAATTTCATTCCCAGAGTCGTTTCGGTATCCGGAAATTCGAATCGTTGAGAAAAAACGGTAAGAAAATGTTTTTATAACAATTCAGTAATTGCAAACGATCTATAAAAAGTAAAAAAAACCCAAATCCCGTCGATCGCATGTTAATTGCTCAAAAAATAAAAAATAAAAAATAAAAAATAAAAAATAAAAAATAAAAGCGTCAAGTCGTTGAGTCCTCATCACGGTCGTTGCATCCCAAACGCGACTCGATGTGATTCGGTGATGCAAGAGAATCAGGCCGGCAATGGTGAATGGTAACAATGCGAACGAAAATATGTTGGACGCTGTCCATCTGTGAGTGAAGCAAAAGTTGCACATTTACTCTCGCGTGTAAAAATTGCACGCTCTCACGTGCAGAACCAACGAGCGTTATATACGACACTAAAGATTCCATATAGATCGAGGAAGTGCGAGCGTTAAACTGGCCACAAGATATTTTTCTCCTCTCTCTCTCTCTCTCTCGGTCTTTCTTCCTTTCTTTTAATATTCATTCCCGCGAGAGGGAATTTGATGAGTTTTAAGTGGGCGAACGGGTCTGTCCTTTCGATAACGCTGACTCATAAACCGTCAGCATCATTGCTCACGCGGTCCTTTTCGCATCTTGCTCCCTCCCTCCCTCTTCAATTCTTCTCCTCTCGGCAAATGTATTCTTCCGGGAAGAATTCTCTTAATAGTTGTGCGAACAAGGCGCAAAAATGAGGATTCCCAGAATAAATACGTGTCTCAAAAATCTTTCGTAAAAATAAGAGATAATGATAATGATTCCGAACGCTGACTCAGGTTAAAGTTTCGTTCGCCACAGTTTCGCAGGTTTCACTTTGCAGAAAATTTTCCTAGTGGTTTTTCGTTTTTTTTTTTTTGTTTTTTTTTCAGAGTCAGACCTCGGGCCGCGTATCAAATGCCAATTTGACGAATTAATATTTTTCAGGTTACGTCGTGTGCATTTTTTTATTACTCGAGAAACGAGAGTTCGGTAAATACGTAGACAAAGAACTCCATTAGGGATAACACGCATTTTCCATGCCAAGGTGAACCACCGAGACTCTCTCTTGAGAGAGAGAGAGGCTTACGAGACAGATTATGGTCCACAATAGGAATAGTCCCATTGTGCACTACTCCACGAACGTATGTACCATAGTCAGCCTCCATCAACCTCTCCCCCTCTTTCTCCTCATCTTGCTGGTTTCATCGACTCTGTACTTTTTACGATATAAACTTGATTGGTAAACCACCTGTTTTGCAAAAGACAAATTTAGTATTACTCTCTCTCTCTCTCTCTCTCTCTCTCTCTCTCTCTCTTTCTGTATTGACGATGGATTCTTGAAAAACACATTGTACACCTGGCGAGGCATCACAAGCGACTTTCCAGCGCTTAGCAAACTGCCAAGAGTCTCTTTCATTTTTCATCTATTCATTTGCGAACAACTACGATGCAATTTTCGATCCTTAATGACAATTATCTTCTCGAGTATTATTTACGATGATTCCCACGTGTGGTTCGTCTGTGAACATTTTTCACTCCTATAATCGCGTATTTCATTGAAGATTTTTATTTTTATTCGTTTTTTTTGCTCAAATTGTTTTTTTCTTCCATGGCACTGTAAAATTCAAACGTTCATAACTCGAGAACGGTTCGAGCTACAGGGCTCCCGTTTTGCACAGATGTTGATCTATACAAGCTCTTGATTGTATAATTATTTTTTGGAAATTGCTAGAAAAATACGATTTCTACGAAATTTTGAAATTTAAAAAAAAAAAAGGCTGGCGACGCTCTAACTTTCGCAAATTTCAAGATTTATCACTACATTTTTTTAATGCATAGAGTACCTCAATGGGAAGGTTGAACGGTTCAAATTTTATGATATTTTGAATTTTCCGAAAATCTGAGTTTTTGGAAAAATCGGTTAACCGCTTTTTTGTAGATTTTATTTGTTTTTTCATCGAAATCCTTGCGGAAGTTTCGGAAGCTAAAAATCGTTTTGAAAAGCAAAATTTGTACACGGAAAATGGCGTCAAACCCACGCCTCTGTCAACCACGTGCCAGCCACCGAAGTGGACGATAATTTCTCCTTTGTACAAAAATGGATAATGACTAATTAATTTTTTGCTTATACGCGGATGTAGCAAGCACGAGGTAGCGTCTGTACTCGAGGTAACAAGCTCGAAGAGATTAAAATGAGTTCGAGTCGCAGGGATGCGCGTAGCAGAGCAGGACGTTGACGAAGCCTCCCGCGGGGTTGGCTGCCGCTGTCGACTTTTCAAAAATTTGTGTTTAAGAAAAGCACGAAAAACGGGTCTTAATTGGATGAACGTGCGGAACTGCGGATGCTGGCAAGGTGAGAGGGAGAAAAGCGCGAGGCTAAAACGTGCCAGGAGCATGTACAATTATGTTGGCAGTCAAAGCGGAAAGAGCTTGACGAAAGCGCGGGAGAGGGAGAGCGAGAAAGAGACAAATGAAGAAAAAATAAAATGAGAGAGAAAGAAAAAAAAGGGAAAAAGTTTTCGTCGTCGTATCTGACGTAAAATTCTTCATCCAAAGTACACGAGATATTAACGTGCTGCGCAGCACAACGATGAGAAACAGAGAGCATCGGAGAAGCGGCTTTTGCGGTGGACTAAGAAGAGTCGGTACAGAGAGCGAGTTAAAGGAAAGGGTGAATCTGCCTTGCCCTTGTCTACACTCATGCCAAAATCTCACGGATACAAACTCTGTTAACTTGCGCGCTCTCCTTTGTGACGCAGCGCGTAAAGGGCTCCGCAGCATCCCTTCGGTTCGGTGCTTTAGGGTTCTGAGTACACGCACCGCCCATCGCACTGTCTGCCATGCATACCACCACGCTCCACCTTACAATATTATGTGTGGCTCACATACTTCCGTATTTGCTTTCCCAGGCTCTCGAGGCCTCGTCCCCTAGTCTTTTCTCCCCTGGATTCGTTATCAAAATCCTTTCGGATTTCGTTGTTATGAAATTTATATCAATTTTTGTTTGGACACTGAAACGAACATTTTTTGGACGAGATTGATATTTCGTTGGACACGTTCGACTAAACTTTTTTTTTTTTAATCACAAAAATTTCGTCATTGCAGTAAGAAATATTCTAGAAAGTATCTTCGGATGGCAAATGTTTGTCATTCCAACCGTAAATTTTGCTGACAGAAACCAAATACACTTCCGAAATAACGAAAATTTTGAAAATTATCAAAAAATATTTAGTTTACCGTGCTCATAAAAATATCGACGTTTTTTGAAAAAAAAATTACGAGTTAATTTCTCGACGAAATAGAAAAGGACGAAGGGGCTCTAAGTAAATGAATTTCCTTTTGTTTTTTTTTAATAATCCCAAAAATTTGGTCATTGCAGCGAGAAATATTCGTGAAAGTCTCTTCGGAGGGAAAATTTTTGTCATTCCAATCGTAAATTTTGCTGGCAGTTCCCTCAGAAGCCAAATACACTGACAAAATAACGAAAATTTTGAAATTACCCAAAAATATTTAGTTTATCATTTTCAACAAATATCGATGTTTTTTGAAAAAAAATTCGGGCCCATTTTTCGATGAAATAGAAAAGGACTAAGGAGCTCAAAGCAAATGAATTCCCTTTTTTTTTTTTAATAATCCCAAAACTTTTCGTCATTCCAATCGTAAATTTTGCTGGCAGTTCCCTCGGAAGCCAAATACACTGACAAAATAACGAAAATTTTGAAATTACCCAAAAATATTTAGTTTATCATTCTCAACAAATCTCGTCAACAAATATCGACGTTTTTTAACAAAAAATTTCGAGCCCATTTTTCGATGAAATAGAAAAGGACTAAGGAGCTCAAAGCAAATGAATTCCCTTTTTTTTTTAATAATCCCAAAACTTTTCGTCATTCCAATCGTAAATCTTTCTGACAGAGTTCCTTCAGAAACCAAAAACGTTGCCAAACCAATGAAAATGTTAAAATTATACAAAAATATTTAGTTTATCGTGTTCAATAAAAAATCGACGTTTTTTAACGAAATTTCGTCTCTAGTGCACCTTTCGGATTGTCTAATGAAAATCATTGCAAAGAATCCAACGTGCTGGTCCGGAGATTCTGAGGAGAATTGGAACGGCCAATTCAACTCGAACTCTGCGAGACAGAGTGACAATTTTTCTACATCATTTTGAATGAAATGCTTGACGGAGAGATCTTGTCTTTGGTATCTCGACAAAAGAGACTTTCTCTCAAGCCACGCGCGTTTCTCGGTAACACGGAAGAAACTCGGTATAGTGATTCAGAAATGATGATGAGTGACCGAGTGAAAGAAACGCGGCGGATGAGGTAAACACAGTCTTGCCGCTGGCCACGTTCCAGCATCCGGACACTGACGCACGTATTGATACTTTTGGATTTTCCGGGTGTCGAGACCGTAATTGACCGAAGGAAAATTTTCATCCTGACCAAATGACTTTCATTACGTGCTCCACAGTATTTGTACTTTTTTGAAAAAGTGAATTTATCACCCTGCGAGTACACACTGGGTCTATTTGACCCGAAAAATTTTCGATCGCCAATTCTTTGGCATTTAATTTTCGCTTACGTCAAAAAATGCATTTGGGGCCATAAAATATTCAAAATTTACTACAAAAATGATTCGAAAAACGCCTTGGGTCAGATTGACCCAATATGCACTCGCAGGGTTGATAAAATATTCAGAAAATAATTTATCACTTTTAAAAAAGCAGTTTCGACATAATTGATAAAGAAAAATGAAAAACGTGGCAGGAAAAGTCAGTTTAAAGCATTTCCAATGGATAATTGCACAAGAAAAAGGAATTTCCGCAAGATAAACCGTCGAGAAAATATTCACCTGCCGCTAGTTAGGTACAGAGTACGCTGAAGATATATCCGCGGTTGTAGGATTGCGAGGATTCTTGGGAGAGTCAGGCGATCGAGCGATCGACAGGAAACAAGGCAAATAAAGACAAAACAGAGGGATAGGAAGCGTCTAGGAATTGCTATTTACATTGGAAACGCGTATGTGTCTGCTCCGGAGGCAATGGCCTGGCTTTGCTCTCACATCTGCCTCCGGCTTCCGTTTCAATAGCGAGCTAAAAGAGATTTTGCTTTTCCTAACACGCTACGAGTTCGATAATCCCTTATCGAGAAACTAAAAGTTAAGAAAAAAAATCTCATGCACGGGGAGACAGGATTAAAAATGTTTCAAACGGATAAAAATGACACGAGCATGCACTGGAAATGAAATTTTGTTAAAAATCGTCGATATTTTGTTGAATACGTTCAACTCAATATTTTTTCATAATTTCCAAATTTTCGTTACTTTGACAATATATTTGGTTTCTAACGGAATTGTCAGCGAAATTTACAAGTGGAACGACTAAAATTTGCTTCCGAAGAGACTTTCTAAAATATTTCTTGCTGCAATGACACTATTTTTGTGATTTTTCAAAAAAAACGTTTAGTCGAACGTATCGAACTAAATATTAGGAGTGTGCGAATATTTGAAAACTTGGAATATTCGGCATCAAATCGAATCGAATTGTTTGATTCGAATTTCAAACCGAATATTCGATTTTTTCGAGTATTCGATTATTTTTCGAATATTCGATTTTTTTTCGAATATTCGATTTTCTTTCGAATATTCGATTTTCTTTCGAATATTCAAATATTTGAAAATTTAAGAAATACTTGAAAATTGCTCGAATATTCTATTCGAAAATCGAATTGAAAATTCATCAAATATTCGGAAATTTATCGAATACTCGAAAATTCGACGAATATTCGATTCAAAAATCGAATATTCGACTAAAAAATCGAAAATTCGATTCATCGAATATTCGATTCGAAAATCGAATCGAATTTCAATATGCGATTCGATTCGATCACTATTCGCACACCCCTACAAAATATCCATCTTTTTCAACAAAATTTTGTTTTCAGTGTGAGAAATCATTAGCTCCGTGTCTATCGAGTGATGGTCTATAGTGCGGGAGGTTGAATTTACCGAAACAAGTATCAAAGTGTTCTCGAGTGTCAGCACGAGTAAAAAGTTGGAAAAGCCAAGAACCATAGCGATTGTTATTCGCTATTACTTCTGCGTCGTATAAATAATGACGGGTTGTTTACCGAGCCCATAACCGCAGTCGTAACCGCAATTTCATTCGAGAGCTTCGGTAGTCGATGTTGGTTGTTGCGCAAGGTCCAACGTCCGTGCGTTTCAGCAGCGAATAAAAAAATTTTAAAAAACGTGTGAAAAAAGGTAAATTGGAGCATCGATTGTTTAATTATGGCGATGGTGAGAGGTTACCGGCCACAATCGAGGGATAAAACCTGGCGGAATAGGCTCCGTAGGCTCGCCAAGTAAATTATGAAACTTAACGATCGAGAACGAGCCTCGGACATATTATTAGCACCTCTGCCATTTAAATTTTCATCCTTTTTTCTTTTTTTTTTCTTTCAATCGTTTTGACGACTTAATAATATCGCACATATTGCAAATGGAGCTAGTTCCGCGTTTAGACGTATTCGCGATGTCTCGATCCTTCGTGCGACAGATAACATCTCTGTAACAAGCTTCACTCCTTGTCAGTTATCGCTTTATCGTCCGCATTGGTGTTACAAACGAATTATCAGCTTGCAACAATCGTAAGATTTATTACAGAGCTCTTTCTTTACTGAAAGAAAAGGACCCAGCAACCTTCTCTCCCGCCCTCTCTCTCTCTTTTGCTTATTTTCTCGCGGAACCTCTCTCGATCTTGATTTACAATGACCCAAGAAAAAAAAACGTTCTGGCATACTTAACATATATCTACCTAATCTCTCATATGGAAGGTGTACACTTATTCCTGCTGATCGAACATAACCAATGTTTCGCAGCTTTCCCACCGCGCACTCATACACCCAACCTGCCTCCTCCATTCACTTGTGTACTTTAGCAAATGTACATCCACATTCATTTATAAATAACCGAGTGATCGTCGACACGCGTATTCCAGAACCTCAATGACATTCTAATCGAACAGCACGAGGAACCAACTTATAACCATTTCAATAATCATTCATTTTGCCATTCTCTCTCTTTCTCTCTTTTTCATCTTGCTAGGGGAACATGAGCCTGCGAAATCGTGCGAGTCCAACGATCACCAATTGTCAGAGTATCATTCGACGTCAGGTCATTCGAGGCAGTGCTGTCAATTTTCGAATTACGGTTTTCAGAATTTCATTGAATTTGATACCGCAGCAGATTATGATAAGAAAACAGTCAAATTTTCAAAAGGCTACAGAAAACTGGAAAAAAGATACTCACATTCGTAATTTCATGAATTTGACATCAATTTCGTTCGTTTCGTTGCATTTCATAATGACAACTGCGATTTATCATAAAACTTAGTTTCAAATGTATCAAATTACAAATACAATTTTTTTTTCTGGTCCTCTGTAGCCTCTTGAAAATTTGACTGGATCTTTTTTTAAAAATCATTATCTACTACCGTACCAAATTTTGGGTGGGGGTTNNTCAAATTTTCAAAAGGCTACAGAAAACTGGGAAAAAGATACTCACATTCGTAATTTCATGAATTTGACATCAATTTCGTTCGTTTCGTTGCATTTCATAATGACAACTGCGATTTATCATAAAACTTAGTTTCGAATGTATCAAATTACAAATACAATTTTTTTTTCTGGTCCTCTGTAGCCTCTTGAAAATTTGACTGAATCTTTTTTTAAAAATCATTATCTACTACCGTACCAAATTTTGGGTGGGGGTTAATATTACGAATAACCAAATTGTCGAACAGCTAATAATTAGGAATTTTGATATTCATAAAATTAAATAAAAGAAAAGTAAGAAAGTCGAAATCAAATTTCTCAAATGACTAAAAATTCGAAATACAAAATAGCGAACGTCAAAAATGGCGAACGTCAAAACGGCGAGCGCCGAAATAACGAATTCTATTCTATTCTATTCTATTCTATTCTGGACACTAATTCCAATTTTTTTTTTATGAAGAAAATTGATTCATTTCCAAAGGTCACAGAAGACTAGAAGAAAGGTGTTCACATTTGTAATTTCATGAATTTGACATCAATTTCGTTCATTTCATTGCATTTCATAATGAAAACTGCGATTTATCATAAAACTTAGTTTCGAATGTATGAAATTACAAATACAATTTTTTTTCTGGTCCTCTGTAGCCTCTTGAAAATTTGACTGGATCTTTTTTTTAAATCATTATCTACTACCGTACCAAATTTTATTTAATTCTGAAGAAAATTGATTCATTTTATTTCTCATATGAAGCATACGAGCAAAAATTTTGCACACCTTCTTCTAGTAAATTTAGTTCCATTATGGGCAAAAGTAATTACCTAAATGTCTGCTACTTAAAATAATTTAATTTTTTTAGTTTTTGTTGATCAAACTTTGCCATATTGAAATTTTCGAAGCTCTCAACAGATTTTTTATAATTACCGAGCTGTGGCTGTTGGAATTGTGGATGATTGATCAGGATTTCTCGAAACGAAATAACAAAAAGGCAGAGAAGCCCCACGAGGAGCATGAGACGGAGGACGATGTTCTGGGAGAAGAAATCGTGCCAGAGGAGCCGGTGAATCGGTATATGCATCAGAGTGGATTGGAGTCGTCGACAAGAACGGTATGTGGACAATCGAGCCTCCCCATAATTTCTATACCTATTAACGATAGCCCGAGTACAAAGTAGGATCGCTCGGACATAGACTCGCATTGCTATTCTTAAGCGAAGCATACCTGGCGGTACAATTGCACCGGGATATATATTTTCTATACTGGGTTGTGTCTTGTCGCTCGCGGTTGAATTCTCCGCGAGAAAATATCGCGGGAAGAAACTCACCGTCAATTCTGGGTAGTAACAGCCTCAGCTTCCATGTAAGTAAACCGTACGTAGCACTGATCACTTCACGACGCACAATTGCCGGTCTTCGATATATGGAAAAAACAAACCAACGGACCACCGAACAATCATCAAACAAACAAAAACAAGAAAATATCAAAACAGCGAAGAACAAAGCGTTGTTTCATTTATTTCACCGTTTCAATTACTTTTCGTTATTTAGAATCAAATTCCATCGAGGTAACAACAACAATCACAACAACTTTAAGAACAACAATAAAATACAACAATGTTGTTGACGACTCGTTTCATTCACCGGTTTCTCATTCTTATTTTATCTTTCGTTCACACACAACAGTCCACGATTATGTGTGGCAAATCAGGCAAGAGCCCTTCCACCTACCAAATGCGAATCGTCGCGGTATGTTGTATCGTGTCTTAAGACTCGCTCGAGTTTTCTTGTTCTCTGAGAGTCTCCGTGACTAGTTACGAGTTACTAGTTATTGTTGGCAACCACCATCGTAATCCGATAGCACATTCGATATGTCGATGTCGTCGGTTGGATACCAGTGACAATATTAACATTTGTATTCACCCACATGTCTATACGTGCTTGACGTATGTATGGGGATGTACGGCTCAATATTCTTGTTTATTTATCCGGAACGATGAAAATAATCTACGTATGAAGCACACACAATGCACACCTGCTGAATGTATCACAAAAACTCCATCACAACACGTTGAGTAGGAAAAAGCGAAATTCCTAATTCCACCATTCATGGCATCAATGATTTTCCTCGTAATCCTTCAAATATTCAACTTTATTCACCGATTATGATTTCCTTATTGAGCAGTGTAACTGTATCCGTTTATTTTTTTGCCATGGGCACGATCTAACACTCAAACAATCATTCAATACTGTAACAATAACAATAACAACCACTTGGTACTGGACTAGGATCCTTTTCTGGCACTATCTCGAGGATGAACCACACTTATTCTCACGCTTCGTTTCTCTTCACTGTTAATCCACGGGATGATCCGGTCCTCATGTTGCCTGCGAACGATCCTATCGGAATAAGTTGCGCCGAGTGATTATTCAATCCGGAGTGTCCGGGCGACGGGTTAGAATTTGTAGTTTGCGGTAGGCAAGTGCGCGACTAAGTAGTTTCGAGCTCCAGCTTCGTTGGGCCGCGTGGAAATTTCAACCTTCGCGTCCGGGTGTCCGCCAAATGGTTCCTGGACCTTCAACGATCTTTTTATTCCATCAGGGAATGGATAACATCAGTTAACTCGCTTTCATTCAGAAACAGGGAACGGACTCGTTCATATCATCTTGAATGCTCTTCCGATGAACCCTGAGCTTTGCAGCTTCAACAGACTTGTTGGATGTGATACTGCCGGACTAGGTGCATGACTTGGATGCTGGAAGTTACAAGCCTGAAGATCCAGAACAATTAGCCGGAGATTGTAATCGCTTTAATTAGATCTACACCAATGTATTCCTTTGGAAACGGTGCACCCCTTCGTAGCTGCCGGCGGCAGTTAATCTCACTATAATTCCGTAACTGTGAGAGCGTTTATTCCAACTCATTTGAATAGCCACAGGGCAAACGGTCACTTCACTCGTCGGGGTTGATTGATAAAAGAATCACGTCCTCCTAAATATCACTTCGAGAGGTTTCTTCCAATGAAGAATCCTGCACTCAAGGAGTTGTTACACAGAATCCGAAAACTGGTCACTGTGAGCATCTCCAATAGGTAGATACTTGGCCACGGAGACGAAGACTTCTTCGGTAGTCAAAAAGCCATAAAACAAACACTGCGTAACATTTTTAAAAACTGGCACGAATGCTCGAAGATCCTCCGGAAGTTCCTCTTGTGCTCCGAATCGTCTTGGTGGCTCGTTTTATCAATGATCCTGACTACCTGCTGCTGCATCGGATAACCACACCGTTTTGTGTTTAAATTTGCATCAGCTGATTGGTAAGTCACCAGGTATTAATGTTTGGATAATTAAAAGTGAAGCACGAAAATGTGGAAATTCGGAAGAGGGGTAGTTGGATTGAACCGGCGTGTTATATATATTGCTGATCGGGGACACAACGGGAACGTTTCGTCCAGATGACAATGATAATGATATGACAATAGCCGCGTGCGTTCTCCGCTGGTTCAGATCTTACACTGAAGAAGCCCGGCAAGTTTCACACACACGTGTGTGTTGAGAACGTTGCGTACCTCTCTCTCCCCGCACGCGGGGGTCGAGGGGATCAGAGGGAGGAGAGAGGGCTGGGGGACCTGCCAGGTAGAGGGAAGGAGATAGTGGTGGGCCCGTGAAAGTAGGAGGTGGAGTGTCGGAGAGCCGAACCTGCTGTGGAGTGGGGAGACGACGACGACGCGTCTTGAAGCAAGTAAGCGCGGCAGGGCAACGGCAGCAGCTACATCGGGAACACAACAGCCTTCTCTTTCCTTCCCATTATCTTACTCGTCCCATCTTTTTTCCTTAAATAGAGTGAGACGAAGAAGCAGCCTCGAGGATCCAAAGAATAAAGAAAGACACAAATGAGGAAAAGGTACACGCGGGACGCTCGCAAGGAGCGCGAGTGACGAAGAAAAGAAGGAGAAGAAACCGAAGAGGTAGTATAAGAGAACAGAGAGGGATTATCTCGCGTGTGTTACCCGATGGAATACACGAGAACTTCTATATATACAAATATATCCTCGCTACACCACGTGAGACCGACATATACCTGTTTATATACCTGAAGCCCCGATCGCAAGGCACATGGGTAACAGGTAACATACGGGGCAGCCCCGCGTACACATTTGCTCCAGGCCACGCTGCGCGGAGTGGGATGTGAGAGGCGGACGAGAGACACTTGCTTCTCTCTCCCTCTTTCTTTATATACACTTCTGAATTGGTTCTTCGGAGGCGAAACGGAGCGCAGAAGATAAGAGACCTTAACTATCGACAAAGATGGAACGAAAAAGAAGAAACTAAATAAGATGGTGCGCATGGTGGAAGGAGACGAGCAACCAAGAATGAGGGAAACGTATACGGAACTATAATCACAGGTAAGCATTCTACACAACCGAATCCACACATTTCGATCCGCAGAACTTCGTACCCTTCGATCCAATCATCATCCGCACTATTGGTAATTATCTCATCCACCGATTCAACGTGAGAGATTCACTCAATTAATACTAACGCGTCTCTTGGTGACCCATTCGTCGACACAAGACATGACGTCTCATCTGATTCGTCGCGGCAAACCACGGTGATTATTTTTCGTTTTTAGAACATTTTTTTTCTCCCACTATTGATGCTTGTCATTTTTCAATCATTGTTCCAGGGAAAGCAGAAACTGCAGTAATTCCGAATCTTCTGGGTGCTTGCTGCTTCTTTACTTTGTTCCGTACCTGGGATCAGTCATCATCAGCAGCAGGTAGTCGATTTACCAAAATGTTCAAGCTGCATACATGCGTCGCTCTGCCCCATTCATTCAAAGGTCCATTCATTCAATCAATTCCGTTTCAGTGTGGACCTTGAGTAGTGGAGTCGTGACCTTGGGCATTGGTTCGTCAACATGTTCTCGACGACGTGGATGATCGGTGCGACGGAGGCTGGAAAACGGTAACTCAAGCGCTCGTTGGTCGTGTTCTCTAGTGCGCATCAAATTTATAAGAGGAAATAATTTGAAAGTTTCAGAACGTGAATTTTCGAGTCGAGTACGTTAATCGTCGTCCTGGGAAATGTTTCGAGCCTCTTTGTTGACGCGCAAAAGCTCGAGAAAGTCGGCGTATGATTTCTCACAAGCAGCGACGGGTTAAGTTGTCACATTTGTCCGGAATCCGATCTTCGTCTGTCGGATCGTAATGCTAGTCGCTGGAGAGTTTTTCCAATTTTTTGGATAGCCGCAAAAAGTGAAAAAAAAAAACAAATGGTTGGCGTCCACGTCATATGGAATGTCTCGCGTGTAAATATAATGAGTGGGTATGCAAATAAGATAAGTCTAGCGGCGTCATAAGTCATCGGGTGTTCGATATGGTGAATGTCGCGGGGGGACGCAGTGTGGTAAATCGGACATGCTTCACGGGAGCAACGCGGATGCGGATAATATGCATAAAGGAGAAAGCCTAGGATCAGGCGTATATGCAGGGCGTGTGAAGATAAGAATACCTGTAGTCGCAGTTGCTCGAAAGGAGATTGTTGGCCGCACCGAGAGAAGAGAACGAGTAGTCGCAATTACAACGGGATGTCATTTTGCTTCGGGACGAAGACATGAGCAAATAAAAAAAACAAAAACAAAAACGGCTTTTATAAGTAAGAACAGAGTTGTTGGTATAAAGCAATATCCTCTGTGCGTGTATGCAAGTTGTGTATAAGGGGTAAAGATTCGATGCGTGAGACAGGAGTCGGAGAAATAAAAAAAACGGGGGAGAGAGAGAAAAAACCTGAAGCAGCGAGAAAAAAGTGCAGAGAAACTCGATGTGACATGAAATATGCGAGCGCTTACGCACGAACGTACCTGCCCACTGGCGTACCCATTAAAGCCACAGCAGCCAGCAGGAACACCGGCAGCAGCCAACACAACGACGACAGAAAACCCACTCGCCGACTCGCACGATCCTTCCTTACAGCGCGACGGAAAAGGATCTCAAAAAACAAAGACGATTATCGAAAAACATGGATGAAAATTCCGACTGCTTTTATTATTCACGGTATCGAATGGATTTCAAATAAAAGTAGCCACCATCACAAACAGGTGTGCAGAAACTGCAACAATTTGGCAGTTTTTTTTGCTACTGGATAGCTTCTAGATCGTCTACAATAGATTCAACGACATGCTCTTAAAAAACGCTCCTAGCGAATCTTATGTCTGTGAAAGAAAATGAAATGCTCGCTCGAAAATGGAGGCGGCGTGTTGTCGCGAAGGTGTCAAGGGCAACTGACCCGAGAAGAAGATACACCCGGTCGGTTGATATGGTACTCTTTAGGAAGGGGTAGCATTAGCAGTAAAGACAGGCGAAGCGTCGCAAAGAGCATCGGAGAGGCTGTGGCACGGTAAAGAAGAGAAAGACGGAGATAAAATGTGAGGGAGAGGAAGGGAATCGAAGCAAGGGGGTTGAGGTGTTTCATTCTCGGTAGAAAGCGAGCCTGGACACTGGGCACTAGATCAATCCAAAGACGTTATAAGCATGGGCCAAAGTGTCCAAGAGAGTGTTGCTCGCCCCATCCCGACGTGTCGATAATTTGATAAAGTGTCCTCACATTAGCCTATTGATTGCTCCATTGTCCCTGCGTTGCTTCGGTGTGGAAGGCTTCCTCCGTCCTCGGGATCTTGTCTCATGAAGAGCAAGAGGTCTCAACCCTTGCTCCTCGGGCTTCGGGTCGCCCGAACCCTTCTCCTTCCTCTTCCAATCTGGGCCTCTAGTTTAACACTGTGTTTACTGCAACTCCATATCGTCTACCAGAGCACATCAATACTCACTCCCTTATGACTGTAGCAACCGACCCACACACATAAGTGAAGATGGAAGCAGCCTGGAAGAGCTTTGGAGTGAGCTTAGGATGTGGAGTTGCTTTCATGTTACATCATACAACTTCTACAATTTCATAGTCAACCCTTCCTCATCGATTTTCAACCCTCACCATCATCGCCTCATAGTTCTCTCCTTCCATATTCATGTTTGACACGTTTGCCAAGATTATATAACACTTGGCAAGTTTCTAGCTTCATCGAACCTCATATTTCCAAAGTGAATATATAAGTATCCACCAAATATCGAATATGTCGATAGGTGGTGTTGAGACAACAGAAAACGTTGCTGGGAATATTTCCGATCACATCTAAGCCCATGCTCCGAGTTTCTTAATAAAAACAGCTCCGCGGAGTATCCTCCTCCCGGAGCCAATTAAATTCGTCATCTAAATCACCGATCGTTCGCGGCGTTTCCTCCAGCAAGGCGTCCCTCGCACGACGCCTTCGGGGCAGTCAATCTTTCCGACTCCCGTGTGCCGACTCGGCTATCATTTCGGTCTCGTGACTTCTCACACATCTTCACCAATCGTAGAACGTCGACTATTTATCGATATATATAAATTTCCTCGTGTGTGTGTGTGTGTGGGAGCGCAAAGGACGAAAATAATACAAGAGAGCCCTCTCGCTCTTCTTAGCGATCTTCATCTATCACTGGTCGCTGGGTAAAAGGCCACGCGAGCCTCCATAAGGACTACGGGATCCCTCTTTCACATTGGCAATCGATAATGTCTATACATATAAATATAAAGCTGACCTGGTCCGTGTGGCTAAAGGGCCACGAGGATCGGGAGCAGGATCACGACTCCCCTACTTCTCGACTTCTGCATCCTAATTGAATCGTTGGCCCGGCCGGTAACCCGCGCGCCGGTCGCCGATCTTACTTCCAAACCCAACACACACTCCCAACTGCTGGCTCTCCTCCTGCCTCTCTCAGATTCTCCTCAAAGTACCTTCTAAAGGGAGAACCTATACCCGTTCTGCCAGGAGCAGCAAAGCGCATACCGCGGGCAAAAACTTATTCCGGTTCCTTCCGCGCGCCACCAGAACGCATTTATTCCTCAACAACTCTCCCATCACGAACCAGATATTTTCCAATCTGATAAGTCGTTAATTACAGTCTCTCGGCCTTATAAACCCACCCCCCTACCCCTTCCCCTCGCACTCTCTTTCCAACACTAAACTTCGACTTGATTGCAAAAAATAATTACACCATACATTTATGGGAAATATGATTTAACGGGATTCCGTTATTAAACTACTCGAACAACCGTAAATTCGTAACCGCCATGCCATAACCTAACGCTAATGCCGAATTTAAATTAACAAACAAAAAAACATTATTTTTTTAATTTTGAATAAATAAATTTTAATTTTAACAAATGAATAACAAGTCAATTGGAAGGAACTACTTTGAGAGGAATGTACAGACACAAAAAAAAAAGTCAAAGTGAAAATACGAGGACGATTATGAATGTTTTATTGAGAAATTCCAATCTCTTGTATTTAATGCGGTTTTTTTTTATTTTTACAATTTGCGATCGATTTTTATACACGGAGGAAAGATTATATCAAAAGTTACTCCGACATCATAGTTCCCTGGTACTACATCGTTCCTCCGTCGCAATTGGCCGAAAAAAGTCGAAATTTGGCAATAAATTTGAAAACTTGTCGATAAATGTAAAAAAATTGAAAATGATGTGAAAATTTGACGACAAATATAAAAATTTGATTCCAACCACGTTTGCATTTTATAGCATACCCGAAAATTCTACTGTCCCGTTATTCGTTCATTCATTCGACGCCCAATAAAAGTCGTAACCAATAAATCAAAATGACAAACAGAAGGAGCAATTTTTCAGGCATAGATTTCGAAATCGCTTATTGACGTTCTCACAGTGTCTGTGTGACCTGCTCACTCCCCTTCGATGAGGCTCCATTCTACCAGTTTCTTTTCTTCTATAGAACGTCCTCCGGGCCGCGCTTAACTGTGGTCTGCATCCTAATTGAATCGTTCCCGAGGAGGAGTCTGGATGCGAGTCCTTCGGGCAGTAAGAGACAGCGGGGAATGTGTGCATGGCAGACATTGACATCCTTGCTCCTGACCAAGTCATGCGAGCTCGTCCGGCGTAAAACGTGAATATATCCTCGATCGTTCATTGTACATCCTTCCTCGTCATCCCAAATATTTTCTTTGCTGTATAAACTTGATATATATATAGACAACCTCTCGAGGATCCATCGAGCGCGATGTCGAGAATCCGGACGGTCGATGCTTTGAATTCTCACTCGCAAATTGCTCCTGGAACGTAGAGCCCGTACCCAGTAGCTATTGCTATACATCGACGTCCTTCGAGTACCAAACACGTCCTTTAATGCGGATCATCGTTTCTGCTGGTCAGCATCTCCCTCCTCCCACCTCCAGCCAACCATTTTGACGTTAGCATATATCGCTTATTTACTTTTTTCTCTTTTCATATATTTGTACATGCACTGAGAATAAAATTTTGTTCAAAATCGTTGATATTTTGTTGAATACGGTAAACTAAATATTTTTTTATTTTTTCAAAATTTTCGTTATTTTAGCAGTATATTTGGTTTCTAACGGAATTGTCAGCGAAATTTACGACTAGAACGACAAAAATTTGCTTCCGAAGAGACTTTCTGAAATATTTTTTGCTGCATTGACACAATTTTTGGAATTAAAAAAAAAAAACGTTTAATCGAACGTATCGAACAAAATATTCATCTTTTCCAACAAAATTTTTCTTATTTTGGCAGAATATTTAATTTCTGACAGGATGTCAGCGAAATTTACGACTAGAACGACAAAAATTTGCTTCCGAAGAGACTTTCTGAAATATTTTTTGCTGCATTGACACAATTTTTGGAATTAAAAAAAAAAAAAA
>JBAJMU010000002.1:1583191-1597623 GCA_037952995.1 Hyposoter didymator | reverse complement strand
ACGAACTGCAAAAAACGTCTCTACAAAAAAAAACGAATAACGAAAACCCTTCGAGTACACACTGGGTCAATTTGACCCGAAAATTTTTTCATTGCCGATTCTTTGGATTTTGATGGCAACGAAATGGCGAACGAACTGCAAAAAACGTCTCTACAAAAAAAAACGAATAACGAAAACCCTTCGAGTACACACTGGGTCAATTTGACCCGCAAATTTTTTCATCGCCGATTCTTTGGATTTTGATGGCAACGAAATGTCAAACGAACTGGAAAAAACGTCGCTCTACAAAAAAAAACGAATAACGAAAACCCTTCGAGTACACACTGGGTCAATTTGACCCGAAAATTTTTTCATCGCCGATTCTTTGGATTTTGATGGCAACGAAATGTCAAACGAACTTGCAAACAACGTCTCTACAAAAAAAAAACGAATAACGAAAACCCTTCGAGTACACACTGGGTCAATGTGACCCGAACATTTTTTCATCGCCGATCCTTTGGATTTTAATGGCAACGAAATGTCGAACGAACTACAAAAAACGTCTCTACAAAAAAAAACGAATAACGAAAACCCTTCGAGTACACACTGGGTCAGTTTGACCCGAAAATTTTTCCATCGCCGATCCTTTGGATTTTAATGGCAACGAAATGTCGAACGAAATGCAAAAAACGTCGGTCTACAAAAAAAAAACGAAAAATGGATATTTACCGGAGCGCGGCGATTTGAAAAACGCCTCGGGTCAGATGGACCCACTCGTTAATTCTATTCCGTCCAAGGGAACTATAAAAATCACTTTGTTCGTAATTAAATGGTTTTCTTCATTCGTTTCGCTGGCCTAATTGTTTTTTGCTGTGAAACAAGCGATAGATTTGCAAGACGAATTGCAACGCTGGGCACGAATGTTGAGCGTGTGTCTGAAAGACGCCAAACGCGATGAATCGACTTCATAAATCAATGAAGTTGAGGGAGAGAGATAAGTGAACTTTTTGAGGGACGAACGTTAATGTTCCACACAAGAAAAGTGTGCGAGTATATCGCGAGGGAAAGAGAGACGAAGGGAAGGTACACCGCGCGCGCTCAACGTGCCAAAGGGGAAGTGAGGAAAATAAAAAATAAATAAATAGCGAATGTGTTGGTGAGAATGAGCGAGAGAACCGCGAGCTGGCAATTCCTGCTGCTGCTGCTGCTGCTCTTCTCGGTCAGCCGGAGAGCGGTACCGAGGCGAATGTTGAAGCGATTCGGATCGGAAGTCAAGTGCGTTCAATCGTTAATCACCGACCCGTCGCTGCAAAGAAACACTCCCATTTGAAAGCGAACTCACGCGCCAACGAGGCTCCATATATATTTATCTAGAGATTCTATGGGTCGAATACATGTGTAAGAAAGTTTCCATGGAGCTTTTTCTCCAACGATTTTCGCCCCGTCCCAATTTTTTTCTATTATTCTCGACCAAAGTGAGAAAAAAAAAATGTTGGTTCTGAACAAGAAATACTACGCGCCAACTTTCAATTATTTTCGAAAGTCTTTGCAACCACAAATTTCTCCAAAACTCGAAAGAACGAAATTTTGTTGAAAAACTTGGAAATTTTGTTGAACACGGTGAACCAAATATTTTCGGATGCACTGAAAAGATAATTTTGTTGGAAAAGATGGACATTTCGTTCGATACGTTTCAACTAAACGTTTTTTCAAAATAATCCCAAAAATTTTATCGCTGCAGTTAAAAATATTCTGCAAAGTCTCTCCGGAAACAATTTTTTGTCATTCCAATCGCAAATTTTGCTCACAGTTTCCTCAGATATCAAATTTACTTCCAATATTACGAAAATTTTGAAATTACCCAAAAATATGCGATTCACCGTGTTCATCAAAATTTCAACATTTTTCAACAAAATTTAAAAAAAGTCTAATTTCAAAATTCTCGTTATTTTGCCAGTGTATTTGCTTTCTAACTGTCAACAAAATTCACGATCCAAATGACGAAAATTTGCGTTCCGAAGAGACTTTCCAGAATATCGATCGCTGCAATGACCAAATTTTTACGATAAAAAAAAAAAAACACGTTTCCAACAAATTGTTTTTTTTTTTTTTTCAGTAGATAAAAAAAAAGATGCTGATCGAAAAATTACATTGTCAGGTTAATACCAAGCTCGTTGATCCCTCAATGATAAATCGAACAAAATTGGAGACACCGCAGAACGAGGACGATTCGAAAAGAGTTGGGAGTACGTAGTTCTCTCCACATTGGAATCGCGGTCGTATCATTACCGTTGCTGGAGCAGCTCGTGTCCTCTCTCCTGTGGATTCTTTCGTCCATCCGAAGCACGTTGAAGAGGAGCCGCGCAAAGATATGCACACACAGACGCACCGCATTAGTGAGAAAATGAGTTTCGCTGGGGGATGCGAAACGTGGACGCGAGCAAGTCAAGAGAATTATTTTTCCAGCGAGCCAGACGTCGCGGAGCTTTCGATGTATCGAAAAAAAAAAAAAAAACGTATTCTTTTCTCAAACAGGGGAATATGGGGCAAAGTGGCCACATGGGGCAAAGTGGCCACTCACTAAAATGCGATTTATGGGGCAAAGTGGCCACTCGAAAATTTTGATATCTGAGACAAACTGGCGCCGAAAAAAATGGTTGTTTTCCGAGAAACTTAAGGCAGTCTAGGCCTAGAAGGATGAAAATCATCGTGCTAATTGCACGATGATTTTCAACTACTTTTTGGTCGTAGAATTGACAATTATGGATTTTCACCGACTCGAGGGGGTGGCCACTTTGCCCCGATTTATTTTCTTGCCAAAATTCGGGAAACAAGCAGCCGGAATCAATTTTGGGACTTCAAAATAAGTAAATGGTCCTGTGCTCACCCATAAAATTCGATTAATTCCTTAAGTTGGCCACTTTGCCCCATACTCCCCTAAGCTTCGGAAAGCAGAGCTGGAATATTATTGGCCGACCGAAGATGGCGGCGCGGTCCAGTTGACAATTATTGCGAGCCGGACAGCTCTCAGTAAAGTCCCAGGACTCTGCAGAGGATTCTGAAGCGAGGATTCGTTAGGAACTGGACAATGACTATCGCGGGAGTCTCAGAGAAACGCGAGGTCTTCTCTCATTCCATAGAAAATGCGGTAGCGAATGACGTTGGCATAGCAGAGTCCGTCGAGGATAAGGGAAAGGGACGAAATGCGCAAAGGAAATCGAAGGACAGTCGGTGGAAGATGAGCAAGAGATGCTGCCTGGCTCGCAATGGGTGGACGCACGCGAAGCAGGAAGAAAGAGACTGGTGACCGTTGGAGAGAACGCCCAGGGTATAAACCAAGAGGAAACGAGAGATGACCGAACGAGATGCTCTTTGAGACACTGAGAAAGTTCCAATAAAGCCGGACCAATTACTGGCCGGCGTCCTTTCCCCATTCCCCCTATTGATTTGCATTCAAATAGATGTTATACTCTAAGTAGACGGATCCTAATGGATTATCAGTCCGAGTGATCGCCGGCGAGGCACAGGACGCCGCGAACCATCAGCTTCAAAGCTTTTATATATATTTTCCTCCCTCTCGTTGCTCTCTCGTCTCTTTCTCTCGTTGAGCAAATGACTACCACCCCCGCTCTTCATTTTGCAGTCAGTGTTACCTTCGTACCGTCTCCTCCTCCTCCTCGTTTCTTATATCTCCTCCGAATCATTTTCTTCTTCCCACTGTTTTCATCCATTTCGTAATGAAAAACTTTCGACCTTTGATTCTTGCCACAAAAAGTCTGATTTCGTTGCTTCAACAGACAGACTGCAGAATTCATTCTGTTGATATTTAAAAATATATTACAAGCTCCTCGAGTACACACTGGGTCATTTTGACCCGAAAAAATTGACCCATTTTTTTGGTACTTAATTTTCGTTTTCGTCGAGAAATAAATTAAGGGCCATAAAATATGGATCACTCGCTGCGAAAAACGTCTCTAAAGAAAAATAAAACAAATTTAACCCTTCGAGTACACACTGGGTCATTGTGACCCCGAAAATTTTCTGTCACCGATTCTTTGGCATTTAATGGCAACGAATGTTTTGACACTTAATTCTCATTTTCATCAAAAAATAAATTGAGGGCCATAAAATGAATCATTTGCTGCGAAAAACGTCTCTAAAGAAAATAAAAAACAGATTTAACCCTTCGAGTACACACTGGGTCATTGTGACCCCGAAAATTTTCTGTCACCAATTTTTTGGCATTTAATGGCAACGAATGTTTTGACACTTAATTTTCATTTTCGTGAAAAAATAAATTCAGGGCCATAAAATTTGAATAATTTACTACAAAAAACGTCTCTACAAAAAAAAAGCAAAAAATGCATTTTTACCAAAGTGCAACAGCTTGAAAAACGCCCTGGGTCAAATTGACCCAATATGCACTCTTTCCCGTCGTTTAAATCACTCATTATTCTTTTTCCTGCGTTCCCTGTCGATGAAAACAAAGAATTTGTAACGCGATACAGAAAAAGAGGCTCGGTCCTCGAATGCTCAACGCCAGAGGCTAATTCAGAAACGCGATGCAGTTGCGTTGGAATCGCGAAATTTCACCATGAGAAATGACTTCCGTCCACTCGACGATTTTGTCTCCCGCTTGATTCAAGTTTCGCCGTGTCAAATATAATACATAAACGCTCCGTATAATAAGTTATGCTCCTTTCCTTCTAACCATCCAGATTTATCCCAGTGTCCCTCCCTTTTTCCCACAATAAAACCTTTCGGGATCTTTGCAGTTAATTTTATGTGTTCCACTGACAAATTTAAGCAAACCCCTCCATACATTCATACTCGAGATACATTTAAATATACACATCGTAAAATGGCATTCTCGTACCGAGCGGACGAAAAAACGCGAGCGCTCGACATTTTCCTTTCTCCTCCCGTTCTCGAGCCTCGTCTTTTTCTCGTTTCGCCACAACGTTACGGAGCTTAATGACCTTTCGTGCTTCGTATGGACGACAAAAAATCGATGTACAAAAAAAACTAATTAATCACTGAACGGATGTGCGACAAGATTCTCCTTAACGCCATCTATTCGTTTT
This sequence comes from Hyposoter didymator, assembly GCA_037952995.1. Taxonomy (NCBI): domain Eukaryota; kingdom Metazoa; phylum Arthropoda; class Insecta; order Hymenoptera; family Ichneumonidae; genus Hyposoter; species Hyposoter didymator. The sequence goes on along the minus strand of JBAJMU010000002.1, from coordinate 1,592,560 downwards.
TTTTTGTTTCCGTAGCGAACTCTTGCATTTTTGCACTAAGAAAAAAAAGATCCAGATCGACTTGATTTCGTGTTATCAATTTTTTTTTTTTTAACTCCATAATTATTATTTTTGCTTATTTATTATTACGAAGACCAATTAGCAACGTCAAATGCATAAAAGGTTGATAATTATAATAATAAGTTTGACAGAAAATGTACAAGTTGTAATTTTTGGAAAAATGAACGTTCGTTGGTTCTGGAACGTTGCAAAATGACTGAGCGAGAGAAAAATCAGTCTCTCGAATAGTGTGGTCAGTGACTAAGGGGTGATTGGTTTACGACAGCATGCCAAGTACCAGGGGTACCAACTATCCCAAGCCTTTTAAGGAAAATAGTCATTTTTCCACTTTTGCTGGTTTTATCATTTTTTTCAGTGTATTTAAATTTATTTTTTCTCAATACAAAGTAGAAATCTTGTCAGATAAGTTTTCAATATGTTCTACAACAATTTTCAAGTCGAAATATTGAGGAGTTAATTTTTTATAACAATTTTTGTCCCTGGGGTACAAATGTACCCCATGCTGACAAGTAGGTAATGGCTACAGAGGTGTGGTCACGATAACTAAGGGGTGATTGGTTTATGACAACATGCCAAGTACCAGGGGTACCAACTATCCCAAGCCTTTTAAGCAAAATAGTCATTTTTCCACTTTTGCTGGTTTTATCATTTTATTCAGTGTATTTAAATTTATTTTTTCTCAATACAAAGTAGAAATCTTGTCAGATAAGTTTTCAATATGTTTTACAACAATTTTCAAGTCGAAATATTGAGGAGTTAATTTTTTATAACAATTTTTGTCCCTGGGGTACAAATGTACCCCATGCTGGCAAGTAGGTAATGGCTCCAGAGGTGTGGCGAGTGAAGGTTGTCCCAAGGTGACCATTGAGCCTTATTCGTGTACGTAGTACAAATATATACAAAATTATGTACACGGTCCAAAAAGTACTTGAGCTCGATGTCCGGGGTGGATGACTGCCCAAGGTTTTCCTACTCGCGAACTAAACGAGATGGAGATGCCTGCATGGTGGTTGGTCGCTGAAGCAGGATGGTACGCTGTGAAGGGTGGTTCGTGGAATCCGCCCTTTTGGTCTATATGTGATAAGGCAGGAATGGGGAGGAGGGGAGGAGGGGGTGGACTTTGGATAGTCCACTGGTCGGGTGGTTCATGTCATCTTTCATGTAATTACTGATGCCGTGAAGATTTAGCTTGCTCTTTCTCTCTTTCTGGCAATATTTTCCAAGCCCCTTGGACTGCTCCTCCCCTCCCTGGGAGGAGAGCTTCTGTCTCTCACTCGGGGCTTTCTCTCTCGGCGATCTTTTACGTGTGTCTTTTTTTCTCCTTCGGGGAGTAGAAAATTTTCAATTCCATTCATGTAAATTATTGTAGCGCACTGGCTCTCGACATGTGCAACTTGTATTAATGACGCAGTAAAGGAGCAGACGGGCGGAGAGCTGCCCATTAGCGGATGAAAGCGGAGGGCTCTCAACGCATAGCCCGATAATAGCCCGACTTATATACCCACCGAGGTTGTGTATAGTTTAGCCCACGTTACCGCCATTCGCCCTGTGCTTTTCTCCTCCCTCTCCTCTGCCTTTTCCCCCGGCACTCCAAACCAGCCACCGAACCAACGGATCTCGCTCTCTTTCTCTCTCACCTGCTGCTTTCCTGGAGCTGATACAGTGCGCTGCTATCCTGGCCGTTTGCCCGTCTGTCCGTTCTCATATGGTCTCTCAACCTCCTCCTCCTCCTCCTCCTCCTCCTCGTTTCTCTTCCCTTCCACGCCCTCAAAAAGTTGGCCGTCTCTCCATTTTCTTCTTTTTTCAATCCCTTCTCTATATTTCAATTCCGCAACTGCATCTCTTTCCGTACATCCGTGCGAGACATCTTTCCAAGCGTGGCTTCCTGCTCCTGGTTGAAAATCGTCATTGGCTTGGCCCTGGGCTCCCCAATGGACCAACCAGCTGCACCACTCCCAAGATTCCATCCGAACTCCCATGCATTCCTCTCGGAAGCTTCCTCATTGTTCACGAATCCTCCTTGAGCCTCATCCTGATTTTTCGTATCGGTTACCATTGAAGAAAATAGTTAAAATGAATTTTTATCCATCACCTAGTCCAGCCTCTCTTTCTATAAACCAAAAACCACTTTCCTCAATTTTTTCCCATTTTTTAAACGAGTCCAAGTACAGTCAATGATGGTAGGACGCCTCAGACCCATGTGTGTCTAGTGCACTCATCGTAGCCTGTCTACGGACAGCCAAATCCATTCCTGAAGCCTCCAGACTCTTGCGAATCTTCTCCGCGGCGAAAAACCATAACTACACGTGCATCAGCAACGAGAGAACTTGTTTCCCAGTCCAGTTGGTCCATTCAAACGCGGATGCCCGATAATAAGAATGGAGAGGTGTCTGTATTATCCTGCTGCTTCCACGAGCTGACCATGGCACATCGCAGTCTTTCCGAGCTGCTACCATAATGGCCTGCTCTGGGTAGATGACCGACGCGATGCAATGATGCTGCACCGGCATCTTGCCTTGTTCCAACTGCCGCTATTGAAATAAAAAGTTCATATATATGAACGGTATTTCTGTAGGTTGGATCCTGAAACTCTTAGGCATCCAATTCAGGCCGTAAAGAAGAAGAGTCAATTGGTTCGTGTCATGCAGAGAGTATCTATCGATGGGACCAGTTATCCTCAAGTGTATACTGTGTGCATATACGTGGAAGGGAATTGAGGATGCACACAGATGAATATCCATACGAAATGCATATGGAGGCGTGTATTATAGGGGAGTATGGGGCAAAGTGGCCAACTTAAGGAATTAATCGAATTTTATGGGTGAGCACAGGACCATTTACTTATTTTGAAGTCCCAAAATTGATTCCGGCTGCTTGTTTCCCGAATTTTGGCAAGAAAAAAAATCGGGGCAATGTGGCCACCCCCTCGAGTCGGTGAAAATCCATAATTGTCAATTCTACGACCAAAAAAGTAGTTGAAAATCATCGTGCAATTAGCACGATGATTTTCATCCTTCTAGGCCTAGACTGCCTTAAGTTTCTCGGAAAACAACCATTTTTTTCGGCGCCAGTTTGTCTCAGATATCAAAATATTCGAGTGGCCACTTTGCCCCATAAATCGCATTTTAGTGAGTGGCCACTTTGCCCCATGTGGCCACTTTGCCCCATCTTCCCCTATAAACAAGGACTGCTTATGAGGTCAGTCCATTCTAGGGCTCTCTGTCGAAGCCTCATTCCCGATGATATTAAAAACTCGAAAGCCATACCTTTTTACCACTTGGCGAATCGACGTTGCAGACAAAGTAATTTCGCGAGTGTCTCAGCATCTTGATTGGCTCGGTGAAACGTTGTTATTGGATCGATACCGAATCTCAATCGATGCCCCTGTCGATCTCATGTCGGATAAGACAGCGTTTAATCTGCCAAGGAGGAAACCGACCAGCGATAGGGTTTCAAACTTCACGCATTCCCGTCGCGAGGATCCAAACAGTGCGCGAATCCTCAGGAAGTATGAAAGTGATATTCTTAATAATCGAATGGCTTAACCCTTTGCACACACTGGGTCATTCTGACCCTAAAAATAAATCATCACCGATTCTTTGGCTTTTAATTTTCATTTTCGTCAAAAAATAAATTGAGGGCCATAAAATGTGGATCATTTACTACGAAAAACGTCTCTACGGGAAAAAAAAACAAAGTTAACCCTTCGAGTACACACTGGGTCATTTTGACCCCAAAAATTTTACGTCCCCGATTCTTCAGATTTGAATGGCAACGAAATGTTTATTATTTACTACAAAAAACGTCTCTACAAAAAAAAAACAAAAAATGCATATTTACCGGAGTGCAGCAATTTGAAAAACGCTTCGGGTCAGATTGACCCAGTAGCCACTTGTCTTTATTCAATATAAACACTCTCTCCCATTCCGTTGTTGACGTTTCAGAACGCAGAAACGCTTTTCGATCCCTTACACATCGTTTGTGGTTCCCGAAGCATAAACAGACAAAGTGACTGCCATCAACTTTTACAGATTCCAACAAACTGCTGCTGCTCTCTCTCTCTCTGAGGTCACATCCAACATGCATTTCGCGAAGTCTTGCTGCTTCTTTCCACAAGAAGTTGAAGCAGACGGAGAAATTCCTTCGCACTAACCAGAGCATTATGTGGGTGCGCTGGAGAGTATCAGCAGAGAAAGAGGACGAAGCTCTGAACTCGACATGATGCTGCTCTGCTCCATTCTGGCTCTTGATCGCCTCGTCCATATCCAATTTTCGTCGCGGTCGAGTCTCGTGACAATTACCGATACACAAAAAGCCAGAGAAGTATAACCTGCCATTATTATCTCGTTCCAGGCTCATCACAGCGACAAACAGGAGGAAACTTCATTCTGGACTCCTACCGAAGGATCATTTGCAAAATAATGAAAAAACAAATATCTCCAGTCCTCTCGTTCAAACGATAACAAGCCTGCATACCTCGTTCCATTATTTTCAAGTACGTAGTCATTTTAAGAAATTCCCAATCATCCTCCCAAGCTCCAGCCCGTTTCCCCAACGTTTTACTTTACTTTCTCTATCTCAAAGCACACCAGGCGTCATAACTTTATGGGAATCCTACTCACACAGACATGTCCACACGTTTTTACGTCCATATAGCTGGCGATGCCATATTTGTACGTATAAAGAACAGATGATAGAACGTACGTTGGAGAGGATTTCATCGTGAGGAAAAAGAAGTGGTTAGACTGAAAGAGATGAGGTGCGATTGGAACGGGAGCGAAGCGCGAGATGAGAGTCGAGATTGCCTGCGGAAGCTCCTCATTCTCGGATCGTCCCCGCTGCAGCATCATGACTCTTACGTCAGTAAACTCTCTTCTTACCAAGCCTCGCGATCGTGCTAGTCCTGGATCGCTACTATAAACTCCCACCAACCCTCTCGCTTCCTTTTTTCCGCTTGCAATACTCCACTTTATACCTCCAGCTCCAGCAACGCCCATTGCATCTCGTGTAATATCATAGAATTCATGCTTTACATAAATATATCGCATGCAACACTGTATTACACTACAAATATATATCTCATCTCAATTCCAATCGTGCGCCTTATTTCTCATCTTCCACTTTTTCCCCTTCGTTTCATTTTATATCTCCAGCGGTAAATGATCGTGGGATTTTCCAGTAGAATCTCGAATGCTTCCTCTTCGGAGTCTTCCAGTCACGAATACTAAACGCACAAGAAAATAGAAGCCTTTGATTTCTTGTCTTAATTGCGAAACGATTTTTCCTTCGAGTACACACTGGGTCAATTTGACCCGAACATTATTATCATCAACGATTCGGTATTATTGCTGGAGCCATGTTTATATATACCGGAATACAATAACGTGAAAATCGCCTTGGGTCAAATTGACCCAAGTGTGTACTCCAAGCCATAATTTCGTTTAAAAATTTTTAAATGCACCTTTTTTTTTCGTGTTTTTATGGGAAATTGCGAATTTCATGGTTTTCTCGTTTTGTCGATAATCAAGCTATACATACATCTTCGAATATCCAGCTCAGAGGTTATCGCTGATCCATCTTATTGGAGGCCTTGGGCGTCTCGATGGATATGAAGCCCACAAATGCTCAAGAGTCTCGCCCCAATAACACATAATACATCACGCGCGCTCCAGAGCAGACAATAGAGCCTGAGATTACCTCACAATGCTCCATGATTTACTTCTTCTCTCATTACCCTGCTTTGTCGTTGCGCTCGAGGTCTCGTCACTGCCTCTCGCTATCATTAGAAAAGTAATGGAGGACCCCCAGTCTCGTTGATTTTCCGCGGCCTCTACTCTTATATTATCCTCGAGGCATCGAGGCATCGGATTCGCACTCACTCGTACAAATATATACATATATCTATGTCGAAATATATATTTGTATATACGCGAGCAGAAAGGAGGGTAAAAATATCAGACGCTGCGTAGAGAAGCAATGCAAGCACAAATTAGAAAGAATCACCCTTAGTCCCGACTGAAGAAAACTCTATTATATCCCCGCGCCTTCGACGTCGATCTCCTCTCACCTCGACCTCTTCTCTTTCTTTATTCTCCTGTTTCCTCCGCCGTACCACTTTTCTTTACTCCTCGTTTCGTTCCCCCTCCTCGATATCCTCGTATCAGTAGTTACTTTTTTTTATCCTCTTTTCAGTGGAAATCCAATTTTTTTTATTGAAAACGTTGATATTTTGTTGAACACGATAAACTAAATATTTTCGAATAATTTCAAAATTTTCCTTATTTTGCCAGTGTTTTTAGCGAAACTCTCAAAAATCTGCTTTCCCAAAAGATTTTTCACAATCTTTGTTGCTGCAATGAGAAAAATTTTGAAATCAATTTAAAAAAAAGTTTTTTAATTTTCTACATTTTCCTACCAAATGTTTGCATCAATTTTCGATCCCTCGAGGCTCATTTATTTATTGATTTGGTCACTCGTCTCAGGCAGTGATTGAGAGCGCGAGCCTATCAAATTATTCATTCTAAACCCTTCGAGTACATCCTACAAGTGCATATTGGGTCAATCTGACCCAGAGCGTTTTTCAAACCGTTGTATTCCAGTAAATTTGCATTTTTAATTGACGTTTTTTTTTTTTTTTTTACTAAATTTTCCACATTTTATGTTTTTTCGTTGCCATTAAAAAGCAAAGAATCGATGACAGAAAATTCTTCGGGTCTCATTGACCCAGTACGAGCTCGAAGGACAAAACAAAAAATGGCGAAAAGTTTGATTTTTGCAAAAAAGTCAACAAGACCCTTGGAGAAAACGACTTTTTCTGGAAATTCTGATCTCGATAAATCCGACTGTCGAACTCACACGGACACATTGATACTCGAGACACTCACGGACCTCGCATCCATGAAAACAAAGTGAATGTTATAAACATGCGGCTCCAGCAATAAAATACCGTATCGTGTTGATAATAATGCCAGCGACCAAATCGCAGCAGGATGTTGACCCGATTGATGATCAAGAAGAGAGAAAGAAAGAGGAAGAAAGACTCTCCTATATATGATGCGCCCGCGGTCAGAAGCGTACATAGCAGCAGCAATTCTCTACGATGACCCCAACGGCTGATGCACGTGGTGACCTCGCGCCGTTGAGGTTCTCGCCATATACGAACACGTTGAACAACTTATACTCTATCGTATCATTATATACACACCTAAACATATGTATATAAATACATAACCATGTATACATACCGCTAAACATATATATACATAGATGAGCATGTATACATGTCCATTATGCACTGAAAACAAAATTTTGTTGGAAAAGATCGATATTTTGTTCGATACGTTACGTTTTTTTGAATAAACCCAAAACATTGTGTCCAAGAAATATTCTAAAAAGTCTCTGGGGAAGCAAATTTTTGTCATTCCAACCGTAAATTTTTTCTGACAGTTCCAAAATAGCAAAAATTTTGAAAAATTATCGAAAAATATTTAGTTTACCGTGTTCGAACAAAATATCGACGTTTTTTAACAAAAAATTTACGAGTTAATTTCTCGATGAAATAGAAAAGGACGAAGGGACTCAAAGCAAATGAATTTCCTTTTTTTTTTAATAATCTCAAAAATTTGGTCACTGCAGCAAGAAATATTCTAGAAAGTCTCTTCGCAAGGCAAATTTTTGTCACTCCAATCGTAAATTTCTTCTGACAGTTCCGTTAGAAACCAAAAACACTTCCAAAATGACGAAAATTTTGAAAATTATCCAAAAACATTTAGTTTATCGTGTTCGAACAGAATATCGACGTTTTTTAACAAAAAATTAACGAGTTAATTTCTCGATGAAATAGAAAAGGACGAAGGGGTTCAAAGTAAATGAATTTCCTTTTTTTTTTAATAATCCCAAAAATTTGGTCATTGCAGCAAAAAATATTCTAGAAAGTCTCTTCGGAAGGCTAATTTTTGTCACTCCAATCGTAATTTTTTTCTGACCGTTCCCTTAGAAACCAAATACACTGCCAAAATAGGAAAAATTTTGAAAAATTATCGAAAAATTTTTAGTTTACCGTGTTCGAACAAAATATCGACGTTTTTTAACAAAAAATTAACGAGTTATTTTCTCCATGAAATAGAAAAGGACCAAGGGGTTCAAAGTAAATGAATTTCCTTTTTTTTTTAATAATCCCAAAAATTTGGTCATTGCAGCAAAAAATATTCTAGAAAGTCTCTTCGGGAGGCTAATTTTTGTCACTCCAATCGTAAATTTTTTCTGACAGTTCCGTTAGAAACCAAATACACTTCGAAACCAACGAAAATTTTGAAAAATATCAAAAAATATTTAGTTCACCGTATTCAACAAAATATCGACGATTTTTAACTAAATTTCATTTCCAGTGTGTATATACATCGATGTGTACGAAAGAAATGACTGCAGCAATGCGCAGCAGCCAGTCAGGTACATCTCGCAAACATAAAGCATGATGTATCTACGTTTCAAAGTTGCAACGGAGTGCAGCATGCCCGTTCCGCGTTAACGCACAGATCTGCCAAGTCTCGCGAGGATCTCGACCGCCTAAGATTACGAGCGAGAGGCTTATACGCGATAACGATGAAAAAAAAATAACAACGATTATAAAAAATAATAAAAAAATATGGCAATCTGTATATATTTGCGAATACATGGTTTTTTATGTATGTGTGTATGTACGTATGTGTGTGTGTGTGTTATATAAGTTTACGCTGTACTGTGCTGACTGGAGCGCGTGAAACGTGATCCGTCAAATGGTTAGCGCGCGCGCGAGGGCCGGATTCGATCGAGCGTGGCAAGGCTACTAGCAGGAAATTGATTTCGCCAGACTCCAACGCTAATCAGTCTCTACCGATCTCTCGTAAATCGTTTACGGCCACTTTACGCATTCAGTCAATCTGCAGCCAAGTTCTGACCCGCGCGATAGGCGCAAGGACAAGGTGGGCGTGTTGGAAAATTCGTACGAGCTGTGGAAACTCTCGGCACGTTTGCCAGGCAACTATGACGCTGAAGCTCCTTGAGTCCAACGAAAAATACATTTTTCTATCAACTTTTTGTTCAGTTTACAAAATCATGACAATTTTTGTTTCGATCTTTTGTTTGGATCCTCAAAAAAGATCGTTTTGTGGGAAAATCTTGAAATTTGTAAAACTTTACAAATTTGTGTTTGTGCCCTTTTTACGCGAAAATCGATGAACCAATTTTGATGAATCTTTCACAGGAATGAAGCTCGTGAATCGGTATAAGTTTCAGGCTGTATTCCGATAATGTTTTTTTTTTTTTTTTGGG
>JBAJMU010000002.1:1534627-1556514 GCA_037952995.1 Hyposoter didymator | reverse complement strand
GGGGGGGCAAAAAGGGAGTTGGTGGAGACGTAAAGAGGCAAGGCTCGAGGAGCTCTCTTCGCTCTTGGCAATGTGAAAAGAGCATTGTCCTTTATCTATCGATTCGATCGTATATTTTATTCAGATTACGCGCTGCTGCTTGCGAACAGCGAATCTCTTTATGATTGGCCATCGCCGGCTATTGTCGAGGCGCGAGATGTGCCTCTCGCTGGTTCCCTCCTTCCCTGCTGCTGCTGCTGTCAAACCGCATACAGTGGCGATTGAATGACGAGCACACGAGGAATTCATCATATTTTCATTAGGGGGAGACTTTTGCGTCAATAGCTTCAACGAGGCCCAAATCCTCAATTCCGTTAAGAATCTCCATTCATAAACACTACCTCTTAAAAGCAAGTTGTCTCAATACTTAACCTTTCAACCAAAAAATAATTTTCTTCCGATCAAAAAAAAATAACCAGAAAATAAAAAAGCATGAAATTTTTTTTTTCCCCCCGTCAATTTTCTCTCCACAGAGATTAGCGCGACTCACATGCTTCGTATTGGCATCAAGGATCCTAATTAAATTAGCGCCGCGATTATTTGTGCCCAGAGCAAAGTATCGGATCAATAACACAATTTTTTAAATCATTACTCTCAATTAAACATTTTCCCGGTCCGAGGTTCTCGTCTTATTAGCTCTCGGTATGTGATGCTTTTTCGCCGTCATACATTTAAGGATCTGCTCGATAGCGCGGTATGGCGGCGAAGGAAGAAGGTTGAGGTCCGGTGTGTTCTCGAAGCCAGGGAAAAGAATCGATCGGCGTTCGTCGTTTGTTTGTCGAAGGAACATTGCACCGAACGTCGGGACGCACACGAATGCACACGTTACAAGCAGCATCGGCTACGTCCGCTCGTGGATGAATGATGGGAGGCAATGAAAATTCCATGGTGCTCTTTCATCGGATATCCACACACACCATCCCAAGCCACACACACACAGACACACGGTTCTCACATATTTATATAGAGATGGAGACTGCAAAGGCATACACAGGCGACGACGAGAATGGCCGAGGTTCACGAGTGTTAATTAACAAGATTGATCAACCGACTGACATAGGGAAACAGGTTCTCTCTTGGGACGCGGGATGCTTCGCGCTGAAAGCTCTTTTTTCACTTTTTCTTGTTCTTTCTCTTATATCCTTTTTGTTGTTGTTTAAGGAACAGCCTTCCAAAGCAGCAGCAGCAGCAGCTAGCGATGCGGAGGCTGTGAAACATGCACGCGAACTCGTCTGCTGGCTCGTTGCCCCCCGCTAGATATTTCTTCTGTCGCTAAACCGTACTCACCGGTACCGATCATTTTATATATGCAGTCCAGCATAATAAGCGAGTAAATGTGCTGCAGTCTATGCGCGCCCGAGCTCAATAACATTCCACGCGAGAAATCCACCAGGATTAAATATAAACTCGATGGAAAATCGATAATAAACAAAAGGAAGCAAAAAAGGATAACGCAGCAACAACAAAAATGGCAGGATAGCGCAACCCGGCAAGCCACGCGCACACCGGACAAACAAGACTTCAGAATCGCGCGCGCATGTGTCAAGAATTTTTACCTTGGCACTTTCTCAACTGTCCACCAACGACAGATAAAACGACGATGGACGGCACATAACGAAACTCGGTTCATTTACCTCTCGGATAATCAATCAATGATTATGTACTGGATAGGGGAAGATGGGGCAAAGTGGCCACATGGGGCAAAGTGGCCACTCACTAAAATGCGATTATGGGGCAAAGTGGCCACTCGAAAATTTTGATATCTGAGACAAACTGGCGCCGAAAAAAATGGTTGTTTTCCGAGAAACTTAAGGCAGTCTAGGCCTAGAAGGATGAAAATCATCGTGCTAATTGCACGATGATTTTCAACTACTTTTTTCGTCGTAGAATTGACAATTATGGATTTTCACCGACTCGAGGGGGTGGCCACATTGCCCCGATTTTTTTTCTTGCCAAAATTCGGGAAACAAGCAGCCGGAATCAATTTTGGGACTTCAAAATAAGTAAATGGTCCTGTGCTCACCCATAAAATTCGATTAATTCCTTAAGTAGGCCACTTTGCCCCATACTCCCCTATACATGTAGACGCATGTGTAGAATGCTTAAGATTATGAGAGCGAAGAATATAGATGAGGAAATCTCGTGTATCGTGGGTATAAACTCTGAGCGATAAAATAATGAGTATTCTGGAAAAATAACGAGACACCGGTCTCTGTACGAGACATAATAAACGTCAAAGAATTTCTCCAATCAATATGTTAGCTATACGCTCCGCTAGATTTATAAACCTTAAATATATACTTATGTGGATATGTGTGGGGGGCTAGATTGGTACGTATGTGTATGCAGAATGATCGAAAAGAGAGGAAAATGTACTGTAGAATGAATCAACGATTGTTTACGATGGGTAATCAGGCGACATCAAACGAGACAGGCCATGATCATTAAGAGGAATTGTTTACCCAGCCTATCTCCGCCTTCTTTTACCCCAGGCTTCGCCATTCGGTTTTTCTGCCTTTGCCAAACGATATAACGTATATATTTGTGTTCCGTGACTCTGGCGGTCCCGGGACAACCTTCCCATCTTTCTCACAACAATAATGTTAATTTAACCGTCTCCCTTTCACCCTCCTCTTGCCCTTCTGGCTCTTTTCTCTAACGTTCTCTCTTTCCACTTCCTCTCTCTCTCTCTCTCTCTCTCAGTCTCTCTATTTCGACAATTTGTCGGGCATACAAAAAGAGTTGACAACTTGAAAGGGAAATGGAGCCTATTGACACAGTGAGAAAGCACAAGGGTCGAGGACGTCAACATAAACCCTCGTTCTCTCTCTTTCCTACACGCAGATTCATTCTACAGGAAGCTCCATCTCGTTCTCTCTAGCTTAGAGACTCTTTCATCCAGTCGCGCGTTCATCGACCACCCCGACGCCAAAACCCACCATCGCCAACGAGACTACTCTCTAAACATAATGCCAAGGGCGGATGAGTGGACAGCCGATCATCCCAGAACAGTTTCCTCCTATTTGCTTCACTGAACACGATTGTCACATGGAAACTACTACTACGCATCATCTCAACCAACACTGTCCAAACTGCTGTTGGGATGCACGAGCATTAATACATTATAAATGAGCAGGTGGTATGGACGCGTGGTCCAACCTGCTCCTGTCGCTTTTACTTTGACTTGTTTCCATCATCACCAAACCCCTGCATTCCATCGTTTCTCTTCTTCACGTACAGCCTCGTCCAATTCTTTCGAACCACCGATCCATTCCGTTTTACCGATTCTGCATCTCATTGGTATCTCGTCTCGAAGGATTCGAAGCGAGACTTGAAACCAAAGGCATACACCACTCCAAGACCTCACGAGTTGTATCAACAGGCTCCATCTCCAGAAACAACAGAACCAAAACGATCAATCACCCACAATGTCCGGAGCTATTGTGGATGAGGCAATTGTGGCGTCAGGCTAGTTCACGCTTTTGTTCCAAACCCCCGGAGCAAACTCACGCATGCTTCCCAACCACGTTCCCCTCCAGTGCCTTCACCTTCCAACACACGTTCGCCAGCAGCCCCCTGATCCTTGATATCATGCATTTATTATCCGTGTGGCCAGCGGCATATAAACTCATGGATTACAGCCCGTAATTCCTCTTCTTTGCTCCTATCTGCATCACTGTATACTACCACTTATGCTTCAGGCGCGCACCATTACACCAAATTGCGCATTGTTTGTCCGCCGCTACTTTCGAAATCTGCGTGCGAATCCTGTTGGTGGTCTCCATTCAATTCAGACGGCTAGACAGATTTTCTTAGTCGACCTCCTGTTTGCAAAGACTTGGTAAGTGAACCCGGAGGTTGCGTCAATATGAAGAATCTTCAAAAGTTTCCTTGATGTTACGAATTAGGAAACTTACCTGGATATCTGCGTCACAACAGCGTGAGATTTCATATGGTGACAGGCAAGATGTCAGAGATTTGACGATACCGATTCTAGTCCAGCTCACAGCCTCTATCGAGGAATTGGCCGGTGACGAGCGAACCTGACTCTTCCAAAATTTCCCGATAGAGCAATCATTGTAAGAGCCAAGATTTCTAGGCCTTGATAACCGGAAATAGCAGAGGCTTCGAGTGAGACGTTCCAACGAGATGATCTAAATAAGATGGAATGCCAATCCAATGTTGCAAAAGACGGACTCACTTGCATCAGGCAGTAGATGAAAATTCATGTTTGGGACGATGTTGATTAGCCAGGACAGTTATTGGATCGACCGAGTTCTTTCCAGCTTCAAGTTGAACCCTGAAGAGGCCAAGGTAATGAAGCCTGCTCGGAATACCGCGCTGTTGAGATGATCGGCCTCTGGATCGTTGAAATTAAATTGGATTTTCGTCCTTTCCACGAGCTCCCCGCGTATTGCTGAGCGCCAAAATTAATTGAAGAGCGATCATCCGATCGCCTGGAATCGATTCCTTCTGGCCTCATTTTTAAAGATTAACCCTTCGAGTTCAGCATTTAATGGTAACGAATGTTTTGTCATTGAATTATCGGTTTGGTCGAAAAAATAAATTTACGACCATGAAATATGGACAATTTACTACTAAAAACGTATGTGCAAAAAAAAACAAAAAAAATGAACTTAACTTATAAGAGGAAGCATTTTTCAGTTGATGAAGAATTCTCGGCCATGCCTGGAATCCTTGAGGTCAATTTGAATCGTTTCATGGTGGTCAAAGTGAACTACTAACGAGCCTGATGAAGTGTCAGCATGTTTGTACCGTCCGTATCAATTCGGAGATCTTTAGCTGGATGTCACATCCTCTGTGTTTCCGTGTTCCCTGTTTACTTTAAAGTAAACAGCAGCGTGTAAAGATGCCAATATTTGCACCTACATGGAGACATTTCAGGAAGCAACACTGGTGTGTGCCAAGATGGTCACGGTCGTGATGCATCATGCGAGCAGGAAGCAAGTCCCGCGACATCCACCGGCGTTTTACAGTTGAGCCGCGTCTGTGAAGATGTTTGTATCTCCATTTTCCGTTTGATGGGGAAACTTGGTAGCTCCTAACTGGTACTGATTTGGTGGCGCGATCTCGGTAGCCTAGAGTCCTGCCAACTCTGTGCCAGCGGGGAACAAAGTTAGTTGATGAGCCTGTGGGTGGATGTCTCTTCTGTTTCAGGCTCCGGCTTACTCTCTCACCCATTCCTATTGGTGTATCTGTCGAGTAGCGTATATACCAAGAGGATGTAAGTTGAGGTTACTGTACAGTCAGAAACATGGGGTGGCAGACTGCAAGGGAAGGAAGGAAGGAAGGAAGGATGTTTCAATCGGGGATTGCCGCTGTCTTCCTACCTCACAGTCAGGCTTTCTCACGATGATGAAGAGAAAGGTGGATGTTGTGACGAGTACACAGCGCAATAGAGGGAGGCACGGGAAAGGGGTGGAATGAGGGAGTGGAGCACAAGAGCAGAGCACAGAGGGGCGGAAAGCGAAGACTAAATAGAAAGCACGAGCGCCATCTCCTGCTGTTTCATCGACATATAGATATTCAAACGATGGCAGCCTCTCTCTCCCTGGCAAAGAGCGCTGGCCCGCGCACATACACCCGAACCTTCTTTACTCCACCCTCAATCACCCCCTTCTTCTTCTTCTTCTCCCATTTCTCCGTCGCGCCTCGTTCTCTCCATACCCTCGACGTCCTTCCGGCGCGCTTCGACATTACTACTTCAACGGCTCCCTTCGCCGAGTTACCTCTTCGTTACCGTCTCTTTAGTATCACATGAACCAATAAACATCTTCTTTGATCTCGCTAGCGCATTAATTAGTAAACGACTAAATTGTATTTAAACAATGGAGAAAGATCCTACGCCGCACTAGAGATTCAGATGGGGAGAGAAAGAGCAATAACAACGTGTATATAGAATTCTTCCTACAGCCAGCAGCAGGCAATCTCGTCGCAAGAAGAGATGAGCGCGAGGTCAAAGTGAGCGGCTCGTAAACAAACCAACATTTTACGTTCCTGAGGTCGCTCCGAACGATTTTTTCGTCTTAGTCTTTTCTTCCTCCATCCGTCACTCTCGCTCACCAGTCACTGCGCCTCCTGCGCCAAATCTTTAGAAAGTAATTAGCAACTTTCAATTTTCTACCATTTGCGTACAAATTTGCCGTCGCACCGTATGTCCGAATGATTGTCCATCGTGATATTTTTCCCCCAGTTTATACGCGCCGATCGGCGAACACATTCAACTAAAAAGCTTACCTCTCCATATCAGAGGGTGAGTAAGTAATTAACAGGCTTGAATGGAAGAGTACGAAGGCCTTTGAAGAGCCAGTCGTAAAGTTGTTGCATCGAGCCAAGTAAAAAGACAAAAAAAAAAAGGAACACACAGAGGACGACGTAGTGAGGCCTCGAAGCGCGAATCATGTCCCGCAAAGCCCTTGTTTTCGTTGTGAATTCAACTTTTGCGAAAATCTTGCTTTTCTTTCAATTACCAAGTTTTTTTTTCCAGCACGTCAATAAAATGGTGAAGTAGTTGAAGATTTCCTACATTTACAGACTCTTACGATTATTAGCGTACCTAGAAATGCTCGATTTTCATTCGACGATGATGCACCCTTTATAGGTATGAGAACCCTCCTCCCAGCTACAGAATAGCGCAATCGCCAGGACGTCCTGAACTCCAGCGTCACAATGGCAGAATACAGCCACTGAGAGATCCTGATACCTACACGATGGGGTGGATCCCGATACAGAGAGAGAGGGAGAGAGAGACAGAGAGAGAAGCTGCCGTACCGCAGTGGTCGGTGTATTTCCACAGAGATTGCATGGCTCTGCGTACAGAGAACAGAAGAGGCAGCAGGATAGGCGACTCATTTCTAAATTACGGTAGCTCGCATGAATCCCCTTTTTTGGGTGTTCCATACCGAGACGAGAGCAGCGAGCAGCTCTGATTGCAAACATGCCACATCTATTTATATAGCTTAACGGATGTGAAACACTGGCGAAATATCCCTTTAAAGGATTACGTCTATAGAGAACTCAACGACGTTTCTAGTGAGCTGTGGAACAGAGAACGAGAGGGAGAGGCAGATCGAGATAAAGGCTAGGAAGGGGGCAGGGGAGAGAAAGCTTCACAGACCTGTACAGCATCCGATTCATTTGTATCTGTCGTATAGTTTCGCGAGGGCTGGGTTTACACTGCTCAAAATCAATCAAAAGCGTTCAGCCTCGTAGGCGGAATCGCAAGTATTAATCGCTGCTTTCGTATATACGAGGATCATCATAGCAGCGGTGACAGCCATGCAGATACAACCCCCTACCCCTCCACCTTCTCCTCCTGGCTGTATAAACCATCGAAAGCCTGTTCGACCAACCATATGCAAAAGCCACCTATTACGGCTTCAACATTTAGTATTATACAGCGAATATTGATTCATCCGACAACGTTGCTCTGGAATAATCGAGCCTCGATTAAACAACTGCATCCATCGATATAGGGGAATATGGGGCAAAGTGGCCACATGGGGCAAAGTGGCCACTCACTAAAATGCGATATATGGGGCAAAGTGGCCACTCGAAAATTTTGATATCTGAGACAAACTGGCGCCGAAAAAAATGGTTGTTTTCCGAGAAACTTAAGGCAGTCTAGGCCTAGAAGGATGAAAATCATCGTGCTAATTGCACGATGATTTTCAACTACTTTTTTGGTCGTAGAATTGACAATTATGGATTTTCACCGACTCGAGGGGGTGGCCACTTTGCCCCGATTTTTTTTCTTGCCAAAATTCGGGAAACAAGCAGCCGGAATCAATTTTGGGACTTCAAAATAAGTAAATGGTCCTGTGCTCACCCATAAAATTCGATTAATTCCTTAAGCTGGCCACTTTGCCCCATACTCCCCTATAAAGCATGGGGGCCCATTAACGTCGAGATGACGACAGATATTCAATAGTTGGTGTTATACGACGTATCCATCATTTCTATACGGTTCAGCACAAATTCTTGCAAGTTTGCACACCATTCAAGAGTTTCAAGGAAGCCTAGAGATGGATATTCTCCAAGCACTGAATTTCCTACCGTCAACAGAGATATTAATTAGTCAAATTTCGGAGAATTTGTGAAGCAAAGCCTAAATGGCCCCAAGGCATGCGCGCGAGCAGTACTCTCTGAATTAACACTGCATATAGTTTCCGGATATGTTATACACTCCGACGTGTACAAACTGGCGAGCTTAAGACTCTGCGCCTTGCCTCGGGATTCTTCTCTTTTCCTGTGTGTCTGCCGAACGGCGAAGCTCAACCTGAACACACACACTCTCTCTCTCTCTCTCTCCCTTCCTCCCACCTACTTCGTAGGTAAACCTCCGATACTCCTAGTTTACATCCTCGACTATAAATGCTTCCTGTCTCCCAATAAACTCCTGGAAGCTAAGTTTCCAGCTTGCCGAATACGCTACTTTGTAGTTTCTTCGCCAGGAAGGCTGGACTTGCTGTATATGCGATCGTTTGCTAAATTCGCAAGCAACATTGAGCCAACGAGACGTGTATTGATCAAGATCGCTAATTATCGTTCATTTGAGCTGTAAACATTCGGAGAAGGCCGTGTATCGAAATGATCCTGGAAAAGTGTCCTTTTTGGATATTGAGTATGATCGAAATGTGGAAACAGTGAAGAATATCCTTCGAGTACACACTGGGTCAATTTGACCCGAAAAATTTTTTGGCAACGAATTTTTTTGGCGTTTAGTTTTCGTTTTCGTCAAAAAATAAAAAATAAAAATGTGGAAATATTGAAGCATCGTTAAGCCTTCGAGTACACACTGGGTCAATTTGACCCCAAAAAATTTCTGACACCTATCGTTTCAAATTTAATGGCAACCAATTTATTGGCATTTAATTTTCCTCAAAAAATTAATTTCCGGCCATAAAATTTGAATAATTTACTACATAAATTTAAAAAATCATATTTATCGGAATACAAGGATTTTAAAAAAGCCTCGGGTCAGATTGACCCAATTTGCACTCGCAGGATCAACAAAAGGGAAGAAAGAGGCAAAAGCTCAAGATTCTAATGATTCGTTTTTCGGTTATTCATCCTCATCGATCTATTCTCTCCTCCCGTTGCTTCATCTCTTGTTTCTTTATCGTTTTATTTCCTCTTTCGCTCTGGAACTCGCTTAGTTTTGGAAGCACATCAGCGAAGAATATTTAGTCAGTTGAGGAGACTCGAACAAACGCCTCTAAGGCTTTCTATTAAGCCGACTCTTTGATGTGAGATATCGCGAGCGCTTTGCTATTGCCCGCGCGTACTTCACTCCTCTTCGCGTATCTCTCGTTCCCTCCCGTCGCAACTACCAAACACTCTCTTCCTCCAAATCCTTCCTGCTTCTCCGTTCGCCAGGCGCGCGTGCTTGTGCTCCTTTCCACCTCCGAAACAACTTGAACTCAACCTGCTGCTGCTAGAGCCTCTGGACCGCCTTCCAAACTCGCATTCCCCTACCTCGTTGTACTCGTCTAGTTGCCTCAACGATCAAGACACACGGACGAGTCCAAAACACAGAAAACTTGAATCTCCGCGAGCGAAACTTTGACACAGAGAGCATCTTGGGAAGAAGGAGAAAGATAAACTCCACTGTATATAGACCTTGAAGACAGCAGGTGAGGAGAGTCTTCTTTCCTTTCCTCCTGCCCATTTTTCTCTGTCTTTCCTTTACGAGCCTGTGCTTTACCCTTTCCCACCCCTCAATTCTCCAGCTCGTAGCAACTCCTTCAATAATCCTGGTATCTCTCTTTCCATCTCACTCCTCTCTTCCACCCTCTCCTCCTAATCCTAGCTACTCTCGTGATTTTCACTGATATTGAAACTTCTCCAACTTCGTTCCTCGAGAATCATTTCCCCAGTCCTCGAAATAACACACTCTTTTTATTCGTTTCGTTCGTTATTTATCGTGATGGCGTAAAAACATAAATCGTGCATCTCTGAAGAGCATCACGTCATTTATTTGTAGCTGCAGCAAACGAAATCATTTGGTGCATTTTTTTAAGTCAAAATCTGAAAAATCTGATTGACCGATTGCTTGGCATTTAAAGATGTTGTTTGCTAAATTTTCTATCGATAGAATTACTTCAAATTTGCATCACATAAAGAGAAAATAGTCATATCTAATAGATCGTGCAGTTATAAGAGGTCGAGATATTTATTTATAAAAATCACAATTTTCAGTACTTTCTCACAAGGACGTGTGTCAAAAGTTGCAATTTTCAACATTAAACATTTCGATTTCTAAATGGTGAAGCCTCTTAAAACTTTGCATACACTTTTGTGTAACATCGAAGAAGCTTTATTCAGTTTTCCAAAAAAATCGGTCGTCAAATATTTTCGAAATTTTGTTTATTACATAAAAAATACAGACTACCTCGGAAAATCTTGGATTTGGAGTATCCTGTTCATTAGTCAATTTGAAACAACTTTCTCTAATGAACTTGGGCTCGCAAAATAAAAATCACAATTTTCAGTAGTTTTTCATAAGAGCGTGTGTTAAAAGTTGCAATTTTCAACATTAAACATTTCGATTTCTAAATGGTGAAGCCTCTTAAAACTTTGCGTACAATTTTGTGTAACATCGAAGAAGCTTTATTTAGTTTTCGAAAAAAATCGATCGTAAAATATTTTCGAAATTTTGTTTATTACATAAAAAATACAGATTGCCTCGGAAAATCTTGGATTTAGAGTACGTTGTTCTTTAGTCAATTTGTAACAACTTTTTTTAATGAACTTACGCTCGCAGACCATTTTGTACGTCAAAGAAAGTGAAAACACTCATTTACATTGCAGTGTCGCGCCATACGACGTTCGCAATTTTTTTTTTTTTTTTAATTTATAAGAATCACAATTTTCAGTAGTTTAAGAGTGTTTGTTAAAAGTTGCAATTTTCAACATTAAATATTTCGATTTCTAAAAATCGAAGAAGCTTTATTGAGTTTTGCAAAAAAAATCGATCGTAAAATATTTTTGAAATTTTGTTTATTACATAAGAAACACAGATTACCTCGGAAAATCTTGGATTTAGAGTACGTTGTTCTTTAGTCAATTTGCAACAACTTTTTACAATCAACTCAGGCTCGCGAACGATTTTGTATGTAAGAAAAACTGAAAACAAATATTTAGATTGGGACCGTTGCCATAGAACATTTTTAATGGCAACCAACGTTTTGGCATTGAATTTTCGTTGTCGTCGAAAAATAAATCGAGGGCCATTAAATATGAATAATTTACTACGAAAAACGTCTCCACAAAAAAAAACACATAATGCATATTTGCCAGAGTGCAACGATTTGAAAAACGCCCTGGGTCAGATTGACCCAATATGCACTGATACGTGCGCACTCGAAGCGTTAAATCGAAGCAGCTTCGGATCAGCATTCGTCTGCTCTTTTGTCGTCGCCCCCTTGAAATTAACAAATTCGTCGCTACGTTTGTCGAACGCATTAGAGCGCAACTATGCCCCACGTGTGTGTGTCTACGGTTTACGATAATGCAGTTGTAAGTGCAGCAGCGACGCAGGTGGATCATCAGCAATTTGCAAGGACGAAGATGCATCTCGGAAGGAAAGGTTGAGGCTTGACGCTCGGGCCGAGTCTCGTTCGCTCTCTTATACCGTAAATTCCATCGTACCAACCAGACGACGTCTTAATAAGTGCGGTTGCCAAGAGAATTTTCTGTCAAGCATAACGCAGCAGCCATTGCCGAGTGCTGCGCTGCATTCACTGGGATGCACATCGCTGGCTTGGATATTGCACAAGAGCCTCGATCTACTGCATGAGCATTCTCTTCTCATGTTTATCATCTCGTATATGATCCTGCGATACGACAACGCTCTCCATCCAACGTTCGAGACCACATACAGAAATTTTAACATCTTTCGAGTTTTTTACCATTAAGCTCAAGAAGAATTCTCTTCACTCTTGTTGGGCGAGTATAGGGGAGTATGGGGCAAAGTGGCCAACTTAAGGAATTAATCGAATTTTATGGGTGAGCACAGGACCATTTACTTATTTTGAAGTCCCAAAATTGATTCCGGCTGCTTGTTTCCCGAATTTTGGCAAGAAAAAAAATCGGGGCAAAGTGGCCACCCCCTCGAGTCGGTGAAAATCCATAATTGTCAATTCTACGACGAAAAAAGTAGTTGAAAATCATCGTGCAATTAGCACGATGATTTTCATCCTTCTAGGCCTAGACTGCCTTAAGTTTCTCGGAAAACAACCATTTTTTTCGGCGCCAGTTTGTCTCAGATATCAAAATTTTCGAGTGGCCACTTTGCCCCACAAATCGCATTTTAGTGAGTGGCCACTTTGCCCCATGTGGCCACTTTGCCCCATCTTCCCCTATACTGATACAGACTCCATTAACATTAGCAACTCAACTCCGAAAAGTGTCTCCACGTTCCATATCCACGCAGGAAACGTTTTTCGATGAGTCCTGCGGTCGCTGAAATTGACTTTGTGGCTAACTCACGTGTCCATCAGAACATGACGCGATTAAGCTGCATAAATTGTTATTCAGAGTGCCAGCCAACTGTTTGTTCACTGAAAATGAATTTTTTTTTAAATCGTCGATATTTTGTTCACGGTGAACTAAATATTTTTTTATAATCTCAAAATTTTCGTTATTTTGGCAGTACATTTGGTTTCTAATGGAATTACCAGCAAAATTTACGATTCGAACGACCAAAATTTGTTTCCGAAGAGAATTTCTAGAATATTTCTTGCTGCGATGACACAATTTTTGGGATTATGCAAAAAAACGTTTAGTTGAACGTATCGAACAAAATATCCATCTTTTTCAACCAAATTTTGTTTTCAGTGCTCGAGTGTCTTGGCAAGTGTCGCTTCACTCGGATGTTCCTGCTCGATGGATGGAATATATCGCAGGAAATGTATATAAATTTGTGTCAGCACGTGAAATCTTTAATTATTGCAATCAATGCGATTTTTTAACCGAAGATGTTGATACGAAATTTTCTCATATTGATCGAGCGGCCCAAGGTCCGTTGTTTCTTCTCCCAATTCGCTGTTTTTCATAAACTGGGTCTTTTTGACCCAAGTCACAACTTTTTTCGAAAGCGGTTTTTCAAAACGTTCAATTTGAAAATGAAACAGATGTAACGACTGTAAAAACTATGGGACCCCAAAATAAAATCGATGGAGAGTATTGAAGAATTTTTTCAGATTTTTTTCTCTCCAAATACGTGAAATGTAAGTGAAAATCCTGAGAAAATTTATTTTCCAATTTTTATATTTTTATAATTCAGTAATGAACCCTCCACCAATCCTCTGGGTCTTTCTGACCCAAACGACAACTATTTTTCCAATATTTTTATTTTCAAAACGTTTTATTCGAGAATAAAAAATGCAACGACTATAGAAACTACGAAACCTTAAAGTGCAATCAATGGAGAGTATTCCAGAATTTTTCCAGATTTTTTTATCCCCAAATACGTGAGATACGAGTGGCAGGACGAAAAGGACTCAAAATGGTCCGGAGTGTGATCTACGGAAGGTTTTGAAATTTCGTCATTCATCGAAATGAATTGCTACATTGTTTTTTTTTACTCTCGAAATTTTCATCCATTGTTACTCTTCGTAATATTTTTTTTCTCTGGGGAAAAAAAAAACAAGATGTGCAAGGATGGAGGCTGATTAAACGTTGAGTAAACCTGTTTGTAAAAATGACCGTACGCGGATAAACGTGCACTTACCTGCTGGTAAAACGGGCCTATTCTCGAGTTATGGTATCTGCTGTGACTCTGGTATGTAATACCAATGATAGTGTTTCTATCCTTGGTATTAAAACGTCGAGAACGATTGGATGGAAATTCTCCGAGTTATCGTTGCACGCGAATCTTATCGAGTACTCTGAGCTTCGTGAGTTCAGATTTGTTCTCATGTTCTTCTTACACGGAACGTTAGGAATGGTACATGTCATTTTTATCTCTACTTCCAATGCTATCATGAAAATAATTATATTTCCATAGTTATCAACCTGATAAATAATTCTAGCTGTGAAAAAAAATCCCTTCCTGCCTTGCTCATTCACGGATGTTAAAAATATCTCCATTACCGAGTAAATGCACGAAGAAAAAAAAAAAAAAACAAAAATTCGCGTATTAACCGTTCGAGTACACACTTGGGTCATTCTGACCCAACAAATTTTCTGTCACCGATCGTTTGGAATGTAATGGGAACGAACGTTTTGGCATTCAATTTTCGTCAAAAAATTCATTCAGGGCCATAAAATATAAAAAATTTACCAAAAAAAACGTCTCGACAAAAAAAAAACAAAAAATTCATATTTACCGAAATACAACGATTTGAAAAACTCTCTGGGTCAAATTGACCCAATATGCACTTATGGGATGTGTGTACTCTAAGGATATAGCGCTTTTTTAATTCAAGTTCGTCGATTGAACCCAATTCCCAAAATTTAGTCTGTAAAATTCGAGGTAAAATTTGGGACAGAATTGTCCACTGATAAAAATGCAAACAATACAAAAAAAAGAAAAAATGAATAAAAATTCGAGCAACTCTGATTTGGAAACGACGATAATGGCGGATTCTCATGGCTCGAAATATCATTGTAACTTGGCAAGTTGTAGGGAAACAACTCGCTGAACAACTGATATTTTTCGCTTGTATATTATGGATACAGGAAAGGGAAGAGAAGACTCGTCAGAGATGGAAGATCCTTAAGTGGCGAGACATTTCGAGAAAACATAGGCTGGTCGGCTCGTTTATTCGTAGAATTTGCGCGAGTCTTTCCTCTCGTATTACCAGATAGAAGAACGCGTATATCCAGAGGAACGTGTCGGCTGCGCGAGTGTATCGGGTCGCGCTGGTTACACGAGTTGGGATGCTGCGAGAGTATATCCGAGAAGAGTCGATTTACGTTCGTTCCTTGCTCTCCCCCTCTCTCTCTCTTTCTCTCTCTCTGTTTCTCGTACGCATCGTTCTCACCTAATCTCCCACACGTAGATACTCACATACACATGTTCCCACACTCACCACACACACATGCGAAATGATAGGTGTAGTAACTGATAGAAATACTGCAACAGCATAGGTAAAGGTACTGTTACACAAAGCACCGAGATTCCGTGGACAACGGGTCGCGCGGAGATGTTAGCCGCGTTGTTCTACCTCGCGCGCCGCGCAACAAGCATCCGCGTAAATCTGCAATCCTAGCAAGTGAATGCCTCGATCTCTGCGATTCCCTTACATCCTTGCATTCTCTTCTTACGGACACTAAGCACCCAACAAACCAGCAGAATAAACAATGATCCACGAGAGACTATACAAAACCGAGTCAATACTCGATTCGTACGAAACAAAACAAAAACGCGTTACTTTGTTCTGTAGCATTTCGCGGGGCTATGTGTCCGGGGAAAAAAAAAAAGCACGCGGGGTGAAAAATAGAAAAAAGGACCCTCCGTAGACACACATGGGTCTGGGGTGTCCTACTGTTTTTTTACTGTAGGGGAAGATGGGGCAAAGTGGCCACATGGGGCAAAGTGGCCACTCACTAAAATGCGATTATGGGGCAAAGTGGCCACTCGAAAATTTTGATATCTGAGACAAACTGGCGCCGAAAAAAATGGTTGTTTTCCGAGAAACTTAAGGCAGTCTAGGCCTAGAAGGATGAAAATCATCGTGCTAATTGCACGATGATTTTCAACTACTTTTTTCGTCGTAGAATTGACAATTATGGATTTTCACCGACTCGAGGGGGTGGCCACTTTGCCCCGATTTTTTTTCTTGCCAAAATTCGGGAAACAAGCAGCCGGAATCAATTTTGGGACTTCAAAATAAGTAAATGGTCCTGTGCTCACCCATAAAATTCGATTAATTCCTTAAGCTGGCCACTTTGCCCCATACTCCCCTACTTGGACTGGCTAAATGTGAAAAAAAATCGGGAAAGTGGTTTTGAATCGGTAGATACAGAGACTGCACTGGGGTGATGGATAAAAATTCGTTTTTTATTATTTTTACTGTAGGACTCGCTTGAAAAATCTGAAAAAAATCGGGAAAGTAGTTCTGGATCTGTAGATCGAGAGACTGCACTGAGTGATGGATAAAAATTTGTTTTTCATTATTTTTATTTAGGCAATCGATACGAAAAATGATAAATTTACGCCATTCGCTCGCAATGGGCAGCCCAGACCCATGTGTGTCTACACAAGGGTTAAGAAATCATGTGGAAATAAAAAAAAATGGATTTTCATCGGAATTCGATCTTTTTTTTATTTTTATTCATTTTTTTCATTACATTCTTTGGAATCGACGAATTTGGCAAGTTTCTGGCTCTAGTGTATACACGGAGAAGGTGCGAATGAAGGAAAGAGAGTGACAGAGATGGAAAGTGAGAGTGAAATGAGGAAAAGGAGAGGCGCCGTCATTCGACAGATCGCGGAGAGTATCTCCGGTTGGACCAGCAGCCGCAGCAGCGGCAAAGAACGACAACGGCATCACGTCCAGAGCGCAAAGACAGCGAGAGTGGGCGCCCCGGGCAATACCGGATGCTGGAACGCTCTAACGGAGCGTGGCAGTAGGCTAACTACGATAGAAAGTAGGTCCTTCTCTTCATTCTTCCCTGTCACCGAAGTTTTTTTTTTTTTTTTTTTTTTTTTTTTTNTTTTTTTCTTTTTTTTTGACCATTCTCTGTAATACTCGGACTGTCTATAGTTTGCAACGACATAACGATACCCCATAGAGCTGGGCGTACAATTTCCAACGAGATAATCGTTGACATACATCATTAACCAAAAGCTCCATCGATTGCATTTTTTTTTTCAGACAATCGATAACTTGGTCTCGATAGAGCGACTGGTGTAATTATTAATTGGAGGAAAAAATTAGCTTGGAGCTAAATACACATTGGCTAATCTTTGCTTCATTCCTCAACGTCCCAGATTAAAGGAAATTCGTATGTTCAAGAAAGCGATCGTTGCATCCTTAACCCTTGGTGTGCACACCTCTTAAAAGTGCATATTGGGTCAATTTGACCCGGAGGCGTTTTTAAAATTGTTGTATTCCGATAAATATGCATTTCTTGTTTTTCTTTTGTAGAGACTTTTTTTTTTGTATGAAATTATTTATAATTTATGGCGATAAATTTATTTTTTGACGAAAATGTAAATTGGACAAAACATTCGTTGCTATTAAATGCCAAATAATCGGTGATGAAAAATCTTTGGGGTCAAAATGACCCAGTGTGTACTCGAACTGTCAACTTTGTTTTTTTTTCTCGTAGAGATTTTTTTTTGTAAGAAATTATTTATATTTTATGGCCCTAGATTTATTTTTTGACGAAAATGAAAATTGGATAAATCTTTGGGGTCAAAATGACCCAGTGTGTACTCGAACTGTCAACTTTGTTTTTTTTTCTCGTAGAGATTTTTTTTTGTAAGAAATTATTTATATTTTATGGCCCTAGATTTATTTTTTGACGAAAATGAAAATTGGATAAATCTTTGGGGTCAAAATGACCCAGTGTGTACTCGAACTGTCAACTTTGTTTTTTTTTCTCGTAGAGATTTTTTTTTGTAAGAAATTATTTATATTTTATGGCCCTAGATTTATTTTTTGACGAAAATGAAAATTGGATAAATCTTTGGGGTCAAAATGACCCAGTGTGTACTCGAACTGTCAACTTTGTTTTTTTTTCTCGTAGAGATTTTTTTTTGTAAGAAATTATTTATATTTTATGGCCCTAGATTTATTTTTTGACGAAAATGAAAATTGGATAAATCTTTGGGGTCAAAATGACCCAGTGTGTACTCGAACTGTCAACTTTGTTTTTTTTTCTCGTAGAGATTTTTTTTTGTAAGAAATTATTTATATTTTATGGCCCTAGATTTATTTTTTGACGAAAATGAAAATTGGATAAATCTTTGGGGTCAAAATGACCCAGTGTGTACACGAACTGTCAACTTTGTTTTTTTTTCTCGTAGAGATTTTTTTTTGTAAGAAATTATTTATATTTTATGGCCCTAGATTTATTTTTTGACGAAAATGAAAATTGGATAAATCTTTGGGGTCAAAATGACCCAGTGTGTACTCGAACTGTTAACCTTGTTTTTTTTTCTTGTAGAGATTTTTTTTTGTAATAAATTATTTATATTTTATGGCCCTAGATTTATTTTTTGACGAAAATGATAATTGGATAAATCTTTGGGGTCAAAATGACCCAGTGTGTACTCGAACTGTTAACCTTGTTTTTTTTGTTTTTTTCGTAGAGCGGTTTTTCGTAGAAAATTAAAGAATCGGTGACGAAAAATTGTTGGGGTCAAAATGACCCAGTGTGTACTGAAAAGGGTTAAATTCGTTGTTTTTTTTCTTAATATTTCCGAGTCGGAAATTTCAATGGGACTCGGTTGACAATTGAACAACAACTATGACGTTTGTCCCAAGTTTACCATTACTTTTGGACATGTCATTATTCTGTTACGAGTCTTCCAAGAAGAAATGGTAATTTTCGACACAGAACCCTATAGCACGTGAAAACCAAACATACCCAACGATCGCCGGCCGCACACATGGAGAATCTACGCTCACCAAGTGGGTTCCGACAAAACGGAGGACTCAAGAGCAAAAGGATGAAGTTGAGTGAGGAGAGATATAAAAGACGTAAAAAATGAGGAAAAAGAAAATGTATGCAGAGACTGTTTGAACGTTTACAAAGCAAACTAAATAATGTTAAATAGCGGGGCGTCGTTTCGAGAAGCTCTGCGAGCTTTCGCCCCTGGTACGATGTTTGTTATAACATTTACTTTGCTCCGCCACTGTTGGCCGGATTTACTGCTGGCTTTGGTGATTCTGTGACCCGTTGAAACGTACGTGCCAGATATCTTTCATGCCTCTTTCGACTATTTCCGCCATTCCCTCGAAAATCCACTCGAGCGAGAGTCTCTGATATGCTGCTTCGAATAAACATCAATTCAATTATTTCATCCGTGACAATTGACTGAAAAGAAATTTTTTTTGAAAACGATCGACATTTTGGAGAAAATTTTTAGCTCAATTTTTTTTTTTAATAATCCCAAAAATTTCCTCATCGCGGCAAGAAATATTCTAGAAAGTCTCTTCGGAAGCAAATTTTTGTCGTTCCAATCGTAAATTTTGCTGACAATTCCATTAGAAACCAAATAAACTGCCAAAATAAGGAAAAGTTTGAAATTATGAAAAAATATTTAGTTCACCGTGTTTAACAAAATATCGACGATTTTTAACAATAAATGTTTGAGTCAATTTCTCGATAAAATATCAAATGAATTTCTGTTTTTTTCGATAATCCCAAAAATTTGGTAATTGCAGCTAAAAATATTCTGGAAAGTCTCTTCGGGAAGCAAATTTTGGTAATTCCAATCGTAAATTTAGCTGACGATTCCCTTAGAAACCAAATACACTGCCAAAATAAGGAAAAGTTTGAAATTATTCAAAAATATTTAGTTTAACGTGTTCAACAAAATTTCGACGTTATTCAAAAAAAAAAAATTCTGAGCTTGTTTCTCGATGAAATAGAAAAGGCCGAAGGGACTCAAAGCAAATGAATTTCCTTTTTTTTTCAATAATCCCAAAAATTCGGTCATTGCAGCAAGAAATATTCTAGAAAATCGCTTCGAAAGCCAAATTTTTGTGATTTCAATTTTTGCTGACAATAATTCCGTTCGAAACGAAAACCACTGCCAAAATGAGGAAAAGTTTGAAATTATTGAAAAATATTTAATTTACCGTGTTCAACAAAATTTCGACGTTATTTAAAAAAAAAAATTCTGAGCTTGTTTCTCGATGAAATAGAAAAGGCCGAAGGGACTCAAAGCAAATGAATTTCCTTTTTTTTTCAATAATCCCAAAAATTCGGTCATTGCAGCAAGAAATATTCTAGAAAGTCTCTTCGAAAGGCTAATTCTTGGCATTCCGATCGAAAATTTTGCTGACAATTCCCTAAGAAACCAAATAAACCTCCAAAATACGAATTTTTTTAAAAATTACCCAAAAATATTTGGTTTATCGTGTTCCAACAAAATTTCGACGTTTTTCAACAAAATTTCATTTCCGGAGTAAAACGTCCACGTCAATTAAAATAAAACCAACATTTTTGACTAATACGCTGCTAAATGCTGTCGCGTAATCAGTGGAATTTAAAATCGCATTAAATTGCATGGAATCGTTTCGAGATTTTCCTTATGACTTTTTTTCCAATACGCGACAATTTCCTTATCGAATTTTTCTGTACACGCGAGTGTGTCGATGCCGCTGCGTGTAGCTTCGATCAAACATACGCGGTGGTTTTAATAATGAGTCACTTAACCGATTCCCTGAATGGAGATCGATGGTCGATCGATTAATCGGAGACGTTAAGAAATTCCGGAATAATATATAAGTGATGGCGTTACCGCTAAATCGAATGTCCTACGAAGCGTGTTTTCGAGGCTGCAAAAACCTCAAACGATTTTATAATCAGCCCCGTATAAGTGCAGACTGGTGAAAAGTTTGACGTCACTTTTTCATCTTTTAAAAGGAAGACATTCTTCCGGTTCGCGGACAAATACTCAGCAGGCGCCATGCACGACGTTTCTCCATTTTTTTTTCTTCCTAATCCATTTCTCTCCCTCGCTCTTTTCCTCTCACGCACTTTTCCTCTTTTGCTCTGGTCAATCGAAAGTTACACTTTACACCGATGCTGTCGCTCCTGCTGCGAGGATATCAATCAATCGGCGATTTCCTTTAAGAGCTCAAGACACAAGCCGCAACGACGAGGGCGTATCGTTGCATCCACCTTCCCAGTTCCCTTTCTCTATGCACGGGGAATGAAATTTTGTTAAAAATCGTCGATTATTTAGTTGAATACGGTAAACTAAATATTTTTTGGTAATTTCAAAATTTTCGTTATTTTGCCAGTATATTTGCTTTCTAACGAAATTGTCAGCGAAATTTACGAGTGGAACGACTAAAATTTGCTTCCGCAGAGCCTTTATAACATTGTTTATGCTGCATTGGTATAATTTTTGGTAAACCATGACAATTTTCGTTCGATTTTCGATTTGGATTTTAAAAAAACGATTTTCTGTCCTGATCGAGTATTGAATGCGAGAATCTTGAGATCTGCTCAAGAAAAAAAAAACGCAATTTCGTCACATTCCAACGATGCAAACTTTAACGTAATGATTCGCTTGCGATTCGAACAAAATACGTATTTTACATATTTTCTTATATTTATGAAGTTTTTAGTTTTTATTTTTTTTTATTCTTATAAAATAAAATCATTTTATAAAAATTGATAATATTTAATAAATTTTTAATACTAATAATTTTAATAAATAATCATATAAATTGTATATTTCGTGTTTGCACTGGAAATGAAATTTTGTTAAAAATAGTCGACATTTTGTTGCATACGTTCAACTAAATACTTTTCGATAATTTCAAAATTTTCGCTATTTTGACAGTATATTTGGTTTCTAACGGAACTGTCAGCGAAATTTACGAATCGAACGACAAAAATTTGCTTCCGAAGAGACTTTCTAAAATATTTCTTGCTGCAATGACACAATTTTTGGGATTATTCAAAAAAGCGTTTAGTCGAACGTATCGAACAAAAAATCCATATTTTTCAACAAAATTTTCTTTTCAGTGTGCAATTTTCCGATCAAATACCAAAAGTTATTTTCCGCACTGGACACACGTGCTTGGCAATTTCTCCCTGCAGCCTATCAAAAAATCCGGAAGAGTAATGATCAAATTTCATTTTTTTTTTTCACGTTTAAAAAAAAAACTCTCGCGACCTTGTGGAAT
>JBAJMU010000002.1:1508697-1521085 GCA_037952995.1 Hyposoter didymator | reverse complement strand
TTTTTTTTTTTTTTTTCTTTTTTTTTTCTTTCAATTACGTCTCACGATGGACCGTCCGTTAGATCTATTTTACTACTGCTTTGTTATGTATACACACGTATACGCACAATATACTAGTTTAGCTGTACGGTTTAGAAAGGATTTAGAAAGTTTCTTACATTACGTAGAGACTGGTGCACAACGACGGACGTCTCTGCTCAATTACGGTGTTGTTGGCCAGCAAATGCGACTTGGTTCGCAAATAAATGAATAAAAAAAACATAGGGGAGTATGGGGCAAAGTGGCCTACTTAAGGAATTAATCGAATTTTATGGGTGAGCACAGGACCATTTACTTATTTTGAAGTCCCAAAATTGATTCCGGCTGCTTGTTTCCCGAATTTTGGCAAGAAAAAAAATCGGGGCAAAGTGGCCACCCCCTCGAGTCGGTGAAAATCCATAATTGTCAATTCTACGACGAAAAAAGTAGTTGAAAATCATCGTGCAATTAGCACGATGATTTTCATCCTTCTAGGCCTAGACTGCCTTAAGTTTCTCGGAAAACAACCATTTTTTTCGGCGCCAGTTTGTCTCAGATACCAAAATTTTCGAGTGGCCACTTTGCCCCATAATCGCATTTTAGTGAGTGGCCACTTTGCCCCATGTGGCCACTTTGCCCCATCTTCCCCTATCTGTATCCAATGATGTCTGGAGGAACGTGAAAGAGAGAGAGAGAGAGAGATCGAGAGAGAGAGAGAGAGAGAGAGGGAGAGGGGAAGAGAAAATAAAGAAATAAATTTTTCCGACAATTAACGACTCGGAGTTGAAATGTTGCAGACACATTTTAATCTGTGTCTCTATGATTATTAACCGATAAGAATACGCACTTGGTAATGCTTCCGGAGCTTCAAACGTACGATCCATGAAAACCATCAAACTCAAAAAGACTCGCGATACTTTTTTTTTTCCTCGCAGCTTCTCCACTTATTCGATCAAATTCTGAAAGTCACTAATAATCGGATTTAGACACTTGAGTGGACGAGTCACGTCATTTCGTCGAGTCATTGACGAGCGGAACGTTCGGATCGCGAGTCTCGGCGAGACGACCCAATCCTTTCAACATTTCGCAACGTCTCTCCAGCTGCGTAAGTTTTTTTTATATTTTTCTCATTCAAACATTTTATGGGGAAATTTGTTCCTGTCTTCCCGTCGATTGAAAACAATGGCAAAATGCACACTGGGTCAATCTGACCCAAGGCGTTTTTTAAATCGTTGTATTCCGGTGAATATGATTTTTTTTTTTTTTTTCTGTAGAAACGTTTTCGTAGCAAATAATCAATATTTTGCGGTCCTGAATTTATTTTTTGACGAAAACGAAAAGCAAATGCCAAAAGATTCGTCGGCGCCATTAAATACCAAAGAATCAGCGACCGAAAATTGTTGGGGTCAAATTGACCCAGTGTGTACTCGAAGGGATCATTGTGACTATTATAATTTTCATTTCCACAAGAAGTTTAGAAAATTTCATTTTTTTTCGCTCGAGTTAGAATTTTCCATCAACGGATACACTCGTCCAGGTTCCCTTTTCGTCTTCACAAGATTTTTTACAGTCTCGATATAAAAAAATGCGTGTTCCGTGGGTTGGCACGAAAAAGAATAAGAAAACAGACGCAGGACCCTCCACTCGGTCGGATAGCCCGAGGCGTCACTGCGATGTCACAGGATTTCTAGGTTAGAAATATCGAGAAAGAGAGAGAGAGAGAGAGAGAGAGAGAGAGAAAGCAAATGCAATTATTAGCAAGTGATTGGTGAGGGGAGAATGTGTAGCGAAGCACGTAACGCGTATTGATCGTTTTCCGACGTGGAATCATGCGTCCTAATCGAATAAAACTATTGACACGAATGTAGCAACGTCTCCGTTATTTCAAATGAATAAAAAAAAAGCTAAACTCAACGATGATAATTATTTGCAAATAATGACAACGTGTAACAATTGGCATCGGTTTCCCATTTTTTAAGGATGTTGAGTACCCAAGAATAATTTTAATTTTTTTTTCGTATCATTTTTCTTCTTGGCTGTGGGGGTAGAAATTGGAAATCATTTTCTTCGATTTTCAAGTCCAGGAGAAATATCGTGATTTGGACATTGAACCCCGGAGAGATAATGAAAAAAAAAGCTTTTTATTTCGAGCCTCAAATGAGCTTCGTTGACGTTTAAGGATGTTGAGTAATTTGTTAATGTTCATTGTTCAAACAGCTTCTCAATCGTCGGGAAATTTGTACACGACCTCCTGAATACTCCATGTAAATAATAAAAAAAAACAATGATAAGAAAATTCTAAAAATTTAGTCATTTTTTTTGTACGAAATCTTTAAGTGGTCGTATAAAAATTTCACGACGATTAGGAAGCTCGTTATCAAAAAATTAACATTTTGTTGAGAATAATTTTTGAACAAAATAAAAAAAATATTTATCAATAAACTTGGTTTTGTTTCCGCGTTGCTTTCAGTATACTGTGGATATTTAAAAATTGAGAGATAAAAAACAAAACCTATTGCAAAGTCGTACCAGTTTCTATAAAACTACATTTGACGAAATTTAATTTATTAATGTTAATTGTTCAATAACGAGCTTCCTAATGATCGTGAAATTTTGACACGATCTTTTAAATTCTTGACACACGAAAACATACAATATTCATCGAATTTTCTTATCATCTGTGGTTTGAGACTCGAAGAGCTTAAGGAGATTCGTTTTGAACCTCGAGATTCGGGAAGTCTCGATAACAAATGCAGGGGGTGGGGGTTAATATTACGAATAACCAAATTGTCGAACAGCTAATAATTCGGAATTTTGGTATTGATAAAATTAAATAAAAGAAAAGTAAGAAAGTCGAAATGAAATTTTTCAAATGACTAAAAATTCGAAATACAAAATAGCGAACGTCAAAAATGGTGAACGTCAAAACGGCGAGCGCCAAAATAACGAACGCTAGAATAGAATAGAATAGAATAGAATAGAATAGAATTCGTTATTTTGGCGCTCGCCGTTTTGACGTTCGACATTTTTGACGTTCGCTATTTTGTATTTCGAATTTTTAGTCATTTGAAAAATTTCATTTCGACTTTCTGACTTTTCTTTTATTTAATTTTATGAATACCAAAATTCCGAATTATTAGCTGTTCGACAATTTGGTTATTCGTAATATTAACCCCCAAATGCAGTCCAATTAGCCGCTTGCGGTCAGAGAGGTTTAGGCTCGAGTTTTGTGCTTTCGTTGGGAATGTCTGAAGAGATGAAAATAAATGTGAAAAGGTGTGAGGGTCGTATAAATGAATAAAAATAAAATTTGTTAGCGTGAGACGTTTTGTGTTTTGCTGTAAACGCAGTAACGCAGCCTCCGCCTCGTAGATCTTTCATTGCGGTTCGTCAACTTCTCTCTCCCTCTTCTCTCGTCGTTTTTCTCACTTCTCCGCGCTGCAGCTTCTCTCTCCGGAGATATCGTTGGATAGGAGAGTCGAGAGAATGGAGAGTACGAGCAACAGTAGAAATGTGTTGAGAGCTGGGAAGGTTGTAGTGATGAGAACAACAAGATGAGCGAGGGCAGAGAAACACAGACGACACTTCATCAGCTCAACCGCCCGAGCCTCTGCATTGTCATTTATACCGCGATACACGCTTCCGCGCTTTCTACCCCATCCATCGTTAGCCTCGCTCTTTCTAACACCACCGATCTCTGTGTCTTGGTATTTATGTGTGTATTAGTAAGAGATTTACCGAGTGTACGACGACCATGACTTCTGCCTAACAGTCTCTTCTCACCCTCCATTTCTCCATCTGGTGGATGTCTGTTTGCTGCTTCCGAGCTCTTTACAAATTCGTCTCTTTTGTTACATTTAAGCTCGCCTTTTTTTTCCACCCTTTACTTTATTTTTTTCATTTTTATTTTTTCATTTTTATTTGGAGCTTTGGAAACTCTCGTGTTTTTTATTTGGATTTTCTTTAAATAATGGTTTTAACCGTTCTGGTACATACTGGGTCAATTTGACCCCACTAATTTCCTGGCATTTGATTTTCGTTTTCGTCTAAATATACATTTAGGCTAGGGGTGTGCGAATAGTGATCGAATCGAATCGAATCGAATATTGAAATTCCATTCGATTTTCGAATCGAATATTCGATGAATCGAATATTCGATTTTTTAGTCGAATATTCGATTTTTGAATCGAATATTCGTCGAATTTTCGAGTATTCGATAAATTTCCGAATATTTGATGAATTTTCAATTCGATTTTCGAATAGAATATTCGAGCAATTTTCAAGTATTTCTTAAATTTTCAAATATTTGAATATTCGAAAGATAATTGAATATTCGAAAGAAAATCGAATATTCGAAAAAAAATCGAATATTCGAAAAATAATCGAATACCCGAAAAAATCGAATATTCGATGAATCGAATATTCGATTTTTTAGTCGAATATTCGATTTTTGAATCGAATATTTGTCGAATTTTCGAGTATTCGATAAATTTCCGAATATTTGATGAATTTTCAATTCGATTTTCGAATAGAATATTCGAGCAATTTTCAAGTATTTCTTAAATTTTCAAATATTTGAATATTCGAAAGAAAATCGAATATTCGAAAGAAAATCGAATATTCGAAAAAAAATCGAATATTCGAAAAATAATCGAATACTCGAAAAAATCGAATATTCGGTTTGAAATTCGAATCAAACAATTCGATTCGATTTGATGCCGAATATTCGAAGTTTTCAAATATTCGCACACCCCTAATTTAGGCCAATAAAATATGAATAACTGACTAGAAAAAAAGGTGTGTACAAAAAAAAACACAGAGTTAACCGTTCGAGTACACACTGGGTCATTTTGACCCTAAAAATTTATCGTCATCGATTCTTTGACATTCGATCGCAACGAATGTTTCGGCGTGTGATTTTCATTTTCGTGAAAAAATTAATTCAGGGCCATAAAATATGGATAANATTTGAATATTCGAAAGAAAATCGAATATTCGAAAGAAAATCGAATATTCGAAAAAAAACGAATATTCGAAAAATAATCGAATACTCGAAAAAATCGAATATTCGGTTTGAAATTCGAATCAAACAATTCGATTCGATTTGATGCCGAATATTCCAAGTTTTCAAATATTCGCACACCCCTAATTTAGGCCAATAAAATATGAATAACTGACTAGAAAAAAAAGTGTGTACAAAAAAAACACAGAGTTAACCCTTCGAGTACACACTGGGTCATTTTAACCCTAAAAATTTTTCGTCATCGATTCTTTGACATTCGATCGCAACGAATGTTTCGGCATGTGATTTTCATTTTCGTGAAAAAATTAATTCAGGGCCATAAAATATGGATAATTTACTGCAAAAAAAAAACAAAGTCAACCCTTTGAGTACACACTGGGTCATTTTGACCCCAAAAATGTATCTGTCACCGATCGTTTGGCGATTAATGGCAGCGAATCTTTTGGTATTGAATTTTCATTTTTGTAAACAAAATCAATTCCGGGCCATAAAATCTGGATAATTTACTACGAAAAACGTCTCTACAGAAAAAAAAAACAAAAAAATTCATACGTTCACCGGAATACAACGATTTAAAAAACTCCTCGGGTCAGATTGACCCAAGTATGCATTTCTAGGAATTAAGCACTCGAACTGTTAAATTTTGTCTTTCTTCCTGTCAGGATTCGTGCCTCGAATCATTGGAGATTGATGCCGAAAGATCTCCAAGACAATCAAAGTCTCACCGCGGCCGATTTTGAGCGATATCCGGGGGTTCCATACACGCGATTCCATCCCACGATTCCGATAGTGTCCGAAAAAGATATTTGCATGAAAATGACGAAGCACAGGAAGCCGTTCGGGCGAGAGCCAATAATTGCAATAATTGTCGACTGTCAGAGAATCGTTCGGTTGAGCGCGAGAGCAAGGGGTCGCCGCAGAAAAGGGGAAGGAAAAGCAGGCTGCTGGGGCTTTCAGAGGAGATCCCACAGCCCTGGAAACACTTGGGAGGAAGAAGGCGCGAAGCTACGGCGGACACAGTGCTGCTGCTGCTGCTGCTGCTGTCCAACGCTAAAGTCGTTCCTATGTACCAACTGCCAGCGCATATGGAACAAGTGGTCGCTTGATTCTCCACTGATTGTTCCATTCTCAGAGCTTACTGCACAGCATCCCTCCCTCCCTCCCTTCTTCCCTCTGGCTTCTATGCTCCCTGGAGCACAGTCTCTACCCACGTGAGATCGAACACAGAGAAACGTCTCTTTCTGCTCCTGCTCTTCCCCCCTCTCTCTCTCTCTCTTTGCTCTTCTTCGTGGCTTTCATACATTCTCACCTCGACCTATTACTCCACCCTCATCCCTCGCACTTGCCACTGTCTCAACTCATCCTCGCATCGTCCGCACAGACGAGAGGATGCGGAAAGCGTTACAAACATTTACCACCCCCGGTACCGCACCTCAACGTCCTTTATCCAACGAAATTTTCTCTCTCTACGTTTCTCTCGTCTCTTCCTTGCCACTGCTCAGTTCTACAGCTTCAGTCTCCTCTCTCATTTATCCCTCGCACGCTACGACACGATACACAATTTCCAGAATGACCACAGTGTCCACAACACGTCCGGAATTGTCGAAAAGCTCGGCAGCGCATAGAAATACAAAAGTGGAGAGACGAAACGCGGACGAGAGGGAAAGAGCTTCTCGACACGTATTTAGTCCTGGCGAATCGTCAGCAGACGACGCACCAGACAAACTGCGATCAACACTAAACAATCGACGCTTCCTTGGACTCATGATTGGCCGTATTGTTTCCTCCTGACTCAACGCTCCACTGGACAATATACTTCTGACTTTCATCCCCATCGACTCTTCACTCCACAACCAACAACACTGTTTCGAGATCTCAACGGCAAGTGCAATCCACATGAAACTTTTTTCAAAAACGTCGATATTTTCATCGAACACGAAAAACTCAATATTTTTTGATGATTTTTCAAAATGTTCGTATTTTGGAAGTGGATTTGGTTTCTTAGGGAACTGTCAGCAAAATTCACGATCGGAATGACGAGAATTTGCCTCCGAAGAGACTTCCTAGAATATTTCTTGCTGCACTGACCAAATTTTTGGGATTATTAAAAAAAAAAAGGAAATTCATTTGCTTTGAGCTCCTTCGTCCTTTTCTATTTCATTGAGAAATTGACTCGAAATTTTTTTTGTTAAAAAACGTCGATATTTTGTTCGAACACGAAAAACTAAATATTTTTCGATAATTTTTAAAAAATTTCGCTATTTTGGCAGTGTTTTTGGTTTGTAACGAAACTGTCAGAAAAAATTTACGATTGGAGTGACAAAAATTAGCCTTCCGAAGAGACTTTCTAGAATATTTCTTGCTGCACTGACCAAATTTTTGGAATTATTAAAAAAAAAAGGAAATTCATTTGCTTTGAGCTCCTTCGTCCTTTTCTATTTCATTGATAAATTAACTCGAAAATTTTTCGTTAAAAAACGTCGATATTTCGTTCGAACACGACAAACTAAATATTTTTCGATAATTTTTCAAAGTTTTCGCTATTTTGGCAGTGTTTTTGGTTTCTTAGGGAACTGTCAGCAAAATTGACGATTGGCATGACAAAAACTCGCCTTTCGAAGAGACTTTCCAGAATGTTTCTTGCTGCAACTTGAGGTTAAAAAAATGTTGAAAAATGAAACAATTCCTTCGGATTTAGTGTAGAAATACAAAAAGAATAAATCTCTTGTCTGGATTGAGAAAACGTAAATATTGCTAATGCTGGACGAGTCAGAGTGTCAAATAAAAATGAAACAATCAAGAAGAGTCTCTGGCTCGGTTCTTTCCCCGCCTGCTCTGCTGCCTCTCCCTCAACCCTCTTCTGTATGATTGCCCGTATTGTCTGCAGGAACTCGTCAGACAATGCTACGCGAGCAGTTTATCTCGGCACGCACACACACACACACACACACAGACACATCCTCAAGGCGTTTCACACACTCATTTCATCCGGAACCCCTTTCGAGATTATATGTGCCGGGCTACAGGTTATCAAACACAAAGAGGGCGGAATCGAGAGTGTGATTTTTTCTGCTTCCATGCTCCATGCTAAAAACACCCTCGAGTATTCTTTCGATATCTACAGATTTTTTTTTTCCAAAATATCGTCAAAATTCTTCAGTTTTTTTCTCATGAAACTGGTTGATTTTATTTCCTCGATTACTGTGAAAAAAAAATGAAAATTCAATTAAATAAAAAAAAAAATTAAATAAAATGATTTTTTTTTTGAAATTTAGTTAAAAAAAAAAAATGGGACTCGAAACTTTAAACGAATAGTTCAACCCGAAAATTGAATGCTTCTCGTTTCCCTCTCAACCCTTTTCTTTCCTTTGTATAAAGTGCCTCAAACGGACAGGTAAAGAATATCAAGAATTCTTGCCAAAAGTCTCCGACCCAAAGACGACAAGCAGGGCAAATGCGAAAGCAGCGATGCCGTGACTCGCGTTTTCCTCGAAATATGCAAAATCAGTGAAAAATTTCTGGATAATTGACGTTACACAGTTTGTAACAGAGTTTAAATATTCGCTCGAGGCAAGAGAATTGTTTATTTCGGAGCGTGGCATGGCGTGCCAAGGGGCGAGGTTCTGCCTCAAATCCCGAGTGTTTTCTTGCACGAATATTCACGTCGATGCGTAGCCTCACAGTTCTCAAAAATCCGTCTCCTTTTTGAATGAAATCCGCGGTTAATTATCGAAAAATCTCGATTAAAAAAAAAAAATAAAAAAAATCTTTTTTTTAAATGGCGACAATTTTTTTCGCGAATGCCAACTCTCGCGAAAAATTCACACGTACCATGTGCATATGATGGTAATAATGAGAGTCCCGAGGATTAAGTGCATCGTGTGGAAGCAGCCTCATGAATAATGTAGACTCATTAAAAGGGTGCGGGATTGAACGTCGAAAGGAAAGTTGAAGAGCCGATGGATCGTAAAGACTGCTCGTGTCCAAGAGCGTCGTTAATCGTGGTCGTAGGGTCCCATGGACCCAATACGTATATACTAGGGGTGTGCGAATATTTGAAAACTTGGAATATTCGGCATCAAATCGAATCGAATTGTTTGATTCGAATTTCAAACCGAATATTCGATTTTTTCGAGCACTCGATTATTCTTCGAATATTCGATTTTTTTTCGAATATTCGATTTTCTTTCGAATGTTCGATTTTTTTTCGAAACTATTAGAATTTTCGTGTGCGTTGTGTGTGCGCACGCGCGCACACACAACGCACATACAACGTATCAAATATTTGAAAATTTTAAAAATACTCGAAAATTGCTCGAATATTCTATTCAAAAATCAAATTGAAAATTCATCGAATATTCGGAAATTTATCGAATACTCGAAAATTCGACGAATATTCGATTCAAAAATCGAATATTCGACTAAAAAATCGAACATTCGATTCATCGAATATTCGATTCGATTCGATTCGATCACTATTCGCACACCCCTAGTATATAGGGGAATATGGGGCAAAGTGGCCACATGGGGCAAAGTGGCCACTCACTAAAATGCGATTTATGGGGCAAAGTGGCCACTCGAAAATTTTGATATCTGAGACAAACTGGCGCCGAAAAAAATGGTTGTTTTCCGAGAAACTTAAGGCAGTCTAGGCCTAGAAGGATGAAAATCATCGTGCTAATTGCACGATGATTTTCAACTACTTTTTTCGTCGTAGAATTGACAATTATGGATTTTCACCGACTCGAGGGGGTGGCCACTTTGCCCCGATTTTTTTTCTTGCCAAAATTCGGGAAACAAGCAGCCGGAATCAATTTTGGGACTTCAAAATAAGTAAATGGTCCTGTGCTCACCCATAAAATTCGATTAATTCTTTAAGTAGGCCACTTTGCCCCATACTCCCCTACAAACAACTCGAGAGGAAAATATACACGTATGTATATTATAAAATGGATGCAGTTGTTGTTGCGTGGAGTAGAATCGGTAGATGTCGTTCATGGAGTCCGAACGAAACGGAGATTCCAATCGATGCGATGTGTGCGTGTGCATATATATTTGTGTGTATAAATGGAGGGGAATTTAAAGTTAGACAAGAGGTAGATTATGACGTGTTGTTAAGTGCGCTTACCTGGGGCACCTTGCGCGCAGACGCTCGCGGAATATATATTCGTCGAGGTACGTGCGTGTGTGTGTGGGTTAAATAAATGCGAAGATGCGTGTAGAGTGCTGCGGTGCGTTCTATCGCTGCGTTGCTCTCTTTTTTAGGCCGCGAGTGAGTGGAGTGTGACTGAGAGAAAGGAAGAAGAAGAAAGAGAGCGGAATATATCAGAAATGTGTATTTGCTCCTCTCTGCAGAGACTCGCGTATATGTCTCGCCATTATAACAGACCTTCGGGGATAAAAATAAAAATAAGAGCAATTAAATATCTTAATTAAGGCTATTAATCAAGTTGTCGAGGATGCGGCTCCCGTGTGTACTGCTCCTACGGTGGCCTTGCTCTCTCTCTCTCTCTCTGCATCTCCGTACACACGAGATCTGCGGCTTTCTCATTCTGGAATGGTATCACGAGCGAGCGAGAGCGTTGTGAATTTCTTGCTCCGTCGATATGCAGCATCCCTGGACCAACGCCGCACGCAGATAATGACGCGTGCGTGTGTGTGTGCGTTGACCGCGACTAGCAAAGAGAAAAAGACAGAAAGACAAGAGAGCCAAAGGAAAAAAGGATCAAGGCGCGTGGAATGAGAAGAGGCAACGGAGAAGGAGCGCGGACTCCTGTGCTGCTAGTACCAGAGATGCTGCTAAATCCTTACCGCCCCGCGCGCCACAGCAAACTCAACAGATTCACTTATTGAGCCCGCCGAGAGAGAGGAAGCAATAGCCAAGGAGCTTATAGACACGATCCACGAATGCGTACGTGCGTATGTATCAACAAACTTCTCTCAAGAACGTGATCCACAATGGCGTGCTGTCTGTATATATAGCAGACTCGATACGCGCGATATGTGCTGTACAACGAGATATGCCCAATCGGGAAAAAGCCCAAAGGCATTACGCTCGTGCACCTCCTTATTAGGATCCGCCTCACCACTCATACACTTTTACCTGATTACGGAATTTTTTCCTTCTCCGTCCATTTTTTTTTTTTTTTTTTTTTTTTTTACTTCGTTTTTTTTTATTTTCAAATGTTTATGCGCCTTTTTTTTTGTTGGTTTTTTATTCTTCTAGCTCTCTGTCTTCGGGTCCGTAGCCTCAAGCACGAGAGAACTGGAAAATTGTGTTTCTCCATTCACGACAACGAAGCCCCGAGTGATGATTATGGAGCCGCTGTGGAATCCCGACGATCAACCATCCACACACGCTCTCGCGCGAGCCAAACCGAGACAGACTGAGGAAGATCGAACAGATCAGACAAAAATTATTTTTTATCCTC
The DNA here is from genome assembly GCA_037952995.1 of Hyposoter didymator. Lineage (NCBI taxonomy): Eukaryota > Metazoa > Arthropoda > Insecta > Hymenoptera > Ichneumonidae > Hyposoter > Hyposoter didymator. The sequence continues at coordinate 1,509,613 of JBAJMU010000002.1, read as the reverse complement.
ATTTTTTTTTCGAGGTTTTGTTTTCATCAGGAAACGTGCGAGGATTTTCAACGATTCGTCAATCGAAATGATTTTTTATATTGTTCGCGATAATTATGCGAAGAATTGGTGAGAACGAAGCATCGGTTTTTTTTTGCTTCCTCATAGAGGCAACTGTGTGACGGTGAAATTTTTTTTTTCTCAGTTTTCAGTGTCGATTTGCTTGCAATTTCCCAAAACTTTGAAAAATCGTGTCTAGAAAAAATGTCCGAATGTGTGTGTGTGTGTGTATGTTCTTGGCACTGTAAAATTCAAACGTTCGTAACTCGAGAACGGTTTGAGCTACAGGGCTCCCGTTTTGCACAGATGTCAATCTATACAAGCTCTTCGTTCTCTGAGATTTTAGTTGGAATTGCTAGAAAAATACGAATTCTACGGCATTTTGAAATTTTCAAAAAAATGGTTTCGACGCTCTAACTTCCGCAAATTTTGAGATTTGTTACTAATTTTTTTTTTATGAATAGAGTATCATAATGGTAAGGTTGGTATTAAATTTGGAAAATATCGGTTGAAGGGTTTGGATTTTATGATTTTTTGAATTTTACGAAAATTTTAATATTTCGAAAAATCGTTTATTCGCTTCAATTTTTACAAATGTTTTTTTTTTGTTTGTTTTTGTTTTGTTTGTAGATGCCGAGGATTACGAGCAGCGGCTGCTATTTTCTGTATTTTACTCCGGCAATCGGCTAGAGAAATCTCCGATCGTTTCCAGCTCGTGCACTCGCGTCATATTCCAAACGAACGATCGTTTGAACTCTCGAGTGAAATGCATAAGAATTCCAGTTTGCGGAAAGGTTTGCTCGACTGTGCTTCGCGGCCACAATTGACGCAGCGCGCATGTTCTTTTTTCTCTTTCTCTCTCTCTCTCTCTCTCTCT
>JBAJMU010000002.1:1475112-1507786 GCA_037952995.1 Hyposoter didymator | reverse complement strand
GAATAATTTTGAACTATTCAATGAATTTTATAATATTCAAATATTTTTAATAATTAAATTCAATTTTTTCAATTATATTCGAAAAAAATTATAACATTTTAATGATTTTAATAATTAAATCGAATTATTTTAATAATATTCAATGAATTTTGTAATTTTTTAACATTTTAAATAATTAAACTAAAAAATTCCAACGATTTTTAATGAATATTATAATATGTGAATATTTTTAATAATTGAATCGAATAATTTTGAACCATTCAATGAATTTCATAATATTCAAATATTTTCAATAATTAAAATCAATGTTTTCAATTATATTCAAAAAAAATTATAACATTTTAATAATTTTAATAATTAAATCGAATTATTTGAATAATATTCAATGAATTTTGTAATTTTTAAACATTTTAAATAATTAAACTAAAAAATTCCAATGATTTTTAATGAATATTATAATATTCAAATATTTTTAATACTCAAATTTAATGATTTCCATTATATTCGAAAAATATTATAAAATTTGAATAATTTTAATGATTAAATCGAATTATTTTAATAATATTTAATGAATTCTATAACATTTCAATATTTCAAATAACTTAATAAAATACCTTGAATAATATTTAATAAATTTAATAATATTTTTAATAATTAAATTCCACAAGTTTAAATAAAATAATAATTTTCATTATTTCACATTCGTTGGTCGACGAAGATTGCTCGAAATTCGAATAAATCGATATCGTCACAATTGAAAAACGAATTTAAAAAAAATGGACGACGTTCAGTAAAAATTAGTCATTAATTTTCGTGAAATTAATTTTCCTATAGACAAAAAAAAATCAATTATTTAGAATATAAATAAATCGGGCACTTCGTTCTCGTGCAAGACAAGAATTCTTTAGAATAACGATCTGGTACGACGCTTAACAAGATCCATACAAAATCAAAGTGCGTAGATTTTCGTCCTGCCCTGCTGCTGGGTCTTTTAGGCCCATGAAGCCGCGTCTTATGCAACGACGATAAATATCGCCACTTTATGATACGTGGAGACTCGCTGGGGATAAAATACCAACCAGCGAGGATTACGAGGACGAGAGTTCCTGCTTGAGGAGGCCGCAGGCTAAAGACTTTTCATCCGTCGACGATCGAGTTGGATCTGTGCTAAAAATCCATCCTCTTCGTCCTCGCGATCTTGGCTCTTTTCGTCCCATTCGAAAATGACTAATAATTCTTTTTCGGGCTAAAATCAAACTTTGTGCCTTTTTTTTCCAATTTTTTTTTCGACGTGAAAATAATTTTTTTTCGAGCTCGTAGACTCGTTGGTATCTTGAAGTTTTTCGTTTCAACTCGAAGAAGAATCCGGTGATTCCCAAACTTAATAAAACACGCAGAGGACCACCGAATTTTCTCGTCAAATTTCTTTACCATCGTTTTAGATCGATGCTGCTCGTCATTCATTTCATGAAGATAAATTCTTTACCACGTGCTGAGTCCGTGATTGATAGGTGCAGTGCTCCCGCCTGCGGTGTGTTTTACTCATGGTCGCTAACCTTTATAATTTTCCGGTAGGGGAGTATGGGGCAAAGTGGCCAACTTAAGGAATTAATCGAATTTTATGGGTGAGCACAGGACCATTTACTTATTTTGAAGTCCCAAAATTGATTCCGGCTGCTTGTTTCCCGAATTTTGGCAAGAAATAAAATCGGGGCAAAGTGGCCACCCCCTCGAGTCGGTGAAAATCCATAATTGTCAATTCTACGACCAAAAAAGTAGTTGAAAATCATCGTGCAATTAGCACGATGATTTTCATCCTTCTAGGCCTAGACTGCCTTAAGTTTCTCGGAAAACAACCATTTTTTTCGGCGCCAGTTTGTCTCAGATATCAAAATTTTCGAGTGGCCACTTTGCCCCATAAATCGCATTTTAGTGAGTGGCCACTTTGCCCCATATTCCCCTATAACGATCCCTCCATCGAGGGAGATGAAGGAATAAATCTATGACAAAGTACAATCACGTAGCCAAACAAATCCAACGAATACCGAGGCTCGAAGCCACGAAGCTATGATTTCGGCTGATCTTATTTCTGCTCCAGATTCTCTTGGATTTGATCTCTCCTCCATTACCAATTCGTCAAACTCCAAAACATCTCCGTATCATTTTTCAATCGATTTCAAAAAATGTTTCAATTATTTTCTGTTTATTTTATTTCCATCAAAAGAGATCGAAAAATAAAATGAATTTTCGTCAATACACTAACTCTCCGTAGACACACATGGGTCTGTCCAGCCCATTCAACGAATGCCCTGAATTTCTCATTTTTCGTATCGATCTCCATTAAATAAAAATAATTAAAAAAATTTAATCAATTTAAACAATTTTTAATTAGTTAAAAAACAGTAGGACATCCAAGACCCAGTGTGTCTTGGGAGCTCATTTTGTGGTGTCTCCACGAAGGATCANAAAAAAAAAAAAAAATCATTTCTTAATTTTTTTTCATGGTCCTCGGAGGCAGCAGCTCGAAGCGAAATAGATTATAAAAATGAATAACTCGACGATAGTCGACTCGTTAATGTCACCAGAGCTTTATCCAAATATTTCATTCCCACTGGATTCCAATAAAAATGAAATCCCGATAAGAGTGCATCCAAGAAATCCCAAAATCATCGAACCAACGAGTCGAATTGTTCACATAGTTTTTCGTCGTCTCGATAGTTGCATCCAAAGATGCTCCGACCAAGTGTGTAGGAAATATTGCACAGAGCGTGTGAGCTTGCAAACGAAATGGATGTGGGAAGATGTAGCAACGTAGAAGTTGTCGCAGGACTGAGTAGCAAAAGGACACCCTGGGGAAGTCTGGAGCAAGAAGAAGGGCGAAGCAAGAGGAAAGGAGTGAAGAGATTTCTCACGAGAGAGCGAGGAGGGCGCAAGCTTTGCTACAAGGGTAGGTAGGTCGACGTGCTATATTGTGATGTAATTAGGTTGTCTGGAACACTCACGTCACGTCATGGAGCAAGACCTGCTGATACAAGGCGAATGGAGACATAATGCGAGACCTTCGCTGTATAAGAGCTCCGCATACACAGTTGGCAGCCTCTCAGGGAAGCCTCTTGGGGAGATCCAGCTCCTTCGTAGTTGCTCCATAGAGACGAAGCTGTACACTAAACTGCACATAGCATTCTACGTTATAATATGTACACTTTGTCACATAGGGTTGCCTAGACGCACCGAATAGTTGACAACGTTTCGATGTGTGTGTGGATGTGTGTGTGTGTGTGTGTGTGTGTGTGTGTGTGTGTGTGTGTGTGTGTGTGTTTGTGTGTGTGTGTGTNTGTGTGTGTAGGGTGTGTATGGTGTGAGGGTTGGAAGGAGAAGAACCTCCACAGGTCCGTTAGTAATCAAACCACATGTTCATTAACATTTCCATCATCATATAGTCTTCCAAGAGAAAGACAGGGGAGGGGGGAAATGAGGGAATTCATACTGCACCTAATTATTGATATTATTATTAGGAGGCTCTGTGAAGCCTTACGTGTCTTGACTGTTAAGGATATAAATATTATTGCTGGGGTTCTGAAAGTCTCTGGAGAAATGAATTATGGCAGAAAATCATGGGAACGTGAGGATTATTAGCGCTTCGAGTCCACACTGGGTCTTTTTGACCCGGTGTGAATTTTGTTGTTGGAAAAAAGAGGAAATTCATTTGCTTTGAGCTCCCTCGTCCTTTTCTATTTCATCGAGAAATAAACTCGAAAATTTTCTTTTTAAAAACGTCAGATTTTTGTTGAACTCGATGAACTTAATATTTTTGGGCAATTTGAAAATTTTCAGTGGTTTGGCGGTGGCTGGCAGTTTCTAACGAAACTGCCAGCTAAATTTACGATTGGAGTGACAAAAATTCACCTTCCGAAGAAACTTCCTAAAATATTTCTTCCTGCAATGATCAAATTTTTGGGATTTTTCAAAAAGACAGGAAATTCATTTGCTTTGAGCCTCTTCGTGCTTTTCTATTTCATCGAGAAATAAACTCGAAAAACTTCTGTTTAAAAACTTCAATATTTTGTTGAACACGGTAAACTAAATATTTTTGGATAATTTCGAAATTTTCGGTGTTTTGGCCGTTTATTTGGTTTCTAACGGAACTTTCAGCAAAATTTACGATTGGAATAACAACAATTAGCCTTCCGAAGAGACTTCCTAAAATATTTCTTCCTGCAATGATGAAATTTTTGGGATTACTAAAAAAAAAACAAAAAAAACGTTCAGTTAATTCAACAAAAACGCGGATCCACACTACACACAGTGTCTGTCTGAATATTCTCGCATCGTCGGATCTTGGATCGAAATTCAATGTGACGATGATGATGGAAAAAATTCTTACAGTCTTATTGTCATGCAACACAGCAGCCAAAAGGACCCGTTACCAAATCCTCGGTAGTGTGTATCCACGCAGGAGGATGGAACGAGTAAATGATGGGTTATCTTGGCTGCTTTCGCCTCTGTCCCGTCTCGAGTCTCCGCTTTTGAATCACGTCGCCGCGCGCGTCTCCTCGCAGTTCTCTCTCGTTTATTCTCCCTGTGCCCTTCTCTTTTTTTTATTATAATTTTTGTTTACTCGTTTTTTTCGCTCCTCTGTTTTTCGTATGGTTTCGTAATCACAAGCTCCTCGGCCAGGGTCCACGTGAAAATAATATACTCCGTGTGCTGGCCATCCGCGAATTATGAGACTCGCGCGAGTGCATCACAAGCAACGAAAAGCGAAGCAGCAGGCGATTGATCGGGCCCGAGCCAATTGCAGCACCATCTCAACAACCAGGAGCATCATACACATTGTGCGAGCACCCATGCAAAAGATCGCAGTGCCTCCCTCCGGCATTCCCGATGCAAAACATAATTTCATCCCGAATTTTCGTACCCAACGTTCTACTTGCGTTGCTTTTTTATTTTTTCCACTTCCCCTTGTCTCTCTGCAACGAGCTGCAACCAATATTCTCTTCGGGCTGATGACCAAGCTTCTCGGAAATAAATTTGCCCTCCGCGCACAAGTTTTATCCCGCAGGGCCCCCGCGGTTGACAAATGTTTAAATTTTTCCAACAAACGTGTCTAAACCTTTTTTTAGCGCTATTTCTCTGGATCAAAAAAAAACTGCGGGCTTCAGACTTTCTTGACGTATGGATGAGTCGAAAAGTATTTAATTTTGTTTGCGAAAAATTCTTCATTTTCGTCGATTTTGCTTCCTTATAAGGAAACTTTGTGACGTGGAGAAATTTTTTTTTTTCACTTTTCGATGCCAATCTGCTTAAAATGTCATCGAAAAATTATATTTAGGAAAAATGTCCGGATGGGTGTGTGTGTGCATGTTCTGGCACTATAAAATTCAAACGTTCGTAACTCGAGAACGGTTCGAGCTACAGGGCTCCCGTTTCGCACAGATGTCAGTCTACACAAGCTCTTCGTTCTCTGAGAATTTTGTTGGAATTGCTAGAAAAATACGAAATCTACGGCATTTTTAAATTTTCAAAAAAATGGCGTCGACGCTCTAACTTCCGCAAATTTTAAGATTTGTTACTAATTCTTTTTTTTATAAGTAGAGTATCTAAATAGAAAGGTTGGTATTGAATTTGGGAAATATTGGATGAAAAGTTTAAATTTTACGATTTTTCGAATTTTCTCAATAATTGAGTTTTTTTTTAAATCGTTCAACCGCTCTAATTTCTACAAATTTTGTAAGATATTGTGTACAAGTCCGTACTTCTAAATAGTATCTAAATAGAAAGGTTGGTATTAAATTTGGGAAATATTGGATGAAAAGTTTAAATTTTACGATTTTTCGAATTTTCTCAATAATTGAGTTTTTTTTTTAATCGTTCAACCGCTCTAATTTCTACAAATTTTGTAAGATATTGTGTACAAGTCCGAACTTCGCTCTTTACTTTCTAGAAAAGTTGTCGAAATTATTTTAAAAAAAAAGTAAAAAATCGATCAATAAGTAAAAATTTCGTCAAATACGCTGCAAATTGTTTATCGCGTTACTAGATTTTATATAATAAACGTGGACGAATTAGTTTTTGAAAATTGCAAGGGCTGTGTTCGCATTTGATGATGCAAAGGGTTATGCAGTTTAAAAAGCCACACGGAGAATAAATGGCGGTGATACTGGATTTGACGGTTCCGGATATAAGCTGGAAACCCGATGGAACGATCAGTGATTAGTTTTCTGTTGCTACCGCGCGTACATGCCAATCTAACTAGGAAAAAAGGGAGGCAACTTTTCGTCGTGACATGTAAAGTATAACGAAATATAAATATATGGAAGGAAAGGAAAATTCATGGGGAAGGTTGCGAGTTGGACGTGGAACGGAAGACTTTGGACGAGGAAAGAAGCGCGCGGCAAGTAAAATCGAGTTGTGGGATTGAATCGTTCGGGTGGCCGATTCGCGACAGGCCGCGCATTGCCAGGCGTAATATTTTTACTTTGGAAACTAAGATTGCTTTCGATTTTTCTTCGAGGAGAGCCGACGAAGAAGAGACACGTCATTTGCCTCGAAAGAGTTGCTACGCGGCGTGAAAGTGCTGAGAAAAATCATTCCCCCCCTCTCTCTCTCTCTCTCGTTTTCTTCGGCTTTTCGTATTGAATATGAAAACTCAATCGTCACCATAAAGATTCCAATTATTGGATTTTTCGGGCTTGGGCGTGAGAATTATTTTCTAAAATAATTAAGCACGTTGTATGGCGACGGTCAAATGGAAATTTTTGTTTTCAGTTTTTCTTACATACGAAATCGTTTGCGAGCCCAAGTTCATAATGAAAAATTGTTACAAATTGACTAAAGACCAACGTGCTCTAAATCCAAGATTGTTCGAGGCAATCTGTATTTTTTATATAATAAACAAAATTTCGAAAAAATTAACGACCGATTTTTTTGAAAAACTGAATAAAGCTTCTTCGATGTTGCATAAAAGTGTATGCAAAGTTTCAAGAGGCTTTACCATTTAGAAATCGAAATATTTAATGCCGAAAATTGCAACTTTTAACACACGCTCTTATGAGAAACTTCGGAAAATTGTGATTTTTATAAATGAAAAGAAAAAAAAAGAAAATTGAGGACGTTGTATGGTGGCTGTCAAAACTAAATTTTTTTTTTTAGTTTTCGTACATACAAAATGGTTTGCGACCCCAAGTTCATAATGAAAAGTTGTTACAAATTGTCTAAAGAACAACGTGCTCTAAATCCAAGATTGTTCGAGGCAATCTGTATTTTTTATATAATAAACAAAATTTCGAAAAAATTTAACGACCGATTTTTTTGAAAAACTGAATAAAGCTTCTTCGATGTTGCATAAAAGTGTATGCAAAGTTTCAAGAGGCTTCACCATTTAGAAATCGAAATATTTAATGCCGAAAATTGCAACTTTTAACACACGCTCTTATGAGAAACTTCTGAAAATTGTGATTTTTATAAATTAAAAGAAAAAAAAACAAAATTGAGGACGTTGTATGGTGGCTGTCAAAACTAAATTTTTTTTTTTTTAGTTTTTCGTACATACAAAATGGTTTGCGACCCCAAGTGCATTAAAAAAAGTTATTACAAATTGTCTAAAGAACAACGTACTCTAAATCCAAGATTGTCCGAGGTAATCTGTATTTTTTATATAATAAACAAAATTTCGAAAAAATTTAACGACCGATTTTTTTGAAAAACTGAATAAAGCTTCTTCGATGTTGCATAAAAGTGTATGCAAAGTTTCAAGAGGCTTCACCATTTAGAAATCGAAATATTTAATGCCGAAAATTGCAACTTTTAACACACGCTCTTATGAGAAACTTCTGAAAATTGTGATTTTTATAAATTAAAAGAAAAAAAAACAAAATTGAGGACGTTGTATGGTGGCTGTCAAAACTAAATTTTTTTTTTTTTAGTTTTTCGTACATACAAAATGGTTTGCGACCCCAAGTGCATTAAAAAAAGTTATTACAAATTGTCTAAAGAACAACGTACTCTAAATCCAAGATTGTCCGAGGTAATCTGTATTTTTTATATAATAAACAAAATTTCGAAAAAATTTAACGACCGATTTTTTTGAAAAACTGAATAAAGCTTCTTCGATGTTGCATAAAAGTGTATGCAAAGTTTCAAGAGGCTTCACCATTTAGAAATCGAAATATTTAATGCCGAAAATTGCAACTTTTAACACACGCTCTTGTGAGAAACTTCCGACATCTACATGGTAAAACGTCTTGAAATGGCGTGAGCTATTTTGGTGCAAATTTGAAGGAATTCTATCGATACAGAATGTTGCATACAACATGCTTAACGACTTTCTGGTCCGTGAGAATGATTCTGCTGCTGCGCTGCGCGAGGAAAAGCCGCGAAACTACTGCGCGCGGTGTGAATCTCGTAATAAGAAGGCGAATAATCCGACGTACAGCGACCTACGCAAATTTCATCAACGCATCGTCTCATTTCCACGCTTTCTGGCTCAGCAATTCGCGAGAAAAGGTAGCAGCAGCAGGTTTTACAAGCAATACAAAATCCTTGCTCAAGTCTTCGTGTTTTGTATTTTGAACGTAGCGATTTTCCAAACGACGCAAATGAAAAGTAAACTCATGGGATTTACGCCTTTTTCATTATCAGCCGCAAAGACACACGCTGCGGGATACTCAATGACGACGTGACAAGAGTAACGAGCCACTCGATAAATAACTGTCGATCGCCCCCCGAGTTTCTCTCCCTCTCTCTCTCTCTCTCTCTCTCTCTCTCCTTGCGACGCAATCTGCTGTGTTTTACCAATATTTACGCATATTCCGTGCATACACGTAATTCTCTGTCTTTACGTTTCTCGCCTTGGTATTTGTAAGACTCTCGAGAGATTTCCCGGAGATACACGGGAATAAGTTTCCTTCTCGCACTCTCTTACTCTTCGTCTGGCATCTCGTCTGCATGTTGCCACTCGTTCTCCCTCTTTTCTGCTGTATCTCTCGTGTTCGCGATGTTTTTTCTTCGGGAAGGCACGTTAGACGATCGGACGTCTTATCTTAACTGCCGAACGCATTGGCGCCTTTTCTAACTCAATCACCGTCAAATCCTTGGTACTTTAAATCCCGCAAACTAGTAAATGAACCTTCTCCGCAGCATGGGCACACGTGCAGCAGGCACTCGCACAAGCAAGCATCCACTTTGCAGGACAGGCTCGTTACTCGGTTGTACCGCACGCAGAAATTTGTAACTGTGGACATTGCCTACGTTCCAATCGTGTTTAAACTTTGCAATTTATTGGAGGATTGTATCATTAGTGCGTATAATTAGTACACGACCGTGCTGGAAATTGGACCACCAGGATTTCGTGATTATATCAACACTGGAAATAAACAACAGCTGTGAAAAATTGAATATTTGATCCTCTGCGGATCATGTGGGTCTTTTTGACCCAAACGACGATATTTTTTCGAAAATCTTGTTTTTTAAAATGTTTTACTTGAAAATGAAAAATGCAACGACTATAAAAACTATGAAATCTCAAAGTTGAATCAATGGAGAGTATTCCAGAATTTTTAAACGTTTTTTTTTTCTCTCCGAATATATAAAATATAAATGGAAATCGAGAGTGAATTGATTTTTGAATTTTTATACTTTTCCAATTCGGTAATTAACCCTCTGCCGATCATATGGGTCTTTTTGACCCAAACGAAAACATTTTATCGAAAATCTTGTTTTTTCAAACGTTTTATTGGAAAACTAAAAAATGCAACGACTCCAAAAACTGTGGCACCTTAAAGTATAACGAATGGAGAGTATTCCAGAATTTTTAAACATTTTTTTCTCCCCGAATATATAAAATATAAATGGAAATCGAGAGTGAATTGATTTTTGAATTTTTATACTTTTCCAATTCGGTAATTAACCCTCTGCCGATCATACGGGCCTTTCTGACCCAAGCGATAACTTTGTTTTCGAAAATCTTGTTTTTTAAAACGTTTTATTGGAAAACTAAAAAATGCAACGACTCCAAAAACTGTGGCACCTTAAAGTATAACGAATGGAGAGGATTCCAGAGTTTTTAAACATTTTTTTCTCTCCGAATATATAAAATATAAATGGAAATCGAGAGTGAACTGATTTTTGAATTTTTATACTTTTCCAATTCGGTAATTAACCCTCTGCCGATCATACGGGCCTTTCTGACCCAAGCGATAACTTTGTTTTCGAAAATCTTGTTTTTTAAAACGTTTTATTTGAAAACTAAAAAATGCAACGACTCCAAAAACTGTGGCACCTTAAAGTATAACGAATGGAGAGTATTCCAGAATTTTTAAACATTTTTTTCTCTCCGAATATATAAAATATAAATGGAAATCGAGAGTGAATTGATTTTTGAATTTTTATACTTTTCCAATTCGGTAATTAACCCTCTGCCGATCATACGGGCCTTTCTGACCCAAGCGATAACTTTGTTTTCGAAAATCTTGTTTTTTAAAATGTTTTATTTGAAAATAAAAAATGTGACGACTATAAAAACTATGAAAGCCTGAAGTTGAATCGATGGAGAGTAGTCCAAAATTTTTTCACATCCTTTTCTCTCCGAATACGCGAGATTAAAGTGGCAGGACGAAAAGGACTCGTATGATCCGCGGAGAGTCAATGATTAAATTGTCAGCACCTCGCGGACGCACGTCTCGTTCGTTGAACAGCAGGGCTACGAATTTTGAATCAACCTCCGCAACAGCCAAGACCCTTCGACATGTGAGAGAAAGGAGACACATTGCTGTGGAGCAGGACGATAAAGAGACATGGAGTGGAGCAAAGATTTCCTCGACTTCCTTGACAAGAGGGAGAAGTGAGTTCTCCACCAATTCCCAATTCTATAAACGGAGGCGAGAGGCTTCCAGCAACGGTAACGGCGCGGTTTACTATGTACGAGAGGGCGCATTTGTCAGGGTGCGAGAAACAATCGTATTTCCGAAGGAATTACTACTGACGACCCATGCAATATCGGCACGGATATTGTTTTGCGAAACATCGAGTTCCGGTTGGGGTGATAAAGTCACCCTAAACTTCTGTGTAGTTCTTGTCGACGGCATACATATCCCCGACGTCTGTATAAACGCACTGGTGGAAATTTGGACCATTCAGTGCTTTCGAAATGATTTTTTTTTTTTTTTAACTCACATTTTCGTTAATATTTAAAAAATCATAAAATTCAAACTTTTCATCCAATATTTCTCAAATTTAATACCAACCTTTCTATTTAGATACTCTACTTATAAAAAAAAAAGTTAGTAACAAATCTTAAAATTTGCGGAAGTTAGAGCGTCGACGCCATTTTTTTGAAAATTTAAAAATGCCGTAGATTTTGTATTTTTCTAGCAATTCCAACAAAAATCTCAGAGAACGAAGAGCTTGTGTAGATTGACATCTGTGCGAAACGGGAGCCCTGTAGCTCGAACCGTTCTCGAGTTACGAACGTTTGAATTTTATAGTGCCAGAACATGCACACACACACACACATCCGGACATTTGTCCTAAATATAATTTTTCGATGACATTTTAAGCAGATTGGCATCGAAAAGTGAAAAAAAAAAAAACAAATTTCTCCACGTCACAAAGTTTCCTTATAAGGAAGCAAAATCGACGAAAATGAAGAATTTTTCGTAAACAAAATAAAATACTTTTCGACTCATCCATACGTCAAGAAAGTCTGAAGCCCGCAGTTTTTTTTTGATCCAGAGAAATAGCGCTAAAAAAGGTTTGGACACGTTTGTTGGAAAAATTTGAACATTTGTCAACCGCGGGCGCCCTTTGAATTTTACATTTTTGCATTTTTTCTGGATATGATTTTTCGATGTTTCGAGACATTCCAAGCGCATTGAAAACTGTAGAAAAAAATTCCACCGTCACATAGGTTCCTCCATGAGGAAGCAAAAAAGAAAAGAGAAATCAGAAAAAATGGCAGTTTGTTTAGCGATTGAGAAGAAAAAACACAACCGGTTAAAAAATTGTTGTTCCCAATAAAGATTTTCCAATTTATCGCATCGGATTCTATGCAGAATCGACAGAAATTGATTGCACAATAACCGCAACGTCTGCATGCAAATGTAATTTATTTATTCATACGTAGAAACGTACACTCTGCACGCATTGTTCATTCGGAGAACAAAGACTTCCTGGAGAAGCTGTAACGCCACAGAGCTATTGTTATTTCGAACTATAGTCGAATATCGGATTGCGAGAGCTACTGGTTTGTTCCCTGCTTCCCAAGACCGTAGTACACGCGAGCAATATACATAGAGAAGGGTGAGGGTTGATAATTGTTGGTTGGAGGGCGACAAAGACCATGAGGCAACTAGGAGAGTATGGGGCAAAGTGGCCAACTTAAGGAATTAATCGAATTTTATGGGTGAGCACAGGACCATTTACTTATTTTGAAGTCCCAAAATTGATTCCGGCTGCTTGTTTCCCGAATTTTGGCAAGAAAAAAAATCGGGGCAAAGTGGCCACCCCCTCGAGTCGGTGAAAATCCATAATTGTCAATTCTACGACGAAAAAAGTAGTTGAAAATCATCGTGCAGTTAGCACGATGATTTTCATCCTTCTAGGCCTGGACTGCCTTAAGTTTCTCGGAAAACAACCATTTTTTTCGGCGCNCCAAGACCGTAGTACACGCGAGCAATATACATAGAGAAGGGTGAGGGTTGATAATTGTTGGTTGGAGGGCGACAAAGACCATGAGGCAACTAGGAGAGTATGGGGCAAAGTGGCCAACTTAAGGAATTAATCGAATTTTATGGGTGAGCACATTTACTTATTTTGAAGTCCCAAAATTGATTCCAGCTGCTTGTTTCCCGAATTTTGGCAAGAAAAAAAATCGGGGCAAAGTGGCCACCCCCTCGAGTCGGTGAAAATCCATAATTGTCAATTCTACGACGAAAAAAGTAGTTGAAAATCATCGTGCAGTTAGCACGATGATTTTCATCCTTCTAGGCCTGGACTGCCTTAAGTTTCTCGGAAAACAACCATTTTTTTCGGCGCCAGTTTGTCTCAGATATCAAAATTTTCGAGTGGCCACTTTGCCCCATAAATCGCATTTTAGTGAGTGGCCACTTTGCCCCATGTGGCCACTTTGCCCCATATTCCCCTATTTACTGATCGTTTCAAAAGTTGCCAAAAAATGTTGAAAGTTGCTTCTGAACTGACATCATTTTCGACTCGTGTTTAAGGAACTTTGTTGTTGATAGAATTATCGCCAAAGTTGTCAATCGTTTCCTCAACATTCTCTACAACATTTCTCCAAGTTTCCCTCTTTCACGAGCCCACAATCCTAGGCCAAGTTGAATCAAGGTTAACAGTGTACCAGTGGCAAGCGAGGGTTGTTTTCCTGCGCAAATCCACTTCCACCCAGCAGAATAAAAAGACAGAGGCAGCGCGGGTTGCCAAGGATGGAAACACAATTACATCCATAAACCTGGCACGACGTTTCTACGTGCGGGAATTTAAGACAGCACAGCGAAAAGCCAATGCAGAGAACAGGGAGCGGAAGAGAAACATTGGAGTAACGATGCTTGATTGTATAATCCAGCACCATCAGGATATTCTGTTAAATAAACAATATTGAATCAACAAATGCAGTTACCTTCACGACAACAGCCCAGAGTTTCTATTTTTTTCCTCCTTGTCAACGCCACGAGGCAGAAAATGTTCGTGAGCCAAGAGAACAAATGAGAAGCCAAAATCTTCATTCACAGCTGAATAAAATCCCGAAAGTAAAACAAAATTTTTTCTTCAGCTGTACATAACTCCTTAATTAACAGAATTAGGTCATTTTTGCATAGGACCTAATAGGAAGATAACATCACGAGGCACAACTTTTAGAGGACTCATTTTTCAAAAAAAAAGCATAGCAAAAAAGATAACTCAAAAACATTGAATTTTGAATTTTCAATTGTTGCTAATTTTCAAAATGCAACTTTCTGCCAATTTAAAAAAATTGAGACTATGTTCCTGCAGATCCAAATAACTTACAACAAAATTTTAGACCCTCCCAGGCACTTGAACAGATCTCCCATCTGTCCGCGACTCAACTATGTCAGTTTCTTTCGTATTAAGGTATAACTATCGCAGAAAGGGTTGATTTAGGATTTTCTTGAAATTTAGTGTAAATATTCTTGACATTAAAACGAACAACTTTCTTATGAGACGAAACATTCTCTGCCGTCTAGAATTTGAGATATTTCATTTCCAATTTTATATTTTTCCCATCTAAACGCATGTAAATTGAAGTGACGTTTCGTTAAAAAAGTTGCAAGAAAAAACAAAAGAAACGCGACTTCAATTTACATGCGTTTAGATGGGAAAAATATAAAATTGGAAATGAAATATCTCAAATTCTAGAGGGCAGAAAATGTTTCGTCTCATAGGAAAGTTGTTCGTTTTAATGTCAAGAATATTTACACTAAATTTCAAGAAAATCCTAAATCAACCCATTCTGCGATAGTTATACCTTAACAAAAAAAAAGATCCTGTTATCACGACTTGTTTAGTTCTTCATACATGACGAGATTTCTCCATTAGTTTATTATTAATTCGGCAAAAATGTGCAATAGATTATAAAAACGTGTAGCGCGCTAGCGGAATATCCGCTTTTTTGTTCGAGCAGCATCAGAATTGTAGGTAGAGCCAAGTTTAATGTTGCTGAGTGTACAGGGGGAATGAGATGCAAACCGCATAAAAAAAGGTCTTTATCACACTCTGAATAATGATTGGAATAAAGTAAAGAGGAAACCGGCTCAGAGGGACGAGTCTAATTCGTTATAGTGACATTTGTGATGGGAGCTCAATGTGGGATCGCCTACACACGCGTGTATCCTGTTTATTAGTGATATCAGAAGAGAATCGTGTCGCGAGTGAAATAAAATAAAAAGGAAGGATAATAAGTGGCACCTGATCTTGAGAGGATGGGGCGTCATTACCGTTATTAAATCGGGATATGCGAAGAAGAAGTGATATCGATAACTCCAGATTTATAAGCAACCTGGTAGCAGCTCGATGATCGGCTAGAAGTGGCTAAAAAAAATAAGAAACTAGAAATTCTGTTGAATCTCCCGGAGCTTCTGTACGGACCGGTAGGGGAGTATGGGGCAAAGTGGCCAGCTTAAGGAATTAATCGAATTTTATGGGTGAGCACAGGACCATTTACTTATTTTGAAGTCCCAAAATTGATTCCGGCTGCTTGTTTCCCGAATTTTGGCAAGAAAAAAAATCGGGGCAAAGTGGCCACCCCCTCGAGTCGGTGAAAATCCATAATTGTCAATTCTACGACCAAAAAAGTAGTTGAAAATCATCGTGCAATTAGCACGATGATTTTCATCCTTCTAGGCCTAGACTGCCTTAAGTTTCTCGGAAAACAACCATCTTTTTCGGCGCCAGTTTGTCTCAGATATCAAAATTTTCGAGTGGCCACTTTGCCCCATAAATCGCATTTTAGTGAGTGGCCACTTTGCCCCATGTGGCCACTTTGCCCCATCTTCCCCTATAGTAAAAAATCGTTATCGCCATTTCGATACCAGACTGAGATAGCCACCGAAAGAGATGGAGGAAGAACCTGCACGAACCATCTTCAGCATCACCTTCCAAATAATCTCTTACAAGGCGAACAATTCAGACCACCAAAATCGACAATTGATCAATAGTCGTAAAGATGTTGGACAGAAGATCGACAAACGATCGTTTAGCACGATTCAATAAATTTTCCTCAACGAGTCAGTTCTTTATTTTCGTAAGACACAAATTCTTACATTTTTCCAAATCAAAGCAAATTTTGGCTTTGAAAAAATTGATGAGCTAAAATAATTCGTAAAGAAATAAAAATGTACGTTGAGTTCGATCCTTAATTATTCAATCAATTCATTTCATCAGAATCATAATCAATTCAATCGCTAATAAGATCTCTACAGGGAGAAACCTTGACAACTAAGTTACCGATCGTTACAATAATTAATTATTATTGCAAGAATATTAATAAGAATAAATTTGAAGCAGTAATTGTCGAAATGGCTGGCATGGGATACGTGCATATTGTTGGTCGAAATGATCGTTTTTTGAGAATTTATTGAACGTGGTTTGTTGTTGGATTAGCATTCGTTAAAACCGATGTACACACACACAGACATTTATATATTGTAGAGCAGAATGTTGAGTATTCGAGTAAATTCAGACGCGAACCGACAGCTCATAATTACATTTGAATAACTGCTGATGCCTACGAGCCTCAGCCTGAGAAACTAGTGTGTCGAAGATTCGATGTTAAAATTCGTCGAAAGTCATAAAAAAAAAGGCAGCTATATGGATATACACATAAAGGGTACATATAAATTCTTTAACTCGCGGCGGCGGTGTGTGTCGACGGTAATATTACGAGCAGGGGATAGAAAAGGAACAAGTGTGTGTCTCTAGTAATGTTGCGAGGACCTGTCGTGTTATATATTGGCGCGCAAGACGGAAAGAGAAAAGGCGGCAAGTGGCAGAGGAGAGTGAAGGAGATCGAGAAAAAAGGAAGAGAAGGTGGAATTTATGGTCAACGATAGAGTCTAAAAATGTATGCTCACGCATATATTTATTTATGGGGCGCTACTAATGCGGAATATAACGCGCCCGAGCTCGGGGTGAGAGAGCTATGATCCGCGGCGTAAAAATGGAAGACGTGATATATAGGTATTATATATGGTACTGTATGCGCATATAAAGGATGTCCAAAAAGTGCTGCGCATGCTGAGCTCAAAATGGGCATGAAACTATCACCATTAATCAGGTTGTTCAATTCTGAAGAGAAAAGTCCTCAAGCATTTCTTCGTAGGAGCAACCGTTCCGGAGATATTCGGTACTATGAAGATAGCCAATGAGAAGTGGGAGCGGAGCGCTCTCCCACTCCTCATTGGCTGTTTATTCATTCAGCGATAACTTTCGAACGGCGCATCGGACGAAAATGTTGCTCGGGGCTTTTCTTTTCAGAATTTCACAATCTTCCCGACCCCACAACCAAATCTACTCGATCAACTACTTTACTTTTTGGACACCGTGTACTCGAGTCATGATTCTGTAACTCATCGAGTCAGCAATTGCAACAATAAAGCAACAACCAACGGCATCAAATGAGAGCACGAGAGAAGGGTAAAGAGAAAAACGTACTCATAGCAGAGCGAAGAAACGACCTTAGCCCGGAGAGACTAGCCAGCAGAGAGACAATAAAGCTGAATTGAATGAATGAATACGCTGATGAATGCTCACAATAGAAGAAAAGGCAGTGCTCGCTGACACAATGGGGCGACAAAAACTCCCGTGTTCTGCTCTCTTCTTCACACTTATTTACTCCCTCTTTTTCTGCCACGGGCCGAGCATCTAGTCAACGCGACAAAGCTAATACCTTTTGTCCGCGTAAAGCTCCTTTTTTTGCCTCCAATTGTTATCCAAATGATGTCAACCCAGCGACAAGCTCGTCCGCAAATATCGACCGACATATTTTTTTCTCAAACAACAAAAAATAAACAAAAATTCATCATTTCCAAAACCAGAAGCAAAAAATTGACGCTCGACGCCATCAAATCGAAACGAGGCTCCAAAAAAATTCCAAATTATGACAAATCTCTTGCGCATTGCTTTCTTTTCGACTATTTGAAATTTGGACCAACCTCCCGACCATTTTCCCATAATTCTCCATCAATTCAATTTTTTATTCGCAACTTAAGACGACGACATGTCATCGGGATTGCTCACACATTTCACACACACACACACACACACGATAGAAAAAAGCCGAAACGGAGTTTAATTTTTTTTTTTAACCTACACGAATTTTTTGAAGATTCGAATTTGAAAAAATTGAAAAAAAGAGCAAGAAAGAAAGTGAAAAAAATTTCGTTCCCACGTGAACAATTTTTGTGTACGTGTCAAAAAAAAAAGAGAGTGACTCGGTGGATTTTCAAATACTAGGCGTTGATTTCTCCTCAACTATGCGACACAAGATAAAAGGAAATAATGTAAATAAAGTATTAAATCATCCGCACATCTCGCACGATATTCGAAACTTGGTAGTTTTTTTTTTAACTCTTATTTCTAGCTGCTATAAGGAATTTTTGATCAGTCTCTGTTAATGGGCTTTACAACGAATACAACGGTGCTGTGACGCAATCCCTAAGAAGATGATTCTCAGTTTCCAACAGGTGCGTCATTAAAAGAGTCTCCAAATAAAAAGGGCGTATGGAAAATGTTACTGCATCTAATTCGGCGACGTTTCCAAACCAAAAGAGATACGAGTGCGTGTTTGAATTATGACAAAGGTCATTCCTCGCTTTTGTTAATGAGCGATAAATTAAATTCTTCTTTGTACACGCAATTTTCTCGCTGAAAAAAAAATAAATAAATAAAAAATCAATAAAAAAACTCATAAATCCGTTCAAATTTATTCTACGTCCACGTCTTTAGAAAAACAAATTCAACCAATAGTTATTATTTCTGTATAATCTGATTAGCTCGAGGATTTCAAAAACGACTTTAATGCCTCCATTTGTCCAACAATTAAACCGAATGATTAATCACACGCTAGAGGCGTGGCTACTCCGAACACGCAAACCATTTATCACTCTAGAATTTACAGAAGTGCACCCGAACGTTTAGCTACTAAAATAGATAATTGGGTCATCAAAATTGAAATTTAATTACCCACCAGAATTATTTCTCGTCCAGGATTCTTTCGATTCGCACCCTCGATCGATCGATTTTTTAATTTATATTATTATTGTAGAGGAAAATGTGTTAGCCCCTAAAACGAGAGTTCCAGAAAATTGTAATAAATATGAAAAATGAAAAT
The DNA here is from genome assembly GCA_037952995.1 of Hyposoter didymator. Classification (NCBI taxonomy): domain Eukaryota; kingdom Metazoa; phylum Arthropoda; class Insecta; order Hymenoptera; family Ichneumonidae; genus Hyposoter; species Hyposoter didymator. The sequence continues at coordinate 1,488,924 of JBAJMU010000002.1, read as the reverse complement.
TTTCATTAAAACCGAAAATAAGTCACATTAAATTTTTTTTTGTTTTTTCTATAAATTCAATCATTTGCTGCAGTTTGTTGATTCAGTCGAAACTTTTAGCTACTAAAATAGACAATTGGGTCATCAAAATTGGAATTTTATTACCCACCAGAATTATTTCTCGTCCAGGATTCTTTCGATTCGCACCCTCGATCGATCGATTTTTTAATTTATATTATTATTATGGAGGAAAATGTGTTAGCTCCTAAAACGAGAATTTCCGAAAATTGTAATAAATATGAAAAATGAAAATTTTCATAAAAACCGAAAATAAGTCAAAATTACAATTTTTTTTTGTTTTTTTCTATAAATTCAAACATTTGCTGCAGTTTGTTGATTCAGTCGAAACTTTTAGCTACTAAAATAGACAATTGGGTCATCAAAATTTTTTTTTTTTCACGAAAACGGAATGAAATGAAAAAACAATTAGTGACAAAAAATTGTTCGGGTCAAAATGACCCAGTATGCACTCATTACGTTAATTCAGAATTCCTCGGCATATTTTTTGGATTGCTCAACATTTCTTCTGGCGCCCAGGTGAGCAGACGCAGAAATTGAGAAAAAATGGTTGAAGGATTTTTTCGTCTCTTTGTGAGACGAACTGATAAATGACGAGAAGGAGGTTTAGGGTGCGATTCGGTCCACCGCACCCCTCCCAGCTAATACAAACGCCAGAGGGATTTGTGTATTCAAAATGTCTCTTGACACGTATATGTGTGTGTGTGCGAGTCTGTAAGTTCACGTCAAACCCATCAATATTATATTTGCCCGTCGTCGAACGCGCCGAAAACAAATCACATTAGTTTCTCTCCGTCCTCTGCTCCGGCTGTTGAGGAACTTTAACAATTTGCATGAGATTACCCGGGGAATCCTTTTGCCGAAGGAAAAACATGGGTCGCCAGAGAGGAGCAAGCGAAGAGGCTGGTTCTTTGACACGATGCGGGAATAAATACTTTTTCAACCATCAGCATGTCCTCGAGGATGGCGCTTTTTTTTTACAGTTCGATGATCGACGCGACATGAAGCAACGAGCCCTCTTTTGTTACTAATTCGTTTGCCAGCAGTTTTCGGCTGCGCAAATTCTTTGCAAAAATAATTTATTTGTCTTTTTAAAATTCGTGTTTTTTTTTCAGCCTCGAGAACGAGGCATTTGCGTCGAAAATATAAATTATAATCGAGAAGAAAACGTTCAAACGTTTCGTTACAAATCGCTCAACAAATTTGCAAATTTATTTCGCTCGGAAAGCCTGACAGCGAGGTCGAGTTATCGAAATCGATTATCACCAAATCTTCGCAGCTTCCGATCGAATTTTAATCATTTTTTATTTCGTCCAAGTTTGAAAATATTCCTCGCATACTTTTCACCCCCTTTTTATCCATTAGCTCAAAGCTGAGCTCTGTTTTCGCGGGGGATGCTGCAGCGGGAATGGAGAAATTAACCGGAAGCTTGTTCCGATGGGGTCTCGCGAGAGAAACCCTAATCGTTTTGTCGAGGCCTGGACAAGGTCAGCAAAGCAAACAAAGCTCATTTCGCCTGCCACTTGAGCTTTGTGTGACGTGCTTACGACGTGTCTTCTGTCAATATTGGTCGATTAGTTCTCTCTCGCCTTTCCTTGTCTCTTTCTCTACCTACCCATCTGTGTCCTGGAGTTGCTGCTGCCGAACGCACTCGCTGCAGGTGCATATTCTTTGGCAGGTCAACGAGTTCTCCAAATTGAAAAAAAAAGCCCCACATCCTTAAGAATATCCAAAAATTCGAAAAACGTGAACAAAAAATCGTCTCTTCATCATTTTAGAAATTTAAATAAATAAATAATAAATAAATAATAAAAAAAAATAATAATAATAAATGAATAATAAATAAATAATAAATAAATAATAAATAAATAATAAATAAATAATAAATAAATAATAAATAAATAATAAATCAATAATAAATAAAAAATTCATAGTCCTCGGAAGTAGCAATTTGAAACGGAATAAATTCGTAAAATGAAATATTCGAAAATAGTCGAATTTTTATAATGATGAGCCAAAGGCTCTGGCTCGAGTGTCAGCCATTTTCAAAGCTTTTTTTCGTCGGAGCACAGCCCATTGAAGATTGCAGCGTGATGTTGAATGACGCCTGGTAAATTGCATTGTATATAACACGTGTATAATTAAGGTAGATACGGAAGGTAGCGATGCACACAAGGATACTCCATATAATAAAGAACAAGTGTTGAACGCGAAGGCTCGGTAATGTACAGCATGCACGCACAGCAAATTCGTTGGAGAAACAATAAATAAATAATAAATAAATGAAAAAACATATTAAAATGAAGGGAAAAGGCTCGGGGAACAATTATCTCGCCTGGATGATTATTATTGCAATTATTACAGGGAGTATGAGGAGGCGGTGGTCTCCTGGGTCTTTCCTCGTTCTTGGGCCTCACTTTATCGTTATCGAGCGTATAAATATTAAATACCGCCCCACTGCTTGATATTGTAATTATCCTGGTTATAAATTGGTGGTCACGTTCTTCTTTTCTCTGTCCCGGAGCTTGGCCTACAACTTTTTTCCTCCTGTTTTTTTTTTCACTCAAATTTTTTTNTTTTTTTTTTTTTTTTTCTTCATTTCGTTCAAATTTTTTTTGTAACTCGTATTTATTACACGAGGACGTTAATGTACGGATTATCATGCATATCGTTTAAGGTCGTCTGTGATGAATGCGTAGATCAGCGGGGTTCCCGTTACGTACCCCCGCACAACCTCCTGCTCTCTCTCTCTCTCTCTCTCTCTCTCTCTCTCTCTAGCTCTTGAGAACCTTTCACCCAACTACAAAAGGGAAAAAGTACAACGAGTGAGAGATGCTGAATAAGGGGAAAGGAAGCAACGACGAGGCGAAGCAGGAGAAGAAACAGAAGAAGAAAAAAGAGCAAGAAAAGCTGCTGCTCGACCAGGACCAAGTTTCAGCACACGACTCTGATGGAACTCGGCAGAATCCTCTACGAAATTCAAATGTCATTGTTTCTGTCAAGATCCTCGCAATAATTCAGTGTGAGTTTCCATTCTGATTCGAGTCAAAAATGAAGAATCAACGGAACTCAACTCAACCTTAAGAAAATGCTCAATCCTCGTCAAACGGCAGTGTCTCGTACACGGAGAGGAAATTTTATCGAGAATTATTATGACAACACCGTTCCCTGGTCCCATATCGTCCCTTTGAGAGATTTGAACATGTACATGGCAATTTTTCATCTAAAATTAGGGGAAAATGTGAAAATTTGACAAAAAATGTAAAAATTTGACAAAAAATGTAAAAATTTGACAAAAAATGTGAAAATTTGAAGAAAAATGTAAAAATCGATAAAAAAATTTTAAAATTTGAAGAAAACTGTAGAAATTGGCAAAAATGTTGACGAAAAATTTAAAAATTTCATGAAAAATGTGGAAATTTGACTAAAAATTTTTTAATTTGACAAAAAATGTAAAAATTTGAGGAAAAATAAATTTTTTAATTTGACAAAAAATGTAAAAATTTGAGGAAAAATGTAAAAATTTGAGGAAAAATGTAAAAATTTGCGGAAAAATGTAAAAATTTGACGAAAAATATGAAAATTTGACAAAAAATATGACAGTCCAAGAAAAATGTGAAAATTTGACAAAAAAATGTGTAAAATTGAAAAAAATGTCAAATTGTCCGCAATTTTCACTAAAATATGACTGAAAAATGAGTTCGCCATAATTCCTTAGAGAGACGACATGGGACCAGGTACCTCTGTGCCACACGCAGTAACATCCAAAATAATAATCTCTCCCTGTATATAATTCCAATCCACGTAGTTACTCATTCCTCGATCTGCAGTCTGATCGTCTTCGACATCGCATAGCTCCGATAATCTAATTCTCCCAACAAACCGTTACCTTAATGCACACGGACATCGAAATATCTGAGCGTGTACATGCCTCTAATGTATTTCTATGAGGAATAATGCCCGTGGGTACAAAGTGGCAAAGCGATGTATATGCAGCAGTGGGTTGCATGAGAGGAGGGTTGCATACGAGAGTCGACGTCGCGAATAAAATCCTGACGCAACAATAAAACATTGTTAAATCTCTCTTGATTGCCCCGCGGCCTTTTGGCTCCTAGCTAGAAAGCATTTACCGTTGGGATTCTCCTCTCCGCAGTTTCTCCCTCTGCTTGTCCCACGTTAACGCGCGCGCACAGCCTCTTTTATTTTTCCTTCGCCACGTTTCATTTCTCAACGTGTTTGCATACACACACACACACACACACACACACACGAATATTTATACAAGTCGCGGAATGCGCGTGTGTCGGGGGATAGGGAATCCGTCCCGGAGATGATAGAGAAAAGTTGCTGGCGTCTCTGTACCCGGTAGCCTGGTCATATGCGCGAATAAAAGAGCAAGAGAGAGACGCGTACTTGCTCGGTCCTTCTCTCGCGAGTGTAAAAAGCTGGTTGTACGCTCGTAGCACCCAGGAGTGTCGGATATCGTAAGATAGTTAACTTTGCCGCTCGCGTACCCAATCCACATTGGACATGTTGCCCCGATGGGCCGCGTGTATAGCTGCGAGAGAAAGAGAGAAAAATGACATTGCCCCTTGGATTAGAGCGAGTCAGACGACTCTGTTAAATTCTTCGATTCTGATAGCTTCACACACTTCGAGATACAGTCTTGAGAAGATACGATAGTTGTGTGTGTGTGTGTGTGTGTGTACGGCTTAACAAACTTGATGCATAAAAACGGAAATGACATTAGCGCGTCATGACGCAAAACGGAAAAAATAGCGGATCAGCGCCTGCCATGCTCTCGCTTCTCGTGCATGTGCAGGCGTCAACCAGCCAGCCCCCTTAAGAGACCCACGATAAAAGCCTCTTTTCTGTAGCAGATTCTACTTTGAACGTTATTTGATCAGACAACCTGGAAAAGACGACCGGACGAGATTAGAACGAATGCGGTACGTGCTCGCCGCATCACCATCGCGAGAATCCTCGATTAATGCGACGACCACGCCGAGGAAATCAACGCGATAAGCCATTATCGCAGGAAAAACTTGACGGACCGAGCAGATTCAAGAAGAATCTTCGCGCGAGTCTTAACTCATTTCATTCTCTTTGGAGTTTTGTATCTTTGCTCAAACTCATCGCACCGGAAACTGCAGAAAATTCAGCTGATTTCGAGGTTCGATAAGTTTTTATACTATTTCGACGTTTTTTTGTTTTTTTTTTTTNTTTTTTTTGGTCTCTTCTGATAATCCGATCACACTGAGCGCGACGAACGCGTTTTCGAATCTTGGAAAAATGTTTTTACTCCCTCATGGAGGAAGCTATGGCACGGTGAACATTTTTTTTTTTTCAGTTTTCAATGACACTGCGCTTAAAATTTCCTAAAACATCGATAAATCATGTTTAGAAAAAATGTCCGAATCTGTGTGTGTGTGTATGTTCTGGCACTGGAAAATTCAAACGTTCGTAACTCGAGAACGGTTCGAGCTACAGGGCTCCGGTTTTGCACAGATGTTAATCTATACGAGCTCTTCGTTCCCTGAGAATTTTGTTGGAATTGCTGGGAAAATACAAATTCTACGGCATTTTGAAATTTTCAAAAAATCGGTGTCGACGCTATAACTTCCGCAAATTTTAAGATTTGTTACTAATTTTTTTTTTATAAGTAGAGTATCTAAATAGAAAGGTTGGTATTGAATTTGAGAAATATTGGATGAAAAGTTTAAATTTTACGATTTTTCGAATTTTCTCAATAATTGAGTTTTTTTTAAATCGTCCAACCGCTCTAATTTCAACAAATTTTGTAAGATATTGTGGAATTGCTAGAAAAATACAAATTCTACGGAATTTTTAAATTTTCAAAAAAAGGCTGTCGACGCTCTAACTTCCGCAAATTTAAAGATTTATTACTAATTTTTTTTTTATACACAGAGTATGATAATAGGAAGGTTGGTATTGAATTCGAGAAATATTTGTTGAACAGTTTAAATTTTGCGATTTTTTGAATTTTATGAAAATCTGAGTTTTTTTAAAAATCGTCCAACCGCTCTAATTTACGCAGATTTTGTAAGATATTGTGTACAAGTCTGCACTCCCCTGTATTTTACGGCTTTTTTTTGACTCGATGATTTTCATCATTTCGTTTTTCTCAATCCCGTACATTTTTGCACTCATTTCCATACTCGCGTGGAGCAGAGATACGCACGAACGTATAGAGAATATATATAGGGGAGTATGGGGCAAAGTGGCCAGCTTAAGGAATTAATCGAATTTTATGGGTGAGCACAGGACCATTTACTTATTTTGAAGTCCCAAAATTGATTCCGGCTGCTTGTTTCCCGAATTTTGGCAAGAAAAAAAATCGGGGCAAAGTGGCCACCCCCTCGAGTCGGTGAAAATCCATAATTGTCAATTCTACGACGAAAAAAGTAGTTGAAAATCATCGTGCAATTAGCACGATGATTTTCATCCTTCTAGGCCTAGACTGCCTTAAGTTTCTCGGAAAACAACCATTTTTTTCGGCGCCAGTTTGTCTCAGATATCAAAATTTTCGAGTGGCCACTTTGCCCCATAAATCGCATTTTAGTGAGTGGCCACTTTGCCCCATGTGGCCACTTTGCCCCATCTTCCCCTACCGAGTAAGGAGTCCTCGCGCGATAAGCCTTGCAGCTTCCATCACAAATAGAGGCTAAGATAATTCGCTCCCGTGACAATAAAAATTACAGCCTATCTGCTGGTCTGGAAAACAACAGGTAGACGCGGCGGTGGGTTCTCGCTTCGCGGATCGTGGCTTGCATTCATTAAGACTCGACACGCAAGCACACCATCCAACAGCAACAGCACAACGCCAGCATCATATGCGTCGTGCGGTGGCTCCTTCAAGATCATCAATGTTAACCCGCGATGCACCGCCAGTCGCCTTTCCTCCTCTCTCTCTCCTTCTCTCTCTCTCTCTCTCTTTTTATTTTCATTTTTATTTCTGTTTTTATTTTTATTTTTATTTTTATTTTTATTTTTATTTTTATTTTTATTTTTATTTTTATTTTTATTTTTGTTTTTATTTTTGTTTTTATTTTTATTTTTATTTTTATTTTTATTTTTGTTTTATTTTTATTTTTATTTTTCTCTTTCTTCTTATGTAATTTTATTTTATCTTATTTTCGTATGTTGCGCATTGTTTGGTCTGTCACTCTCGGCTTTTTAAATTTATACTTATGTAAGAGTGTATTTTCTACCGATAATGTAAAAACCGAATTTAATTTTCATTTGCCCTCTGGATTCGTCTTGGGCATAATAAATTCATCTCATCTCATCATCATCATCATCTCTCTCTCTCTCTCTCTCTCTCTTTTCCTAACACCTCTGGTTCTGATGATTCTCGACGATGATACGTAATCGAAACGTCCGAGTGCAACTGACCACACATAATGGCTATTAACCCGAGAACGTAAACTTTTTTTTTTTTTGCTTATTCCGATAACCTGGGGTCATAGAGACCCAAATTTTGAAAAATTCATATCTCTGGTGAAATTAAATGAAAAGTGTTCAACTTGAGCTCGTTTTTTTTGTATTAACTCAGCGACCGCGAAGCCGGTGAACTTGGCGTGTGAGTTACAATAAATTTCAGGGATTTCTTCAACTTTTCATAATTATTTTCGGCCTCGGTACCGTCTCTTGATAATTAAACAAAAAAAAGGAATAATATTTCATTCTGCAGAAGGACTCGTGGTCATTGAAACGAATCGCGAATACCGCGGACGACAAAAAGATTAAAAAAAGAAACGATATTAAAAGATCCGCGGGGTTATTTATTGCAATTGAATTTCGTGTCATTGGAATAAACTTTTGTTCGTATAATGAGAATTCACTAATTTCCACAAGCCGTGCTCGTTGCCAAGACACGTTTAAGGGTCGAAATCGCAAAAAGAAAAATCTTTCAAGCAGTTTCTACATTTTTTTTCCCTCAAATTGTTGCCAGACACGCACTCGCTTTTTTCCCTCCCGTATCATCAGGTTGCGTGCCTTCGAAAGACACTGCAAAAGATGAAATTGTTGTCTGAGGGCAGCCGCGAAAAAGGAATTAAAATTCATAACTCGCTCATCCTCGCTACACTGAATAAGAGAATTTTTTNTCGCTACACTGAATAAGAGATTTTTTTTTTTTTTTTTGAAAAGATCGATATTTTGTTGGATACGTTCGAGTAAACGTTTTTTTTTTTAGTAATCCCAAAAATTTGGTCATTGCAGCAGGAAATATTCTGGAAAGTCTCTTCGGAACGCAAATTTTGTCATTCCAATTGTAAATTTTGCTGAAATTCTGGAATTATCCAAAAATATTCAGTTTATCGTGTTCAACAAAATATCGACGTTTTTTAACAATTTTTTTTCGAGTTTCATTCTCGATGAAATTGGAAAGGACGAAGGGGCTCAAAGCAAATGAATTTCTTGGTTTTTTTTAATAATTCCAAATTTTTCATCAATGTAGCGAAAATTCGGAAGGCGAATTTTTGTCATTGCAATCGTAAATTTTGCTGACAGTTCCCTTAGAAACCCAATGCACTTCCAAAAAACGAAAAATTTGAAAATTATCAAAAAATATTTAGTTTATCGGGTTCAACAAAATATCGACGTTTTTTAACAATTTTTTTTCGAGTTTAATTCTCGATGAAATTGAAAAGGACGAAGTGGCTCGAAGCGAATGAATTTCCTTTTTTTTTNTTTTTTTTTTTTTGAAAAATCCCAAAAATTCGGTCATTGCAGCGAGAAATATTCTAGAAAGTCTCTTCGAAAGGCAAAATTTGGTCATTTCAATCGTAAATTTTGCTGACAGTTCCCTTAGAAACCCAATGCACTTCCAAAAAACGAAAAATTTGAAATTATCCAAAAATCTTTAGTTTACCCCGTTCAACAAAATATCGAAGTTAAAAAAAAAAAAAATTATTTCCACCGTATTCCGCATTCGCTAACTCGATATAAATTCTTGTCTCATACAATAAAATGCAGATCCCATATTCCAATAAGTTGCTTATTCAGTTTCAATGAAAACTCGACACCCAGATCGTCACTTTTAACTTTGCACTGCGCTGGGCGATAGAGAGGACTCGCGAGTCCTCGCGCTGGATTCGTAAGAGCGAAACGCAGTTGGCCGCGCAAAATCGAAAGGCCTGGGCATATAATTATACATAAAGTATCATTAAGTTGCCATAATTCTTGTGTTATTGCATTATTTAGCGAGGAACCCCGCTGCGAAAGATGTGGAATCTCTTTTCGAAGTATAATACGCTGTGCGCGGGCATGATGAGCGCGCACGACCGCATGCGTATTGCGCTGGCGTGCAGCAAGCAAGCTTGTATCATTCTAAAGTTTAAACGTATAACTTGTCCGGTAAGCAACCCTCTGTACATGTTAATATATAGATATATATGTATATGAACGATGACTGTACTATTTATATGAATTTTATATATAAAATGTACAGGAGATGCGTATACAGCACACTATTCAGTCATTCGTTCCCCTATCTTCCTTATTCTCGTGAATAATGTCGAGTGAGGTTAACCCTTGCCCCGACTAAATGAGTGGCGAGGGAATAACTTCTATTTACTTTTGATCGTGCCATTAAGAACTCAATTAATTCCCCAAATCTGGATGATTTTGTTTCCTCATAAAGGAAGCTATTTGTGACGTTGAACAATTTTATATTTATTATTATTATGCAGGGTGGGGGTTAATATTACGAATAACCAAATTGTCGAACAGCTGATAATTCGGAATTTTGGTATTCATAAAATTAAATAAAAGAAAAGTAAGAAAGTCGAAATGAAATTTTTCAAGTGACTAAAAATTCGAAATACAAAATAGCGAACGTCAAAAATGGCGAACGTCAAAACGGCGAGCGCCAAAATAACGAACGCTAGAATAGAATGGAATAGAATAGAATAGAATAGAATTCGTTATTTTGGCGCTCGCCGTTTTGACGTTCGCCATTTTTGACGTTCGCTATTTTGTATTTCGAATTTTTAGTCATTTGAAAAATTTCATTTCGACTTTCTTACTTTTCTTTTATTTAATTTTATGAATACAAAAATTCTGAATTATTAGCTGTTCGACAATTTGGTTATTCGTAATATTAACCCCCACCCTCTACCAAGAGTCAATATTTAATTGAATATTCCTGAAAAAAAAAAAAAAAACACATTTCTCCACGTGTCTCTACTCGATTGAGCCTGCGGTCCAGATTCCATGAAAACATTCCAACGTTCTAAATTTTCCCATAATTCCACGACTCGTAGAATTTTTCAAAATGACTTGCACACATTGCAGAAATAATGACAAAGGCTCGGCCGTATGTATCCTTAAGCCTTACACTTAAACGAACACCGCAACGATCACACACGCAGCCAAAGCACGAGAGAAGGTTCTTTCGTAAAATAAAAAAATAAAAAAATAAATAAAAAAAAATAAAAAAGGAAAAATGCGCTGCATTTATAAGTCATTTATTATGAATTACACGATGCTATATTTAAAATGGAGGGGAAGACGAGAGGCATGTCTTGTACATGGATATATGGGATATCGAGATTATAACGCACGCGTGTTTCCGTAGCCCCCTCGAGTACAACAAGAAGGCCCGTTCCTTATTCTACCTTCTCAACCTTCCTCCGTAAACCCCCGCTCTCGTCTTTTCCCTTCACCAATAACACCGCTGTCTCGCTCTTCTTCTCCACCGATGCATACACGAGCACACGTCCGCAGCACCTTGTAATATAATGCTGAATATATTTCTCTATATTATATAAATATCGTGCCACTGCCATAAACTTTGTTTTTCTCAATGATTCTCGATTTTCTCAAATTTTTACTAATCACCTAAAAATTAATCAATTTTTATTTGACTCTTGAGTGCCTGCACATATTTCGAGCGCACATTGGGTCAATCTGACCCGAGGCGTTTTTCAAATCGTCGTATTCCCCTAAATGTGCATTTTGTGTTTTTTTTTTTTTTTGTTTTTCGTGGAGGCGTTTTTTGTCGTGGATTTTTGTTTGTTTGTAATTTAGGGCCATATTTTTTCTTAATTTGTTTATCAATTGAATTTGATTTAATTAAAATTATTTTTTAACTTTTTTTTTTATTTGAATTTATTTTTTGGAGAAAACAAAAATTCGATGCCAAATCGTTGCCATCGGATGCCAAAGAATCGGTGACGGAATATTTTTCGGGTCAAAAAGACCCAGTGCCTGCTCGAAGGATCAAGATGACGATTTTTTTTAATAAAATCCTATTTTGCAAGAAACTCTGCTGGAATATTAAAACTTGTTGGAAATTCTTGTGTCGTCAAATATTTTATAAACTTTAATTTCATTTTTTGAATTTTTTTTTCTACGTTTTTTTTTTAATTTTTTTTCTCCGGGTTAATTTCGCAGTGACTTCGAAGCGAAAGTAATACTTTGTGACTGTGTGTGTGTTTTTTTTTTGTACTTTCATCGAAGACCTTCCATATCGCATTGATAATGATTGCTCAAAGTTTCAAGATACCGGAGGATTCTGCTCGATGGAGTCCAGCCAACTCGTTATCTTTATTAAAACTGTTGGAGAGATTTCAATGGTAACGGCAGTGTATCGCGAAAGATCCTCGAAAGATGCTCTGCGCTGCTACACACTCCGCCAACCAACAGCAAAGTTTCTCTAACACTTTGATGTCTCCAGACATGATAGTACTTATTGCCTTACCTTGGACAGCGATTCGAACTGTGTTTCCATTGATGCTCCGCGGAAATTTCATCTTTTGGATTGAACCGCAGACTGCGATGCAACGACGTCGTCTCGGGAATGCCAAATTGCTTTGATGCCTGCGTCGCGCATCCATCTTTTGCTTCTTTCACGCTAAGTTCTTAATCTCTTTGCTTATACTTTTTCACTCGTCGGTTCATTGCTTTCTTCAACAACATTTCGGGCTTTTTTCATCATCCCAATTCGCCAAATTTTTCATTAAATTCATTAAACGATTAATTAATTGCTCAATTCAATTTATGTTAATTAAACAAGTTAATTGGATGCTGCATTTTCTACTGGAATCCAAACAACCTCATTGGGGAAAAAAAATCTGGATATTTGAGAGATTTCAGCATGTACTGTGCAATTTTTCATTGGAAATTGGGGCAAAATGTAAAAATTTGACAAAAAATGTGAAAATCTGAAGAAAAATGTAGAAATCGAGAAAAAATTTGAAAATTTCACGAAAAATGTAAAAATTTGACAAAAAATGTGAAAATCTGAAGAAAAATGTAGAAATCGAGAATAAATTTGAAAATTTCACGAAAAATGTAAAAATTTGACAAAAAATGTGAAAATTTGAAGAAAAATGTGGAAATCGAGAAAAAATTTGAAAATTTGACGAAAAATGTAAAAATTTCACAGAAAATGTGAAAATTTAAAGAAAAATGTAGAAATCGAGAAAATATTTGAAAATTTCACGGAAAATGTAAAAATTTGACAGAAAATGTGAGAATTTGAAGAAAAATCCAGAAATCGAGAAAAAATTTGAAAATTTGACGAAAAATTTGACAAAAAATGTGAAAATTTGAAGAAAAATGTGGAAATCGAGAAAAAATTTGAAAATTTCACGAAAAATGTAAAAATTTGACAGAAAATGTGAAAATTTAAAGAAAAATGTGGAAATCGAGAAAATATTTGAAAATTTCACGGAAAATATAAAAATTTGACAAAAAATGTGAGAATTTGAAGAAAAATCCAGAAATCGAGAAAAAATTTGAAAATTTGACGAAAAATTTGACAAAAAATGTGAAAATTTGAAGAAAAATGTGGAAATCGAGAAAAAATTTGTAAATTTCACGAAAAATATAAAAATTTGACAAAAAGCGTTAAAATCTGACGAAAAATATTTGTTTTCATTGATGTCTTCAACAACATTCCAAGGTTTTTTCATCATCTCAATTATGCAAATTGTTAATTAAATTAATAAAACAATTAATTAATAGCTTAATTAAATAAATGTTAATTAAACAAGTTAATTGGATGCTGTATTTTCTACTGGAATCCAAACAACCTCCTTGGGGAAAAAAAAAACTTGGATATTTGTCGACCCAACTCGAAATCGAGGCTGCTCGTTGCAAATTTTTGTTCAATCGTGTTGCTAATCGTATTGAGAAAAATAAGAAACGAGACACCGATTACGATCGCGCGAGTATTCTGGATGCAAAAATGAAAAAATAAAAATAAAAAAAAGCACAGGATCGATGAAAAAATTGCATCATCAATTTTTCTATAAGGTCCAAGAAACATAATGAAATCTCGAGAAAGAGTGAGAGAGGGAGAGAGAGGTATGGAGAAAAGTCGCGAGGGTAAGGGAGAATATCGGGGTAACGGCCTCCGAACAGCCTAGACGTGCCTTGACCCGAGAACGTGGTTTAGAGTAACAGGTGCGCGACCATTGACCGGCCTTTCCACTCCCTCTCTCTCTCTCTCTCTCTCCATCTTTTTCACCGGGTTTCTCGGAGCCTACCTCTGGATACCCACTAAATTATCATATACCCGTTCCCAGTTCGGATCCGACTAGAATCTGAGATTCTCCTTCTCGCTCCCCTCCGGAACGAATGAGAAGGAGGAGCCCGACAAGCGATTTAATCGGTTCGACTCCCCGTGAGGTAAGAATCCCATAGCGCTACGATGGACACCACAGCAGTAAGCACAGCCAGCCCACAACACCGCGGGATAATAACGCGAACCATTTTTTTTTT
>JBAJMU010000002.1:1446458-1457125 GCA_037952995.1 Hyposoter didymator | reverse complement strand
GAATATTCGAAAGAAAATCGAATATTCGAAAGAAAATCGAATATTCGAAAAAAAAACGAATATTCGAAAAATAATCGAATACTCGAAAAAATCGAATATTCGATTTTTTAGTCGAGTATTCGATTTTTTAGTCGAATATTCGATTTTTGAATCGAATATTCGTCGAATTTTCGAGTATTCGATAAATTTCCGAATATTCGATGAATTTTCAATTCGATTTTTGAATAGAATATTCGAGCAATTTTCGAGTATTTTTAAAATTTTCAAATATTTGATACGTTTTATGTGCGTTGCACATAAAAATTCTAATAGTTTCGAAAAAAAATCGAACATTCGAAAGAAAATGGAATATTCGAAAAAAAATCGAATATTCGAAAAAAAATCGAATGCTCGAAAAAATCGAATATTCGGTTTGAAATCTCGAATCAAACAATTCGATTCGATTTGATGCCGAATATTCCAAGTTTTCAAATATTCGCACACCCCTAAAATAGAGTATCATAATGGGAAAGTTGGTATTGAATTTGGGAAATATCGGTTGAACGGTTAAAATTTTATGATTTTTCAAATTTACCGAAAATCTGCAATTCGTTTTTCTGATTTTCTTTTTTTTTCATCATTTTTCTCGATGAGATCGAAGTAACGCGATATTCCTCTTTTTTTTCGTCGAACCGATGATTTCGAAGCTTCGAGATTCCACAATGAAAAGTCTCTCCGACCCCAACGACCAGAGACGAGCTTTGACTGCGGGCTAAAATAATTATCCCGATCATCAGAGATCAAGAGACTCTCCGTCGTGGTGGGCAGAAAAGTTTCGCTTCGGGCACGCACGTCTCTCAGCTCGCTGCTGCTGCTGCTGGACGAGATCGTAAATGGGATATACTTTTAAAGTCGCTTCCGAAACGACCAGGACAAACTGATGCCCAAGCCCTTGGAAGACCGAGAGAGAGAGAGAGAGAGAGAAAAAAAAGAGAGGAGGGGGGAGAGAAAACGAGATGGTGAAGGGCTTTATTTATATATATAACTGTGTTTAAACTCACTCGCAGAAATAGAAGATAAATTGCTATCCCGGGCCCGAAAGACCCGACCAAAATCCACGAGGTTCGGACCAAAAGATTCAAACTTACCCGGATATTAAACTAAGTGAGTTTTAACGACTTGAGGATGGGCATACATGCAGTAAATATCCTTCGCTCGACTCTCATCCCTTCTCCTTGTATGTGTCCACCTGCTAAAAAAGTCCCTCTAACGAAACACGGAGGTTGATAAACTCTGCTGGCAAAAAAAAAAGAAAAAAAAACTTACAATCAGAACCTCGTGAATTTTTTGACGAAACCTTTCTCTGAATCTTTTCTCACTTGGAGTCATTTTTGGTGAATGTCTTTTGAATCATTCCCATTGTCAACGATTGCGAGAAAGATTCGCGACGACTGTTCGAAAGGTTACGAAGTTTCGAGACATTCCTTCGCTTCCTCGTGAGATTTTTTTTTCTCAGCAACCTTAAGGACGTTGTATGCTAAATTTTCTTGCATACAATTCCTCCAAATTTTAGCGTCGCCGTACAACGTTCGCTATTTATTTTCTTTCATTTATAAAAATCACTATTTTCTGTAGTTTCGAGTAAGAGCGTGTGTTAAAAGTTGCAATTTTCAATATTAAATATTTCGATTTGTAAATGGTGAAGCCTCTTGAAACTTTGCATACACTTTTATGCAACATCGAAGAAGCTTTATTTAGTTTTCTAAAAAAATCGGTCGTAAAATTTTTTCGAAATTTTGTTTATTACATAAAAAATACAGATTGCCTCGGACAATTTTGGATTTACAGTACGTTGGTCTTTAGTCAATTTGTAACAACTTTTCATTATGAACTTGGGCTCGCAAACCATTTTGTATGTACGAAAAACTAAAAAAAAAAAAATTTAGTTTTGACAGCCACCATACAACGTCCTCAATTTTGTTTTTTTTTCTTTTAATTTATAAAAATCACAATTTTCAGAAGTTTCTCATAAGAGCGTGTGTTAAAAGTTGCAATTTTCGGCATTAAATATTTCGATTTGTAAATGGTGAAGCCTCTTGGAACTTTGCATACACTTTTATGCAACATCGAAGAAGCTTTATTTAGTTTTTTAAAAAAATCGGTCGTAAAATTTTTTCGAAATTTTGTTTATTACATAAAAAATACAGATTGCCTCGGACAATTTTGGATTTAGAGTACGTTGGTCTTTAGTCAATTTGTAACAACTTTTTTTAATGAACTTTCGCGCGCAGACCATTTTGTACGTAAAAGAAAGTGAAAAGAAACATTTACATTGCAGTGTCGCGATACGACGTTCGCAATTTTTGATTTTTTATTTATAAAAATCACAATTTTCAGTAGTTCAAGAGTGTGTGTTAAAAGTTGCAATTTTCAACATTAAATATTTTGATTTCTCAACATCGAAGAAGCTTCATTTAGTTTTTCAAAAAAATCGGTCGTAAATTTGTTCAAAATTTTGTTTATTACATAAAAAATACAGATAACCTCGGAAAATCTTGGATTTAGAGTACGTTGTTCTTCGGTCAATTAGTAACATCTTTTTTAAATGAATTTGAGCTCACGAACCGTTTTGTATGTAAAAGAAATTGAAAATAAAAATAAAGATTTGACGGTGACGATTAACGCGGAAAAACATTTGTAAAATGGTTGAGAAGCAAAGTTCCCGATGCTGCAGCGCTCGCATGAACAAGCGATCGCTGAAATATGGAAGCTGCTCTACACAAGTGCCACGAGATTGTTGCGCCTCTGAGAGACATCAGGGATCCTTGCAAAAGAGCCAGCGAGGCAAAAAAAAATCAGAATTTATAAATAAATAAAAAAATAATAAAAAAATAAAAAAAGTAAACGAAGGAAAAAAAGGAGAAATGATCGAGAAAGGAAAGACGGCTAAAAGGGTGGTGCAATTTACGTACCGAGCAACCCAACGAACAAGAGCGAGAAGAGCACCAAGAAAAAGGAGGAAACGACGATTGAGCCGTGTGTGTGTGTGTGATCGCTCGCGCTCTGATACCGTACGTAGCTATAATGACTGGCACTTCTATGCATTATCATACCACTCTTCCAGCCTCTCTCTCTCTCTCTCTCGCTCTTTCTTTTGGAACAAGTTGCTATTGCTCCTGGAGTCCAGGGACCTTGCCTGCCGGATCAGGCTCGCAACTTGGTCGGGGAGATGAATAATTTCAGGACAGGCACGCAATTACACGAGCGTACGTCTCGCGTACCAAGTAGCCACCCTGGCGATCACTCACACTCACACACACTCACACTTATCCTCACAATTTGCCGGACTACATATTCATACGCAGACGACTCTTGATCCTTTCACAATCTTATTTTTCTTATTCCTTCGAATTCTTTTACTCTTCTTCCTCCTTCGCTCCAAACACTTAGCCCAACCAAGCTTCCACCTTGTTCCAATTTTAACCAACATTCCAATTCTCAATAAAACTTTCTTCCCCATTTTTCATCCAAAGGAATTAATCGTGGCGCGCGAGATTTTCGTTTGTTTTTTTTTTATTTTTTATTTTTTTTTAACGAACTCGCGTGATTTTTTTTAGTTTGGTGTTGGTTGCAAATTTTTAGGCTCAGATTAAACTGCTGAGCGGATTTTTTTCGGTACACGGAAATTCTAGAGACGGAGATTATTTTGTCTTAACAATAAAAATTGTACAAAAATAATGAAACATTTTTTTTAGATTCATTTTTTCCTTACCCAGCATCCGGGCCTGTTTACTGCAACAAGTTACTATTCGATGGAGTGCTTTCCAATTGAGGACGACGTACCACTCATTTCTGACACACACTTTTTTTTAACAGAATTTCACTCACTAGATTTTTTTTTTCACAAATTTTTATTTTATTGTAAAACTAGAAATTTTATTTTATTCCAAAACTAGAAATTTCAATTTTATTCAAAAACTAGAAATTTTAATTTTACGTAAAACTAGATATTTTCATTTTACTTCAAAACTACAAATTTTAATTTTATATCCAAACTAGAAATTTCAAATTTTTTTCCAAACCAGAAATTTTAATTTTATTTTCAAACTATCAATTTTAATTTCATCCAAAGACTAGAAATTTTGATTTTATTTCCAAACCAGAAATTTTAGTTTTATAAATTTAATTTATTAAATTAGAAATTTTATAAATTTCATAAAAATGTATAAATTTTTTTTATATAAATTTGATAAATTTATTAAATTAGAAATTTTATAAATTTCATAAAAATTTATAAATTTTTTAAAATAAATTTGATAAATTTATTAAATTAGAAATTTTATAAATTTAACTAAAATTAATTTTAAATTTAATTTTAAATTTTAAATTTTCTAATTTAAATTTTTTTATAAATTCATTAAATTAGAAATTTTATAAATTTAACACTAAAACTGAAAATCTTTTAATCCCATCAGTCTTTGAATTTTTTTTTTTTCAACTAGAACACTGATCCATTGGTTACACGATCACGAGATATTTTTTAAAATTCTCTTAAAAAAAAAAATGAAAATAAAAAGAACCAGTGAAAAATGGATTCTCCCATTTTTCATTCACTCTCGATCGAATTGAACAGTAAACAATTTTTCGCTACATTTACACGAGTGTCCAACTATGACTGAAGAGTCCGAAGACTCCCTGGTGCGAAAGTTTAAACTGAACAATGTCCCTCGATTTCATATAGATACGAACATATATTTATCCTACACCACATTTAAGCTGCGATACCACATGCCCAGCTCATTCACACTACACACGTATTTATACGGAGACATACAGGCGAGTCCATGCCCAATCGGTCACTTTCGATCTCGAGCCTTTTCGACTGAATGAAAATTTTCATTTAATTTTGTACGGACCAAAAAAAAAGGTTTCCAAATTTTTTTCTCTCTTCTGAATTTTGAGAAAAAGCTCGAAATTCCGAGGGGATCCAATTTTTCGTGAAAAAATTTTTAGACAATTTTTATCAAGTCGAGAATTTTCCTTTGCGAGATTTTCACCAGAATCCTCGATCAATGGCGACTCAGAGCTCGTGACTGGCAGATTGACATGGAGCTCTCCATATATATAAATATATATACACCATGGATTAGCCTTGCACTGCCTTCTGCGCGCCCTATCAGTATGCTGCTGGAGGATACACATTTAACATTTAATATATTATAATAATCTGGGCTACAATGGTTCAGCGTCATATCCTGAACCTCGCAGAACGATACCAAAAAAAAACATCTTGAGCATCTTGAGGAAGCAATTTGAAAATTTCAATTTGCAGCGTTTTTTGTATTGGCATTTGAATTATATAATGTCGTCAACTTTTCTAGAAAGTAAAGAGGAAGTTAGAGACTTTTACACAAAATTTTAAAAAAATTTACAGAAATTAGAGTGGTTGGACGATTTTTTCAAAAAATTCAGATTTTCGTAAAATTCAAAAAATCAAAAAATTGAAAACCGATCAACCGATATTTCTAAAATTCAACACCAACCTTCCTATCATTATACTCAATTAACCAAAAAAAAGAATCATAATGAATCTCAAAATTTGCGAAAATTGGAACGTCGATAAGTTTTTTTTGAAAATTTCAAAATTCAAAATTTCAAAATTCCGATGCCCCAATGAGGAAGCGAAAATCGCAAAGAAACTTGGAGACTGGTACTGCTCTGCATTGGTCGTTATTCATATTTTTGTGTGAATTTTGTCGACAGATTAAAAAAAAAAACAGTCGGGACGGGGAAAAAAAAATTATATCGACAATGAGATTTTGAGATTTTTAGATCCTGAATTTTTCTCGCTCTGTACACGTCGTAATGGCTTATGCAAGTGCATAGAGATAACACAATGATGATGAGAGAGCAGGTTGGACGTGTGGGTCAATTAGATCATCGCCCCCTCGACCCGGTGAGTCCAATGAACACACACCGAACGAGAAATCTTTCCAAATCAGCCACCTACACTCTCCACCACTCGGTCAGACGCATCTCATTCACTTTTCGCGCCCGCACACCGGACTCGTTTCGAATAGCGTGCAATGAAGCTATTATGCTTCGACAGCCGAGAAAGTCAATTTAAATAACGACTTTCTGACTTGGAATATATAACTATAATGCGAGATGAATTATTAACGTCAAAATTGTGGGTGAAAAAGACTCATGGGTCTTTTTGACCCGAGCGACAACGTTTTTGTTCGAAAATCTTGTTTTTTAACTCGTTTTATTTGAAAATAAAAAATTCAACGACGATAATAACTATGGAACCTCGAAGTAGAGTCGATGGAGAGTATTCCAGAATTTTTTCACATTTTTTTCTCTCTAAATACAAGAAATATATGTGGAAATTCATGGTGAATTGATTTTTGAATTTTTATACTTTTCAATTCGGTAATTAACCCTCCGTGGATCACGTGGGTCTTTTTGACCCGAGCGACAACTTTTTTTCGAAAATCTTGTTTTTTAAAACGTTTTATTTGAAAATTGAAAAATTCCACGACCATAAAAACTATGGAATCTCAAAGTAGACATAATGGAGAGTATTCCAGAATTTTTTCACATTTTTTTCTCCCGAAATACAAGAAATATATGTGGAAATTCATGGTGAATTGATTTTTGAATTTTTATACTTTTCAATTCGGTAATTAACCCTTCGCGGATCACGTGGGTCTTTTTGACCCGAGCGACAATTTTTTTTCGAAAATCTTGTTTTTTAACCCGTTTTATTTGAAAATAAAAAATTCAACGACGATAATAACTATGGAACCTAGAAGTAGAGTTAATGGAGAGTATTCCAGAATTTTTTCACATTTTTTTCTCTCTAAATACAAGAAATATATGTGAAAATTCATGGTGAATTGATTTTTGAATTTTTATACTTTTCCAATTCAGTAATTAACCCTTCGCGGATCACGTGGGTCTTTTTGACCCGAGCGACAACGTTTTTTTCGAAAATCTTGTTTTTTAAATCGTTTTATTTGAAAATAAAAAATGCAACGACTATAAAAACTATGGAACCATAAAGTAGAATGAATGGAAAGTATTCCAGAATTTTTTCACATTTTTTTCTCCCCAAATACGTGAAGTATAGGTGGCAATCGAGAGTGAATTTATTTTCCAATTTTTATATTTTTCCAATTCAGTAATCAAGCCTCCTCGGATCATGTGGGTCTTTTTGACCCAACCAACAACTTTCATTCGAAAATCTTGTTTTCCAACACGTTTTATTTGAAAATAAATAAATTCATCGACTCCAAAAAATCAATCGAGAGTATTCCACATTTTTTCACTTTTTTTTTCTCTCCAAATACGTGACTCATGAGTGGCAGGACGAAAAGGACCCGTATGATCCGGAGTGCCATAAAAAATCATACGATCCTCGGGAGGTTGATGACGAAAACAGAATCCCGACCACACTTTTCAAATTTAATAAAATGACAGAAAATTCAAAAATTCCATCAAATCATCACGACCTCCAGTTTTTGAGTCCAAAAAAAAATGAGCTGTTTGTGCAACTTTTCCCCCATGGCTGTTAAATTTATATATCCCAAGTGAGCCAAGAGAGGACGAAAAAAAAAAAAATTCAGAGAGTACGAGAGAAAAGAGAGAAAGGAGCACAGAAGCCAAGATCGGGGCTGCTCTCCTATGGCATCACAATGGCTTACTAAGTTCCATGCGTAAAGAGATAAAGCATCTAGACAAGACCGACCATTCAATAGTGATGAACTGGTTTCTTGTTCGAAACGGCGCATATACACTTGCATGCAAAGGGAGAGAAGCAAAGGCTCTCCCAATCACAGCTCTGTGTTGGATGCAAGTGCATGCAGTTTTGCAGTTCTCTCGCCTGCTGCTTCATCTCATCGCGTTGCTGCTGCAAAGAGCCTGTTCTTGTCAAGCACATATACACATACGAATCTCTAGTTTATTGTGCATTTGCCTATAAATATAAATAAGATGGAGTGCAGATGGACGTCAGCCGGCCGAATTCGGTGTCGCGTGATAAATCCCGAAGGAGCTCTTGTTATTCCAAAAGAATAAAAATCCTCAGCAATCCTCGTGGGAAAAGTGTCCTTGATAATTTTTCAACACCAGCGATATATTCCACCGCCTTCGTTCGCGTATTTTTATGCATAACCCTTCGAGTACACACTGGGTCAATTTGACCCCAAAAATCATCGTCGATTGTTTGGGATTCAATGGGAACGAATGTTTTGGCATTCAATTTTCGTTTTCGTGAATAATTTACTTTAAAATACAAAAACACTGAAATTTTTTCCATAAATATCCCTTCGAGTACACTCTGGGTCAATTTGACCCAAATTTTTTTGTCATCGCCGATCGTTTGGCATTCAATTTTCGTTTTCGTCAATAATTTATTACAAAAATACAATAATAGAGACATTTTTTTTAGAAATATCCCTTCGAGTACACACTGGGTCAATTTGACCCAAAAAATCATCGTCGATTGTTTGGGATTCAATGGGAACGAATGTTTTGGCATTCAATTTTCGTTTTCGTGAATAATTTACTTTAAAATACAAAAACACTGAAATTTTTTCCATAAATATCCCTTCGAGTACACTCTGGGTCAATTTGACCCAAATTTTTTTGTCATCGCCGATCGTTTGGCATTCAATTTTCGTTTTCGTCAATAATTTATTACAAAAATACAATAATAGAGACATTTTTTTCAGAAATATCCCTTCGAGTACACACTGGGTCAATTTGACCCCAAAAATCATCGTCGATTGTTTGGGATTCAATGGGAACGAATGTTTTGGCATTCAATTTTCGTTTTCGTGAATAATTTACTTTAAAATACAAAAACACTGAAATTTTTTCCATAAATATCTCTTCGAGTACACTCTGGGTCAATTTGACCCAAATTTTTTTTTTCATCGCCGATCGTTTGGCATTCAATTTTCGTTTTCGTCAATAATTTATTACAAAAATACAATAATAGAGACATTTTTTTCAGAAATATCCCTTCGAGTACACACTGGGTCAATTTGACCCCAAAAATCATCGTCGATTGTTTGGGATTCAATGGGAACGAATGTTTTGGCATTCAATTTTCGTTTTCGTGAATAATTTACTTTAAAATACAAAAACACTGAAATTTTTTCCATAAATATCCCTTCGAGTACACTCTGGGTCAATTTGACCCAAATTTTTTTTTTCATCGCCGATTGTTTGGCATTCAATTTTCGTTTTCGTCAATAATTTATTACAAAAATACAATAATAGAGACATTTTTTTTAGAAATATCCCTTCGAGTACACACTGGGTCAAATTGACCCAAAAAAATTTTCATCGCCGATTGTTTGGCATTCAATTTTCGTTTTCGTCAATAATTTATTACAAAAATACAATAATAGAGACATTTTTTTCAGAAATATCCCTTCGAGTACACACTGGGTCAAATTGACCCAAAAAATTTGTCATCGCCGATCGCTCGGCATTTGATATCAACGAACATTTCGGCATTTGAATTTCGTTTTCTACAAAAAAAAATGCATATTTACCAGAATACAACGATTCGTAAAACGCCTTGGGTCAAATTGACCCAAGTGTGCACTCGAGCAGTTAATTTCATGGAGCAACAGAGTATTTTTATTTTTCTACGCAAAAAGTTTTGCAATTTTTCGAGACCTCGACGTTCGATGCTCCTTCGATTCGCAGGATTCGAATTTTTCTAAAATCGACACAGTGCATATCGAATTATTGATGCGTAATCGCGACGTTTTATTATTTAACATGCCGTGCGTGTTTTCTCCCCATCAGCTAAAAGCACTTTCGTCGAATGCGAAATGCGATTCGAAGCTGCCGACGTCGGCTACTACGTTAAGTTTGAGAATGGGAAAGGAGATAAAAGGGAGCTGGAAGAGGATGAGTCGCAAGCTCCTGCCAACGCCCCGCACCAGGTGAACAAACGAATACGAAAAAAAGGATAAAAGTAGCGAATCTTAAGTGGTGACTAAAAATGTTCTTTATTCATTGGATACAATGAGTTTCAACAATGTGCTACGAGCCTCGATTGTGCACTCGATAATTCGTTCATCGTTTTCTTATCGCACTCGCTCGTCCGCAACGAGAAACCACTCCGAATTCGAGCAACATTTGGCCCAGCGATTCATCGTGAATCGTAGAAAAAACGGAGCTCAGCGATGGGGACCCATTATTCGACGAACCCAACGCGCAACCTCGTCGCAATGAAACATGCTCTGAATATCTCAACGCGATCTCCCAACGATATGCTCGCGATGTTTCAGCTTTCCCTGCTCTTCATACTGCAAACTCCCCAGTAAATAAAAAAAAATACGGAAAATTCTTCAGCCCCCACCCTTTTTCTTGTAGAAAATTTATAACTCGCTAATTATTTCATCGAAACCGAATGGATTCGATTCATTTTTCAGTTTCATCGAACACTGTTAGCAACGATTTTATAATTTTAATAACTTATTTCAATAAATTATTTTAATATGAAAAGATGATTTTTTTTTTTCAAAATCTTGAAACTTTGATTTTACGAAAATCGCTACAACTTTTTTTTTTTTACAAACTGGCACTCCAGCCACCGCTCACTATCTTCGTTTTCGAAATATATTTGAATTGGTAATTAGCGATTTTCCATTTATTATCAT
>JBAJMU010000002.1:1418389-1436716 GCA_037952995.1 Hyposoter didymator | reverse complement strand
CAAAATTTGCAGAAATTATAGAGCGGTTTGACGATTTTCCAAAAAACTCAGATTTTCGTTAAATTCGAAAAATCATTAAATTTAAACCGTTCAACATGCGAAAACATAAATGAAAAATGTCAAAAAATTCGTAGCCATTAAATGTCAAATATTCGGTGACGGAAAATAGTCGGGGTCAAAAAGACCCAGTGTGTACTCGAAAGGTCGATAAATTATAAAAAACGTGAATGAATTTGTGTGTTTTCTGAAATGAAATGCCAACTAATCGGTGACGGAAAATTGTTCGGGTCATGATGACCCAGTGTGTACTCGAAGGTCCAATTATTGAATAATCCTCCAGTATTTTTTTTTTTCTCTATTTCCGCGACATGACGTTGCAGTTTTTGGTTGAGAAACTCGTTGTCCGTGCGATGCCTGCTGCTTCTCATAATAAACAACTTTACGAGCCCATTGGCAATGCGTATACTTAAGGGAACGTCTCTTTTTTGACGTATCTGTAGCACTTTCTTTGCTCGCGGATAAGAGGATGCAGGATCGCGATGTACTGAAATGACTGCGGCAGCAGCAGCAGCAGGCTTTCTGCAGAAGAGAGGACTCCGAAGGAGCTTGCTGGGTTGCGGTGGTCAAGACACGCCCGGTTAGTCTCTCATGGGTATCCGGCGGCGAACTCTCCACGGAACTCTCTCCCAACACCTCGCTGTACCGTCTTTTACTACTCGTAAATTAGCTCGCTTCACGCTACCGTGCTTTTTAGCTCGTCTCGTCGTTGTAGAAATTCTCTCTCTCTGTCTCTCTCTCTCTCTCTCTCTGTCTCTCGCACTCTTGGTCTCTTCTCGTCTTCTCGCTCTTTTGCTCTCGGGGGCGCTGCGGCTGAGCAAACTGCAAGTTCGACAGACCGATTCTAAACGAGGTACGCGGCGGCAATAAACGTTCCGCACGTATTCACTTATCCTAATTGTTTCACAGACGTTCCAAGTCTCTTTGTCGGATTTCTGCTTTCTCATGGAGGAAGCTATGTGACGGTGAACATTTTTTTTTCCGGTTTTCAATGTCAATTTGATTAAAATGTCCCAAAACATGGAAAAATCATGTCGAGAAAAAATGTCCGGATTTGTGTGTGTGTGTATGTTCTGGCACTGTAAAATTCAAACGTTCATAACTCGAGAACGGTTTGAGCTACAGGGCTCCCGTTTTGCACAGATGTTAATCTATACAAGCTCTTCGTTTTCTGAAATTTTTGTTTGAATTGCTAGAAAAATACGAATTCTACGGAATTTTGAAGTTTTCAAAAAAAGTTGTCGACGCTCTGGCTTCCGCAAATTTGAAGATTTAATACTAATTATTTTTTTTATCAATAGAGTATCATAATAGAAAGGTTGGTATTGAATTTAAAAAGTATCGATTGAACGGTTTGAATTTTATGATTTTTCGAATTTTCGAAAATCCGAGTTTTTCGAAAAATCGTCTAACCGCTTCAAATTTTGCAATTTTCTAAAGATATTGTGTACAAGTCTGTAGTTGCTCTTTACTTTATAGAAAAATTGTCGGAATTATTTTAAAAAATACGAATTTGCGACATTTTGAAATTTTCAAAAAAAGGCTGTCGACGCTCTAGCTTTCGCAAATTTCAAGATTCATTACTAATTTTTTTTTTATACATAGAGTATCATAATAGGAAGGTTGGCATTAAATTTGAAAAATATCGATTGAACGGTTTAAATTTTATGATTTTTCGCATTTTTTCGAATTTTCCTACAGCAGGACAAAATTTATTTGACGTTTCCTCCAGCTCGTTGTTGTTNCTCCAGCTCGTTATTGTTTTTTTTTTTTTACTCATGTCGCACCGTACAAAGTGTTGGTTCCATTCGAGCTAGACACGCAGAATCGAAGGATCGCAGCAGCAGGAGCCAGCACAAGGTAGACGATTCGTCGATACGCGTTCGCGGAAGGGTACAGCCAGGGGCACAGGGTTGAAAGGGGTGAGAGCAGATAACACAGCAACGAAGAAGAGCCTAGGGTTCGAAGATAGAATATACACACCGAAGCAAGATTCTCCTTTGCCGAGCGACAAGGAAAGAACGATCCGAGAACACGCGCGCGCGCGCTTCGAACGTCAATCTAGAAAAGGAGTATTTCAGGGCAAGAGGAAAGGTGCGAGAGAGAAAGATTAAGGCACGGAGATGCGATCGGAGTAGTTGGACAGCAAAGCTCTCAGAAGGGAGAACAGAGACAGACGGAATCAGGAGAAAGGAGACAAGAGACGGATCCGGAGGAAAAGACGGAGAGGAGGACCAAGAGAGAGAGAGAGAGAGAGAGAGATCTGTACCGTAAGCGCGCGCCACACCCCAATGCAGCAACTCCATTGATTATTGTTGCTTTTCCCCGGCGTCAGCGCTCCTCCGACCTTTATACAGTTCCCTCCGTATTGCACGATATCAATATGCACATTTGTCCTCACGAAAGAAAAAAATCTTCAAATTTGCGAAAGTTAGAGCGTCGACACCTTTTTTTTTTTTTTTGAAAATTTCTAAATGCCATAGAATTCATATTTTTCTAGCAATTCCGACAACAATTGAGTGTCCTCGCTCCGTGAGAACTGAACATTCCCATCATTTTTTTTTTTTCTCTTTCATTATCATTAGAATTTTCAAACTCGACACTGCATTCGGTAATCAGAGCGATAAATACACTGAAAACTAAATTTTGTAGGAAAAGATGGATATTTTGTTCGATCCGTTGGACTAAAAGTTTTTTTTTTTTTTAATAATCCCGAAAATTGTGTCATTGCAGCTAAAAATATTCTAGAAAGTCTCTTCGGCAGCAAATTTCTGTCGTTCCAATCGTAAATTTTACTGACGATTCCGTTAGAAACCGAATATCCTGGCAAAATAGAGAAAATTTGGAAATTATGAAAAAAATATTTAGTTTACCGTGTTTAACGAAATATCGACGAATTTTAACAAAATTTGATTTCCAGCTTGAAGAATATCAAGGGGTGGGGGTTAATATTACGAATAACCAAATTGTCGAACAGCTAATAATTCGGAATTTTGGTATTCATAAAATTAAATAAAAGAAAAGTAAGAAAGTCGAAATGAAATTTTTCAAATGACTAAAAATTCGAAATACAAAATAGCGAACGTCAAAAATGGCGAACGTCAAAACGGCGAGCGCCAAAATAACGAATTCTATTCTATTCTATTCTATTCTATTCTAGCGTTCGTTATTTTGGCGCTCGCCGTTTTGACGTTCGCCATTTTTGACGTTCGCTATTTTGTATTTCGAATTTTTAGTCATTTGAAAAATTTCATTTCGACTTTCTTACTTTTCTTTTATTTAATTTTATGAATACCAAAATTCCGAATTATTAGCTGTTCGACAATTTGGTTATTCGTAATATTAACCCCCACCCAAGAATATAAAAGACAAAAGGGTGCGTAGACATGATCCTCAGGAGATCCGCACACATTAACATTATTTGTAATTATATTTTTAACATAAAAGTTGTTCGACTCGGTTCACATCGTAAGAAATACGTTTTGCGATTATATATACGGATAAGGCGTTGGACGAGCTTATCCATAAGATTTCATCAGACGTACTCACACACTGTGTGTGCAGAGAGATGAGAATGGAGGGGCTGGAGTGGTGGAAAGACTTTGTAGAGGCTCGTCAGTGAGGAAACTGTCATTAGGTTCGACGATGCGAGATCAAGTGAAGAGGAAATTTAATCTCCGCATGCACGTACCTATAGACACCCCGAGTTTCTGTGTCTATACGATCAGGAACGAGCCAGAGAATCAAGGAAAGAAACAATAAAAAATTGCCCATTTTTTGCTCGAGAGGAAAATTGTTGCAGAGCCAAAGAAAAATAAAACAATAAACAAAGCGGACGTTGCATTTCTGCCTACAAGTTTCTAGCCCCGAGGTGAATGAGCACACACGAGAATGGGAAAGAAACAAAAGATCGAGAGGAACAAGTGCATCGCAGGGACGAAACGTTGATGAGAGCAAAGAATGAGAATGAGCAGGAGGGAGTTTCGAGCAAGAGACGCTGCAGAGGAAGGACTCTCTCTCTCCCTCTCTCTCGCTCTCTCTCTCTCTCTCGCTCTCTCTCTGTAAATTACAAGCTCTCCGTTGTTCCAAACCGACCATCCAAGATAATACCTGCTCGCCCTCAGGCCATAATGAATATGTAAGACAGATTGTAGGCTAAAGCGGGAGCCTCTGGAGCTACCGCTGCGTGATACGGTTGTCCATCCAGAGATTATATTTCCCTCATCCCTTGTGCACGCGGCGCCACCCCCTTCGCACAACGCATTACGTATTGCTGCGACGTAGGGGAGTATGGGGCAAAGTGGCCTACTTAAGGAATTAATCGAATTTTATGGGTGAGCACAGGACCATTTACTTATTTTGAAGTCCCAAAATTGATTCCGGCTGCTTGTTTCCCGAATTTTGGCAAGAAAAAAAATCGGGGCAAAGTGGCCACCCCCTCGAGTCGGTGAAAATCCATAATTGTCAATTCTACGACGAAAAAAGTAGTTGAAAATCATCGTGCAATTAGCACGATGATTTTCATCCTTCTAGGCCTAGACTGCCTTAAGTTTCTCGGAAAACAACCATTTTTTTCGGCGCCAGTTTGTCTCAGATATCAAAATTTTCGAGTGGCCACTTTGCCCCATAAATCGCATTTTAGTGAGTGGCCACTTTGCCCCATGTGGCCACTTTGCCCCATATTCCCCTACATCGATCGAATAATAAATAAACAAATATATAAATACATACTATTCATACGGAATTCCGTGTTGATGCGAG
The DNA here is from genome assembly GCA_037952995.1 of Hyposoter didymator. Lineage (NCBI taxonomy): Eukaryota > Metazoa > Arthropoda > Insecta > Hymenoptera > Ichneumonidae > Hyposoter > Hyposoter didymator. Next base: position 1,431,898 of record JBAJMU010000002.1, on the reverse strand, counting down.
TTACGATAATTCGATACTTTTTCGTGCTCCAAAATCACGAGGAAAATCGTTTGGATCCCGAGACTCCGTAGCTCCATATTCGGGCGAACGTGCTGCTCTCTCTCTGCACGAAAAAAAAAAAAACAAAAACACGTACAACGAAACCTTCCCTGCCTCTTTTTCTGCCGTGTATCAAATTTCAATTAAACTCGTACTACGTTTTTTTCCAACTCGATTTTTACCAGCGATGACAGTGATGGCCTCTGGATCGTCTTCGTGTCGAGACGTCACGATAGAAAAGATTTTATCATTCTTGTTTATATTGAGCACGTTGTATGGCGACGCTCAATTTTTCTTTTCAGTTTTTCTTACGTACAAAATGGCTTGCGAGCACAAGTTCATTTAAAAAAAGTTGTTACTAATTGACTAAAGAACAACGTACTCTAAATCCAAGATTGTTCGAGGCAATCTGTATTTTTTATGTAATAAACAAAATTTCGAAAAAATTTTACGACTGATTTTTTTGAAAAACTCAATAAAGCTTCTTCGGTGTTTAGAAATGGAAATATTTAATGTTGAAAATTGCAACTTTTAACACACAGTCTTAAACTACTGAAAAATGTGATTTTTATAAATAAAAAATACAAAATTGCCAACGTCGTATCGCGACACTGCAATGTAAATGTTTATTTTCACTTTCTTTTACGTACAAAATGGTCTACGAGCCTAAGTTCATTAAAAAAAGTTGTTACAAATTGACTAAAGACCAACGTACTCTAAATCCAAGATTGTCCAAGGCAATCTGTATTTTTTTTTATAATAAACAAAATTTCGAAAAAATTTGACGATCGATTTTTTTGAAAAACTGAATAAAGCTTCTTCGATGTTGCATAAAAGTGCATGCAAAGTTTTGAGAGGCTTCACCATTTACAAATCGAAATATTTCATGTTGAAAATTGCAACTTTTACCACACGCTCTTATGAAAAACTACTGAAAATTGTGATTTTTATTTTGCGAGCCCAAATTCATTAGAGAAAGTTGTTTCAAATTGACTAATGAACAGCATACTCTACATCCAAGATTTTCCGAGGTAATCTGTATTTTTTTTATAATAAACAAAATTTCGAAAAAATTTGACGATCGATTTTTTTGAAAAACTGAATAAAGCTTCTTCGATGTTGCATAAAAGTGCATGCAAAGTTTTGAGAGGCTTCACCATTTACAAATCGAAATATTTCATGTTGAAAATTGCAACTTTTACCACACGCTCTTATGAAAAACTACTGAAAATTGTGATTTTTATTTTGCGAGCCCAAATTCATTAGAGAAAGTTGTTTCAAATTGACTAATGAACAGCATACTCTACATCCAAGATTTTCCGAGGTAATCTGTATTTTTTTTATAATAAACAAAATTTCGAAAAAATTTGACGACCGATTTTTTTGAAAAACTGAATAAAGCTTCTTCGATGTCACATAAAAGTGAATGCAAAGTTTTGAGAGGCTTCACCATTTACAAATCGATATATTTAATGTTGAAAATTGCAACTTTTAACACACGCTCTTATGAGAAATTACTGAAAATTGTGATTTTTATTTGGCGAGCCCAAGTTCATTAGAAAAAGTTGTTTCAAATTGACTAATGAACAGCATACTCTAAATCCAAGATTTTCCGAGGTAATCTGTATTTTTTTAATAATAAACAAAATTTCGAAAAAATTTGACGATCGATTTTTTTGAAAAACTGAATAAAGCTTCTTCGATGTTGCATAAAAGTGCATGCAAAGTTTTGAGAGGCTTCACCATTTAGAAATGGAAATATTAAATGTTGAAAATTGCAACTTTTAACAGCACACGCTCTTTTGAGAAACTACTGAAAATTGTGATTTTTATAAATAAATATCTCGACTTCTACATGATGACAATTCTCTCTGTGTACTGCAAAATGTAAAAGAATTCTATCCATAGAATATTCAGCATACAACGTGCTAAAAGAAAATATCATCAAGAATTGGGGAAAAAAAAAAAAATCGACGAATTTCGTGAAATTGGATTCGTATAACAATTTGGAGAATCGCTCGGAAAAAAATTCATCCGTACTCAGCGGATGCTGTTCAAAATTTTATTACGCGAGGTAGTAATTTTAGTGTGATGCGTTTTTAATAAGATGAGAGGGCAGCGTTTTCGCTGAATTTCGTTTGGATTTTACGTGCAGAGAAAATACGCGCGTTTTTATATTTTAACATTTTTTTTTATTTTTTATTTTTTTATTTCATTTTCGTTACGATTCCAGGGTGTCGTAACGAGGATAAAATAAATGAAGCAATTAAAGCATTAAAGGAATCTCTCACCGGTATTACTGCGAGCGTAAAAAAAACACGAAACAAAAGCCTGCAAGAAAACGTTCAATTTGAAATGTCAAAGTCGAATGATCGACGCCGAGAACAACGCCGAGCACAAGGGACAAGTCCGCGACGAATCGAGCTCCCTTCTCGTTAATTTGCTGGGCGCGAGACAACTATTACAAGGCATTATTGTCGCAACAGAAACGATTTTACTCAGGCGTGACTTGGTAACAATTCCTTCGCTCACTTTTTTCTTCTTTTTACAATAATTTTTTTTTTCCTCTCCTCTCTCTCTCTCTCTCTCTCTCTCTCTCTCTCTCTCTGCCGGGGTTCTCGTGTGCTGGATACGAAACGAGCGATGATCGCCAATTATCGTTCGGCCGTCTCTCACCCTCGAGCGACATAGTTGCGCGCGCGGCAGCAATTGGCAAAAAGGGGTCGCGCGGTGAAGGAGCACACGGGACGAACGATCGAGAGCGATTATCGCGACAAGGCGTCCGGTCCTTGCCATCGTGTCGTACCCTTCTCCATTTTTCTTTTCATTCCTCTCGCTCGCTCTCTCTCTCTCTCTCTCTCTCCCTTGATCTTCATTCTCCACGAGATCCCAGCATCCCGATGAGCCAAGATTCTCCAAAAGGAAGGAACTCGAATGGTGTGCCTTGGACCCAACGAACAACGAGTGCTTGGCCAACAACGAAAAGTGTGCTTAGCTCGAACCAACAATGCCACAGGAGCATGTCCCGCGATTTATATCAAAAGATTTTTTCCCAGCGACAACGACTCTGCCATTTGTCGCCAAAGAATCCAGAACTTGGCCGATTAAAATTATGTCCTTCCAATCATCATGCATCATGGAAATTAATCAAGTCTCCACTGACCCTGAGTGTCACAAATATTTTGAGAATGTCATTGAATTTAACTCAGGAAATTGAATAAATTATCGAAATTTTTTTTTTTAATTTATTTTAACAAAAAAACTTCAAATTGCTTCCGGAAGATGCTCGAGATGCACGATGCTCAAATCTTTCTCCATGAGGAAGCAATTTGCAGCGTTTTTTGTATTTCCATCAAAATTATATAATTTTGACAACTTTTCCAGAAAGTAAAGAGTAAATACGGACTTTTATAAAAAATGTTGAAAAATTAGCAAAAATTAAAGCGATTAGACGATTTTTCAAAAAACTCAAATTTTCGTAAAATTCTAAAAATCATAAAATTCAAACTGTTCAACCAACATTTTCCAAATTCAATACCAACCTTCCTATTATGAGACTCTATTTATAGAATAAAAAATGAGTAACAAATCTGAAAATTTGCAGAAGTTGGGGCGTCGACAGGCTTTTTTTGAAAATTTAAAAATGCCGTAGAATTTGTATTTTTCTAGCAATTCCAACAACAATTATCAGAGAACGAAGAGCTTGTGTAGATTGACATCTGTGCGAAAGGAGAGCCCTGTAGCTCAAACCGTTCTCGAGTTATGAACGTTTGAATTTTACAGTGCCAGAACATACACACACCCACAAATCCGGACATTTTTCCTAAATATAATTTTTCGATGACATTTTAAGCAGATTGACATCGAAGAGTGAAAAAAAAAAACATTTCTCCATGTCACAAAGTTTCCTCCACGAGGAAGCAAAAAAACAATCGAATTCAATGATGAAAAGTTTTTTTTTCTTTCTTTTTTCTCAACCAACATTTTTCTCACAGCCCCACATTTTTTTCTACTCGAAAAAAGAGATACTCGGTCCTCGGCTCTTTGTTGTTTTCCTCCAGTCAGGTGACACAGTCCGATGTTTAGGGATTCTTGGCCGCGTCGGAATTGGGAGCCGAGCATGAAAAGCAGGCCAGCAAAGACTCAAAGCGATAATCTATAGATATATTGAAATATAAATGAGGAAGGTATTGTGTGTAGTGAAAGAAAAGCAAGTGAGGGAGAAGATTTCTCGTTGAGCTGAGAGGAGCACCGATCAGTGAGGTGAAAGAGTGCGCGAGTGGGATCGAGAGGACACGATAAGAAGAATGAAGAGGCTCGAGTAGCTGTGAGCTGTGAGAGTTGGTCGGTGAAGTAGAAGGAATGCCGTCGGACGAGCGCCCGAGGCAAAAGACGACGACGACGATGAGAGCTCTCTCACTCTCGGGGATCCACACACGCGGCGGCAGACTCCGACGGCCGGACGGTCCAGCATGCGAACGAGCGCCCCACCACGCGAGGAGCTGCTCCTCGCCGCGCGTTTCCTCGCGGTGCGTCCGTCTCTCTTTTTTTTTTCTCTCCTTTTAAAAACATCCGATACTAATAACAACTAAAATAACAGATCCATTCTAAAGTTCCCACAAACCTAATGACCCTCGAGAGAGAGAAACCTTACCGAACTATTCAAATTTTCGTATCCACACAAATGAGCCAACTTTTTATTTTTTCTTCATTCTTTACAGATTGCCAGAAGGAGGCCACGAAAATATCAAGATAGATGTGACTCAGCAGGGAACAATTTCAATAAATTTCGTAGAAATCAAAAACATTTTCTTTTTTTTAATTTTTTTTTTTTTTTCATTGTTATCGTAAAAAAAAAATTGTTTTTTTTTTCCCAATGAGAAGTGACGTCGGGACTACCGATGAGCCAAGATCAAAGGAAGATCGGGGTCAAATTGACCCAGTGTGTCTACAGAGACTAATTAAATAAATAAAGGAATTTTTTTTTTTTTATTGTTATCGTAGAAAATTTGGTATTTTTCCCCAATGAAAACTGACCTCGGGGCTCCCGACTAGCCACGGAAAAAGGAGGATCCGGGTCAAATTGACCCAGTGTGTCTACAGAGACTATTTAAATAAACGAAGGAATTGTTTTTTTTTTTTTATTGTTATCGTTTGTTTTTGTTTTGTTTTGAAAAAAATGGTTTTTTTCCCAATGAGAAGTGACGTCGGGACTACCGATGAGCCAAGATTAAAGGAAGATCCGGGTCAAATTGACCCAGTGTGTCTACAGAGACTAATTAAATAAATAAAGGAATTTTTTTTTTTTATTGTTATCGTAGAAAATTTGGTATTTTTCCCCAATGAAAACTGACCTCGGGGCTTCCGACTAGCCACGGAAAAAGGAGGATCCGGGTCAAATTGACCCAGTGTGTCTACAGAGACTAATTAAATAAATGAAGGAATTGTTATTTTTTTTTTTTTTTTATCGTAGAAAATTTGGTATTTTTCCCCAATAAAAAGTGACCTCGGGGCTCCCGATTATCCATGGAAAAAGGAGGATCCGGGTCAAATTGACCCAGTGTGTCTACAAAGACTAACAAAATAAATGCATGCATTTTTTTTGTTGTAAATAACGAAATAAAAAAGAAAACAGAAACAGATAAAGTCGTTTGTCCAGGATCTTTTCACGCAATTTTCTTCATTCGTCCTTTCGCATCCCTCTCTCAATCTGCCACCCAGCTGCGTGTCTTTTTAGCACTTCCAAGTTGCCGAGTTAACGACGTGGAAAACAAAGGGACACGCGGACGAATGCGGCCTGCGTCGCAGCCGCAAACACACGTTCTTGCACCCAATTCACTTAACCGTAAGAATTACACGAAGAAAAAAAATGAAAAATTGAAAAAATGCAGAAAATACGGTAAGAAACGAAAAGGGACTGCCAAGAGGCAGAGAAACTTGTTCGGTCGATGCTGCGTCGAGACACGTGCGTATCTTCCAAACAACTCCCTTTCCTGATACAGTTATTTATGGTTCCAAATATTTTTAAGGTATTGAATTAGAATTTTCAATCTAACGGAGTCTGGACATTGACCCTTCGAGTGCACACATTCTATGAGTGCATACTGGGTCAATCTGACCCGAGGGATTTTCCAAATGGTCGTAATCAGGTAAATATCCATTTTCGTGTTGTTTTTTTTCTCGTAACGTTTTTCGTAGTAAATATTTTCTGGCTCTCAATTTATTTTTTAACGAAAAACAATGCTGACCATGGGTGATGGAAATTCGTTGGGGTCAAAATGACCCAGTGTGTACTCGAAGGGTTAATATCCACTTTTTCCATGAGTTTTATTATTTTTTTTTAATACTATTTAGTAGGGGTGTGCGAATATTTGAAAACTTCGAATATTCGGCATCAAATCGAATCGAATTGTTTGATTCGAATTTCAAACCGAATATTCGATTTTTTCGAGTATTCGATTATTTTTCGAATATTCGATTTTTTTTCGAATAATCGATTTTCTTTCGAATATTCGATTTTCTTTCGAATATTCAAATATTTGAAAATTTAAGAAATACTTGAAAATTGCTCGAATATTCTATTCGAAAATCGAATTGAAAATTCATCAAATATTCGGAAATTTATCGAATACTCGAAAATTCGACGAATATTCGATTCAAAAATCGAATATTCGACTAAAAAATCGAATATTCGATTCATCGAATATTCGATTCGAAAATCGAATCGAATTTCAATATTCGATTCGATTCGATTCGATCACTATTCGCACACCCCTACTATTTAGTTCTTCATCAACTTTTCCACAATTTTTCTACACGGAGGATAAAATTTTGTTGCAAAAAAAATCGATGTTTCGTTCGATACGTTAAACTAAACGTTTTTTTGAATAATCCCAAAAATTGTGTCATCGCGGGAAGAAATATTCTAGAAAGTCTCTTCGGAAGCAAATTTTTGTCGTTCCAATCGTAAATTTTGCTGACAATTCCCTTAGAAACCAAATCCACTGCCAAAATAACGAAAATTTTGAAATTGTGAAAAAATATTTAGTTGACCGTGTTTAACAAAATATCGACGATTTTTGACAAAAAATGTTTGAGTCAATTTCTCGATGAAATATCAAATGAATTTCTGTTTTTTTTTCGATAATCCCAAAAATTTGGTAATTGCAGCAAAAAATATTCTGGAAAGTCTCTTCGGGAAGGAAATTTTGGTAATTCCAATCGTAAATTTAGCTGACGATTCCCTTAGAAACCAAAAACACTGCCAAAATAACGAAAATTTTGAAATTATGAAAAAATATTTAGTTTACCGTGTTTAACAAAATATCGACGATTTTTAACAAAAAATGTTTGAGTCAATTTCTCGATAAAATATCAAATGAATTTCTGTTTTTTTCGATAATCCCAAAAATTTAGTAATTGCAGCAAAAAATATTCTGGAAAGTCTGTTCGGAAGTAAATTTTTGTCGTTCCAATCGTAAATTTTGAAATTATGAAAAAATATTTAGTTTACCGTGTTCAACAAAATGTCGACGATTTTTAAAAAAATTTCCGAATTTTTCATTTTTAATTGCTCTCCAAGTTTAATCCGTTGCCATTATTTCGATGCAAAGATTATTAGGCACTAACGAGTCGAATGGAAATAAAGTTTCCAATCCGAAAGAGCCAACCGATCCTTTTGTTCGACACCCCAAAATTTTGCGACCACTGGCCGGTTGCTTTTGAAAAGGCTAAACGTCAAAAAGCTTTTTGGTCGAAATAAAATATATTCGCTGTATGTAAAATGTGGAAATGGAGGGTACGCTCGACTGGCGCGTATAAAGTACACGTCCACGTATATGAATGAGAAACGTTCCAATTTATTTAGCTCGAAGCTACGATTCTTTATCGTAATGCATATAAGTGCATTCCACGTGCCGGGTTGCGCACGTCTCTCATCCCCCTTATCGCTACGGTCTTTCTCCCGCGCGCCGGTATCTTGATCCCAAAGGCGAATTATAAAAGATGGCCGTTTCTACTACCGGCGGTGTGTATCTGCCTGGTACCAACACCAGAGGACACCAGCGATCGAGGATCGGGTAAGGAAGGCCCAGAGAGAGAGAGAGAGAGAGAGAGAGAGAGCCGTGGATGGTCAACGTCGAGACTAACGACAAAAGATTCCATGCTCGGAATTCCTTAAGGTCTTTTATTGTCGGGCGTCAACGAACGCGTATAAACATTTTCTTCCTCTCCCTCGTCTCTTCTTGTCACGCCATCTTTATATTATTTCCATATATTTTTCCACGTGACCTTGAAAATCGTTTGGTATGGGAAAATAGAAAAAATTGTTTTCAATTTTTTTGATCCAATTTTTCCGAAGTATTTTTTAATCGAATGAACGCAATTTTGGCATTTGAGGGGGGGGGTTAATATTACGAATAACCAAATTGTCGAACAGCTAATAATTCGGAATTTTGGTATTCATAAAATTAAATAAAAGTAAAGTAAGAAAATCGAAATTAAATTTTTCAAATGACTAAAAATTCGAAATACAAAATCGCGAACGTCAAAAATGGCGAACGTCAAAACGGCGAGCGCCAAAATAACGAATTCTATTCTATTCTATTCTATTCTATTCTATTCTAGCGTTCGTTATTTTGGCGCTCGCCGTTTTGACGTTCGCCATTTTTGACGTTCGCTATTTTGTATTTCGAATTTTTAGTCACTTGAAAAATTTCATTTCGACTTTCTTACTTTTCTTTTATTTAATTTTATGAATACCAAAATTCCGAATTCTTAGCTGTTCGACAATTTGGTTATTCGTAATATTAACCCCCACCCGCATTTGATTTTCGGTTTCCTCAAAAACAACGAAAATTTGGGTCCACAAAATTTTGATTATTTACTACGAAAAACGTGTCTACAAAAAAAAAAAGAAAAAAAAACAAAAAATGCATCGAACGGTTTGAAAAACGCCTTGGGTCAGATTGACCCAAGATGCTCTTACAGGAGCCGTGCAATTTCAAAGGGTTGAGGGTGCGTTCGTCCGCTTCGTTTCTAAAGAAGCTCGTCATTTTTTTTCATTCATTTCGCCGACTTGTCATCGCTCCAGAAACTCTTTTGAGTTGAGGCTCCGTTCCCATGCACCAAAACGTAAGCTCTCCGCAAGTATAAACGGTCAAGATCGGAAACGACTCGCGTTGCGATCTAGCAAACGTCTCCGCAAGCCGCGCTTCATCGGGACGAATAAGAGCTCTCGCTCTTTTGCTTCGCTTTTGTTTCTCCTTCTCTCTTTCTCTTGCAATCTCGCACTCGGTTTGCTATCACCATGCGAGAGAGCAACGATGCAGCAATCTTCCAGCGTTGATTAGAGTCGTATGTAGAATCGAGAACCGGATTCCAAGAACCTGTTTCCATGTTCACGTAAGATCCCTGGAGTAATCGACTGACGGATCGGCGACCGTTCGAGTCAGCGACCCCGAGAGAGAAGAGCGACCGGCGGCCAGCATCATCACACGAGTAATACCAGTACAGCGGCCATTCTTATATGTGCGCCCAAGACCCGCCGCAACGGAGCTACTAACTCGAAACAAGGACGAAACTAAATTTCAATCTCCCCGATGCATCCTATTTTTTTCAATGCATCTCCGGACTCGGTCTCAACGCACTCGCGAATCTAAAAGTTTCTCAATAACCTTGCGCCGGGCTGCAGAGCAAAGCGTCCAAAAATTAGCGAGCATTCAGTCAATATAAAAACTGAGGCTACTAATTAATTGAAATTCAATGGGATTCAAAATTAATTGATTTTTTTAATCAACGGAATAATAAACTAAAAAATTTTGAATTCGAAATAAAATTAAAAAATGAATTCAAAATTAAATTCGAAATTAAATTCGAAATTGAATTCAAAATTAAATTCGAAATTAAATTCAAAATTGAAATCAAAATTAAATTCAAAATAATATTCAAAATTAAATTCAAAATTAAATTCGAAATTAAATTCAAAATTAAATTCAAAATTAAATTCAAAATTAAATTCAAAATTAAATTCAAAATTAAATTCAAAATAAAATTTAATTCAAAATCGAATTCAAAACTAAATTCAAAATCAAATTCGAAATTGAATTCAAAATTAAATTCAAAATTAAATGAAAAATCGAACTCAAAATCAAATTCAAAATTAAATTCAAAACTAAATTCATAATAAATTTAATTGAAAAAAAATTAGCATCGAGCATTTTCTTCCGCCATCTGGACATAAATCCCACGTATGAAACCGCAAAAAAAATCTCCAATATTACAGGGTGCCCGGTCGCAGCGAGTTTCAATTTCCCAGTCAATCGACGCTGGGATCTCACGGGAATTTCTCTTTTTGAAATTCTCAATAGAGCCAGGGGGTGATCGATCACTTGTAACGTCGCACGAAGAAAGAGCGATACGCGAATACAAAAATGAGAATAAAATAAAAATGCGTAAGCTTTCACGGAGACGGAACAGCTATCAATCCGCGAGCGGCTTTAATAGATTTTCATTATTTTGCGAGTCTCTATCTCTCGGGTGTGTAATTATCGTGAGGGTTTAATATATATGCGCGGCAGCCACGAGAAAGTATAGGGTACGGACGATCTTGAGTCCTCGAGAAATTCGCACACACACACATATTCGCACAGACATTTAAAAAAATTAAAAAATACATAGAAGAGTTGATACGAGCGTCCATATCGTAGCACTGGGTGGGTGTTCTTTCCCCTGCCATTGCGGAGAACCGAATGATTCTTCCACAACGTGTCACGGTCGAGTCTAAATTTTTATTTTCACTTTTTCTCGTCCGACTATCTGCACAGATGGAAACTCGTGAATGGACAATTGATCCGCGGTATTCGTCTCGATCGTTGAATCATAATGTTCAATGTTACAAGTTGCTGAAGAAAAATAAAAAGAATTTCTTCACTGGAAAATAAATTGCGTCGATATTTTGTTTCCAACGGAATCGTCAGCAAAATTTTTCGATCGGAATGACAAAAATTTCCTTCCAAAAAAAACTTTCTAGAATATTTTTCAGATTTTTCGAAAAAAAAGTTCACTCAACGAAACGTCGCGATCTTTTCCAACAAATTTATCTTCCCAGTGCTGCTTCGCGAAGCTTCGAAAAGCGAGGGACTTGGAAGTTGCGCTCGTTCTCGAGGATTCTTCCCCTTATTCGCTTCATCTATTTATAGATGTAATAGTTGTGCAGCATCAAATACACAGCAATGTTAATTCCGTAGGAGTCAAGACTAAAGGACGTGCTGCATATTGCGTTGTTACGAAGACACGAGGATGTGAGTGCGCGGTGTAAATAACATCGCTGGGAAATGAATAGGCCTGAGCAGGACGATGTAACATTTTGAGAAAGACTTTGCTGCGCCCTTTCGTTTGCCAGCGATTAATGTGCACACACGCGTGCAATTATGTACATATATATGGATCAAAAGTGTAGGAAGAACGCGAAGCTCTTTTCGATTAGGCATTACACAGCATAGTAGCGAGTGGAGGATGGGGAAGCGTACGAGAATTAATCTGGAGGATGAGAAATTTATTAACGAAGCTGCTGCGTGGAGAGAAAAAGCAACTTCTTCCCCCGCCGCCTTTCGCTCACGTTCGCGAACCTCCCGCTTCTCTGCGCGCTCTTTTTCTTATATAAACCGGAGACAAAATTCTTTGAAATAGTATTTGAGGAAGGGAATAATTTATTGTTTTGACAAATAATCGTTTTTTTAATTCTTTGAGTATTTAACCCTTTGAGTACACACTGGGTCTTTTTGACCCCGACTATTTTTCGTCATCGATTGGTTGGCATTGGATTTCAGAAAAACCGATATTCATTTACGTTTTTTTCATTTTTTATAACTTTTTGACCCTTCGAGTACACACTGGGTCTTTTTGACCCCAACAATTTTTCGCTACCGATTGGTTGACATTTAATTTCACAAAGACCGAAATTCGTTCATGTTTTTTCTCCTTTTATAACTTTTTGACCCTTCGAGTACACACTGGGTCTTTTTGACCCCGACTATTTTTCGTCATCGATTGGTTGGCATTGGATTTCAGAAAAACCGATATTCATTTACGTTTTTTTCTTTTTTTATAACTTTTTGACCCTTCGAGTACACACTGGGTCTTTTTGACCCCGAATATTTTCCGTCACCGATTCTTCGACATGTATATTTCAGAAAAACCCAAATTCATCCATATTTTTTTTTCTTTTTATAACTTTTTGACCCCTCGAGTACACACTGGGTCTTTTTGACCCCGAAAATTTTCCGTCACCGATCCTTTGACATGTATATTTCAGGAAAACCGAAATTCATTCATGTTTTTTCTCTTTTTATAACTCTTTGACCCTTCGAGTACACACTGGGTCTTTTTGACCCCGAAAATTTTCTTTCACCGATTCTTCGGCATTTAATTTTCGTTTCCGTCAAAAAACAAATTCAGAACCATGAAACAGTGATAATTCATAACAAAAAAAAACGTTTATACAAAAAAAAAACGAAAAAATGCATATTCACCGGAATACAAGTCTTTGAAAAACGCCTCGGGTCAAATTGACCCAATACGCACTTACGGAGGAGAGTGCGCTCGGAGTGTTAATTGCATGTCGAATGAGAAGCGATGATGAGTTATAAATCGCAATGTGTTTTTTTAGTCTCGCCGTAAATTTATCTTTTCGAGCAATCCCGTTTCGTGGCTCGTTCTGTTTCCGCGGTTACTCGACAAACACCTGCAAAAGCGTGGCATTGAATGCAGACTCTTGCGGAGCTGCGCGCGGACGCTTCAATTTTCACTTGAGGTCTCTTGGACTCACGTGTGTGCAGCAGGAGAATCCACTAGCAATCTCACCGCGATCGTTCACGAAACGAGCGAGATCGGCTTCCGTAGATATAAACAGTCTCTTCCTCTCTCTCTCTCTCTCTCTCTCTCTTGCTCTCTCTCTCTCTCGCTCTCTCCATTTATTTATCTTTCTTTCTTCCTTTCCGCTGGCCGAAGCTTCAGCACTTTGGAGTCTGGGGTGTCGGTGGACTATCTTCACCGCGGGAGTCGAGCTGCAGCGCGAGAGCTGAGCGAAACTCTCTGCTCCTTCTCGTTATATCTCTTATCCTGCTGTCTCTCTGTGAGGACTCTCCAAGGATATAAAATACTGTATACACCGGCTGCAGCAGCAGTACCGACTCTCCTAGAGTTATTCTGGTTCTCGAAAAGAATACAACCGCGAAAGACAACTCATAAGATCAGGACACACAACTATTTATAGTCCTGCTTCAAAGACGATGATTATTTCTTCCCTACGTTCAGATAAACAGAAAAGAAAAACTATCGAATAAAATAAAATGGAGAATAGACAGAGACAGAGCCAGAGAGAGAGACAGAGTCAGAGAGATTGATTGATTTACCTTAGTCAGCGAATTATTAGGCAATAAGAAAAATAATACAGAAAACAAAAAATAAAAT
>JBAJMU010000002.1:1394390-1417900 GCA_037952995.1 Hyposoter didymator | reverse complement strand
AATAAAATAAAATAAAATAAAATAAAATAAAATAAAATAAAATAAAATAAAATAAAATAAAATAAAATAATATAAAAGAAAAATAAAATAAAATAAAATAACATAAAAATAAAATAATATAAAATAAAAATAAAATAAAATAATATAAAATAACATAAAATAAAAAACGCTATCGATGTGACAGACATCACGATAAAATTGCGATAGCGAAATCATAACAAAATTATAACTAAATCATAAAGATACAGAGAGAGATGATGATGATGATGATGATTTATTATTGGCCTTAGTCTACGGACTATTAGGCAATACGAAAAATAATACTATAATAATAATAATAAGAGTGAGAGAGAGAGGAAGAGAGAGAGAAAGGAAATAAGATGAAAAAGATATGGATGAGAAGAAAGGAGCAAGAGAAAGAAAAAAAAAGGGAAAAAGGACAGTCCGGCATGAACCCAAGGTACTTAGACTTTTATAATGAACGTGCAAGGTACAATGATGCGTTAAAATGTCATATAAATCAACGCTCACCGCGAGAGAACGATGGACTAAGGATATTCAAATCAAGCAAACTATTCATTGATACTGAGGGGACATTCTTACGGGAAAGTCATCGTAAAGTGTCCTACACTCACTGTCACAGACTTAAACCCATCCGATAAATAGGTATGGGCTTGAGAAACTGGTTAGCTTTATTGGAAGATTCTACAAAGTGTACCAAAGTTATTCCCCTATCTCTAGTATGGTATTATTATTCATAACGGTATCGCTCGATTTCACAACGATGCAACGGCCGTAGAAACGTGCACGCACTTCTTTATTCATTTTTTTCTATTTTTCTTCTTTTTTTTCATAAATATCGCATCTCCTTTCGCTTTAATGGGACAAGTCGATTTGTTGGCAGAAACATCCTTCTCACACCATCTTAAGGTCATCCACGAGGAAAATTCACGTTTTTATCAAATTTTACAAATTTTTTATTCGAGTTTCGAAACGACGTTCAACTTTTATTTCTCGTTTTTTGAAATGAGAAAATCAATTGTTCATCAATAGCAACTAAAAGTGCCGTTAATCCGTCGAGTGCATCTTGGGTCAATCCGACCCGGGGCGTTTTTCAAATCGTTGTATTCCGGTAAATATGCTTTTTTTTTTGTGGAGATATTTTTTTATAAATGCCAAAACATTCTTTGCCTTTGGATGCCAAAGAATCGGTGACGGAAAATTTTTTGGGTCAAAATGACCCAGTGTGTACTCGAAGGGTCAAAAAGTTATAAAAAGAGTAAAAACATGAATGAATTTCGATGCGTTTCTGAAATTGAATGCCAAAGAATCGGTGACGCAACATTTTTGGGGTCAAAATGACCCAGTGTGTACTCGAAGGGTCAAAAAGTTATAAAAAGAGAAAAAACGTGAATGAATTTCGATGTTTCTGACATGAAATGCCAAAGAATCGGTGACGCAAAATTTTTCGGGTCTCAAAGACCCAGTGTGTACTCGAAGGGTCAAAAATCCACAAAAATAAAGAAAATTCGATGAATTTTGAATTTTCTGAAATGAAATGGCAAAGAATCGGTGATGGAAAATTTTCGGGGTCAAAATGACCCAGTGTGTACTCGAAGGGTCAAAAAGTTATAAAAAGATTAAAAACATGAATGAATTTCGATGCGTTTCTGAAATTGAATGCCAAAGAATCGGTGACGCAACATTTTTGGGGTCAAAATGACCCAGTGTGTACTCGAAGGGTCAAAAAGTTATATAAAGAGAAAAAACATGAATGAATTTCGATGTTTCTGACATGAAATGCCAAAGAATCGGTGACGCAAAATTTTTCGGGTCTCAAAGACCCAGTGTGTACTCGAAGGGTCAAAAATCCACAAAAATAAAGAAAATTCGATGAATTTTGAATTTTCTGAAATTAAATGGCAAAGAATCGGTGATGGAAAATTTTCGGGGTCAAAATGACCCAGTGTGCACTCGAAGGGTCTATTTTTTCGTGATTTTCATTCCTACACTCTCTGCTCCACAAGCTCCTTCAGCCTTTTAGACAAATCATCACCTAGAAATGCCATCGGAATAATGGAATTTCTCGATTTTTCGAAAGTACACATTCCTCCGAGTCTCCCAACCAAAATAAGTCACACGAATGGAATTTGGAATATGGGCCTTGTCACCCGAGGATTCGAGGCAAAGCCCGGATTATCTTGAGACGCGAGGAGAGCAACGTTTGTTAAGGGCTTCAAAGTGTCGCTTGGCATAAGAAAGGAAACACCAGAGACAAAGAGATCATTACCGCGCGCGCGCGCGTGGTAAAGAATGAAGCCGCGAGATGCGGAGTTGGTCCTGCTGCGGTGAAGGAAATTGGCACGCGGCTTCGACGGACGTTTCGTGTTTGTTGGCGAGTATCACGTAAAAGGAATTCACACCTTAATAACCTGACTTTTTGCTCGCGAGAGTCTCCGGAGAACGAAAAATCGAGCGCCCATAAATCAAGCGACGTCCCCAAACGCTGAGTAATTAAAATTTTCTCCGCAACCACCGAGACTCTTACTCGAGCGAGCAAAACTTGAAATTTCTCCCACTATCAAAATATTACGTAAAACATATTTTTACTCGGACATTTGCGTTGCTGCACGCATTTTTTTTTTTTTTTTTTTTTTTTTTTTTTTTTTTTTTTTTTTTTTTTTTTTTTTTTTTTTTTTTTTTTTTTTTTTTTTTTTTTTTTTTTTTTTTTTTTTTTTTTTTTTTTTTTTTTTTTTTTTTTTTTTTTTTTTTTTTTTTTTTTTTTTTTTTTTTTTTTTTTTTTTTTTTTTTTTTTTTTTTTTTTTTTTTTTTTTTTTTTTTTTTTTTTTTTTTTTTTTTTTTTTTTTTTTTTTTTTTTTTTTTTTTTTTTTTTTTTTTTTTTTTTTTTTTTTTTTTTTTTTTTTTTTTTTTTTTTTTTTTTTTTTTTTTTTTTTTTTTTTTTTTTTTTTTTTTTTTTTTTTTTTTTTTTTTTTTTTTTTTTTTTTTTTTTTTTTTTTTTTTTTTTTTTTTTTTTTTTTTTTTTTTTTTTTTTTTTTTTTTTTTTTTTTTTTTTTTTTTTTTTTTTTTTTTTTTTTTTTTTTTTTTTTTTTTTTTTTTTTTTTTTTTTTTTTTTTTTTTTTTTTTTTTTTTTTTTTTTTTTTTTTTTTTTTTTTTTTTTTTTTTTTTTTTTTTTTTTTTTTTTTTTTTTTTTTTTTTTTTTTTTTTTTTTTTTTTTTTTTTTTTTTTTTTTTTTTTTTTTTTTTTTTTTTTTTTTTTTTTTTTTTTTTTTTTTTTTTTTTTTTTTTTTTTTTTTTTTTTTTTTTTTTTTTTTTTTTTTTTTTTTTTTTTTTTTTTTTTTTTTTTTTTTTTTTTTTTTTTTTTTTTTTTTTTTTTTTTTTTTTTTTTTTTTTTTTTTTTTTTTTTTTTTTTTTTTTTTTTTTTTTTTTTTTTTTTTTTTTTTTTTTTTTTTTTTTTTTTTTTTTTTTTTTTTTTCATTCTCAAAAGAAAGACACGCACATTGTGTCGCCTCGGAAACCGGCGGCTGGTTTCAATAAGTGGACACCGCGCGGCCGGTTGCCGATAACGATTGTCCATTCGAGAAACACCCGGAACTCTCGTGCACTCTAATTGAGAGAAAGAATTTAAAAACCTTTCAAACCGGACCCACTGCTGGATCCTGCGAGCATTTTTCACTCCTTTTCTTCCTGTCTTTCCTTAAAACTCATTTTACGCAATTCTTACCATTTAATCGATTTATTTGGTTAAATAATTTCATTGTCTTTCGAAAAAATGTTTAAGAAATTCTTTAGTTTTAGGATTTTGAAGTTTGCATCGTTGGAATGCAACGAAATTTCGTTTCTTCGCTCCGCAGCATTTCTAAGCGCTAAAGGGTGCAGCGAGAATTTTTTTTTTTTTTTCAAAATCGTCAAACTTTGATTTTAAGAAAATCGCTATAACTTTTTTTTTCACAAACTGGCGCTCCAGCCACCGCACATTATCTTCGTTTTCGAATTATCTTTGAATTGGTAATTAGCGATTTTTTATTTATCATCATTTTTTTAGTTGCTTGGGAACTTTGAAAATGGAAAATATGACGAAAAATGTCGACGTTGAAATTTTCATAAAAGATGGTGAAAAAAAATCAATCAACTTCAAGCTCGAGGTGATTTCTTGAAAATTCAAATGTTATTTATTTTAATTCGTAATTTTGTATCGTGATTCGTGGGAGTTCGAACTCATAGTCGTTCGATTGCGTTATCTGGGGAATCGAAGTGGGGCAACTGGGTCGAGAGGATCCGTGTGTTGTTTGGAACAGAGAAACCGAGCGGTAACGACGAGAGAGCAAAACAGGCGATATTTTGTGCTGTATTTGTAATTCAATAAAATTTCAGGATGCCGAGAAATATCGTTGAGTATTACGATATGCGAGGATTGCGTGGGTAGACACGAAGGGAATCAAACGCGTTCGATAGGTAAAAAGCTAAATTATTTATCGCGAAACGCTCGTCAAAGATTTTATGGGTCAACGTGCATTTCCACGAGCTCGATTGCAACTTGTACGCTTATTATTCTTCTGTCAATTTGTAGAAATCACCTCGCATATCTAAACGCTCTCAGCAACCGGATTTCTCTTCGCCTATTCAATAAAAATTTCAAAAAACTGGTTAAAAAAAAATTATAAATTTTTATTAAGTAGCAAAAGGATCAAATTCTATACGAGAGCAAAACTAAACATCCCGATTTATTCCATCAGCTCCTTAAAAGGACGTTGTATGGCGGAGCTCAAATCTAAATTTTTCTTTTCAGTTTTTCTTGCATACAAAATGCTTCGCGAGCCCAAGTTGATTAGAAAAAGTTGTTTCAAATTGACTAATGAACAGCATACTCTACATCCAAGATTTTCCGAGGTAATCTGTATTTTTTTTATAATAAACAAAATTTCGAAAAAATTTGACGACCGATTTTTTTGAAAAACTGAATAAAGCTTCTTCGATGTCACATAAAAGTGTATGCAAAATTTTAAGAGGCTTCACCATTTAGAAATGGAAATATTTAATGTTGAAAATTGCAACTTTTAACACACGCTCTTATGAGAAACTACTGAAAATTGCGATTTTTATTTGGCGAGCCCAAGTTCATTAAAGAAAGTTGTTTCAAATTGACTAATGAACAGCATACTCTAAATCCAAGATTTTCCGAGGTAATCTGTATTTGTTTAATAATAAACAAAATTTCGAAAAAATCTGACGATCGATTTTTTTGAAAAACTCAATCAAGCTTCTTCGATGTTACGCAAAAGTGTATGCAAAGTTTTAAGAGGCTTCACCATTTATAAATCGATATATTTAATGTTGAAAATTGCAACTTTCAGCACACGCTCTTATGAGAAACTACCGAAAATTGTGATTTTAATAAATAAATATCTCGACTTCTACATGGTGAAACCTCTTGCAATTACTCGAGCTATTAGACTTGACGATTCTCTTTGTGCGGTGCAAATTTGAAGGAATTCTATGGATAGAAAATGTTGCATACAACGTCCTCAAATGCCTGGGACATTTTTCAAAAAACTTCAAATTCGAAAAGTTTTCGTAATTTTTAAATAACAAAACGACATTTTCTGTAATTTGAAAAAAAAAAAGAGATTTTCTCTAGTTTGTTAATAATCTCTGACAAGAATTCATCAATAAAATTGCTTCCCAACCGATGTCCCGGGCTTGGCAACACGAGGTTAATTCAAAAATAAACAATCTCCATTGGAACATGAGCGCATGTGCTTTATGCTTCTACAAGTATCAGAGAAGAATAGTGTGCCTAGCCACGACAAGAGGAGGATTGCATGCGAGAGGTGCATGCATCTCGTATCTATGTACAAGACCCGTTCGAAATTCACTCGGTGGTTTATCGCAGCTTGGCGTAGAGAGAGCATTGTGGCTGCTGCATAATATTAACATTAGTGGTGATTAGTGGGCTGCTGGACTCTCCAGTCCGATAGATTCAAGGGAGTATCGAACCGAGTTCTTTCGTATTTTCTACACACGCGACCTTCCACCCATTAACGATCGAGAGAAACGAGCGAGAAAAAACAACACACACCAGGATCTTTAGATTCTCAATAGGGAGAAAACAAAAATCAAGCCGAGAAGAAGATAAAGACAAAAACGAGAGCCAATCGGGCGAGAAAAAAAAACATTATTTCAGTCGTTAAAATCTTATTTTTCTCAGATTTAATCAACTCGAAACTAAACGCAATAAAAACTAAACGTTCCATCGAGACTTGTACTGGTAAAGTCATTCTGAACTATTTTGTTTATTTTATTTGTTTTATTTATTTTATTTATTTTATTTATTTTATTTATTTTATTTATTTTATTTATTTTATTTATTCCATTTATTTTATTTATTCCATTTATTTTATTTAGTGCCTAATTTTTTTTTATAACTTTTGACTAATTTAACTAATAACACTCAAATTTATAACAATTTAAAAAATAATATCCCCGAATTCTCTCATAATGGGTTGTTGTCAATGGACGAATTTTCTATCCTCGTCTTTCTTCTCTTGAATAACTTGTTTTTGTTCCTTTGAACTGAAATATAAAAAAATGAGCGAAACTAGTACGAAAAATCAATGGAAAAATAGCACGACTCATAAAGAGACATACAGAAATCCATGAACAAGGGAGCGCATAAGCGAATCGTCTCCCGGACATTTGAACCTACACCAGCATTAAAATTACATACTTGGCGTTTTTTGTTTTTTTTTTCTATAGCAATAGGATGGGTGTGTGTGCTCCTGCAGCTCGATGCACTGGCAACTTGTTACCGAGGCACGCATACATCTCTCGCGAGGGCTCTTGTACGGCGGGGGAAACAACACGACACCGACTTGTTTATGCGCTCGGATGGCCACTTGCCCCTGTGGCGGCCCAACTAAATCACACCCCGCGGATTTTATATTTAAACAAATAATTAATTCAGATGCCCCTGACTCGCCAGGTGGTCGGGATTCTCGGCTTACATATATACTCTCCCAGCCTCACTATCCATCGTCTTTGCAGCTACAAAATAAGCCACGTATCTCCTCCACACATACGTATCCACGTGTGGATGCGTTTATATGCGATTCAAATATGCAACACAATAGCTCCGCTGGAACGAGAAATTTATGCTCAACATTTCGGTACCTATCGATATATACCCTAAACCCCCTTCCATAGAAACAAAAGAACCCCATCAACGACTCTTCCTTTTTTATCTTTCGACGCAAAGATGCAAATTCTAGGCTCCAGCCTCCAAAAATTGCTTCTGAGAAGTGGCCCAGGAATATTTGCGAAAATGATTGTTCGTACGGTGTGCCATGACGTCGGAGGAAGGACCAAGAAAATATACCGACTGATTATCATTATTAGGCATGCCTATCAACTGTTGCAATATTAAGAAAAAATCATTTAGGAAAAATGGCATTTCTGTATATTTACTAAAAATTATAAAATAATTAAATAAATAAATCAACTCTAGTACAAAATTGGGTTTATCTTATTCATTTATTTCTTAGTTTATTTATTCTTTTTGGGAACCCGAACCAAAAATTCACATTTTTCGTCATATTTTCCATTTTCAAAATCCCCAAGCAACTCAAAAATGATAATAAATGAAAAATCGCCAATTACCAATACAAAAAAAAATTTGCAAACGAAGATAAGGAGCGGTAGCTGGAGCGCCAGTTTGTAAAAAAAAAAAAAAAGTTATCGTGTTTTTCGTAAAATCAAAATTTGAAGATTTTGAAAAAAAAATCTTACTTTTCATGTTTAGCTAGCTGCTCCCTTTAGTGGCAAGTAGGTGTGCTGTGGAGCGAAGCCCGCGGCTAGTGACATAATAAAATAATAAAATTAATAATATAAAAATAAAAAATTGGCGTTTTTTCAAAATTTTGCATTCCGGTAAATGTGATTTTTTTTTTTATATGGGTAGAGACGTTTTTTGTAGTTAATTGTTCATATTTTGTGGCCCTGAATCAATTTTTCACGAAAACGAAAATAAAATTCCAAAGAATCGGTGATGGAATATTGTTGGGGTCAAAACGACCCAGTGTGTACTCGAAGGGTTGAAGGAAATGGATTTTCAGGCAATTATGAAAAGCTCGAAGAATTGCAGGTCGCAGGAGCAGATAATTGAGAAAGTACATATTTAAGTTTGCATGGTGCGAGGTAAGGAGGCGACAATTGTGTATTATTATTTGGATTGAAGCGTTCGCAGGCTTTTATTCGGTTTTCACCCTTTTCCGAGTTGCTTTATTTACGTCGAATGTGTATGAAGAGGAGGCGGCGGGGAGAAGCAGGAAAATTGTGGTAATTTGTTATCCCGAGAGTTGCGCATAGTTAGCGATGGAATTGTGTAAACGACGATGGAGAGGAAACGGTCTCTCGAGTCGAAAGAGTAAAAACGAAAGACGCTCGGGGGATGAAAGGGGCAAGTCGCTTTTGCTCGGCTACGGTAAAGACGTGCAAGAGAGGAAGAGAAAGAAAATTGAGAGAGAGAGAGAGAGAGAAAAGCAACCGACCAAGCGAAAAGTTTCGCGTTCAAGAGTTTCCGGGACTTGGACGCGGGAGAGAAATTCTTCTGAAAGCACAAAAGCTTCACTAGCCAACTCGCCCAGACCTCCTCCTTCGTCTTCTTTCTCTCATCTATCTCATTCTCTCCTCTCTTAGTCTGTCTTTTTCCCTTTCAACCCTCGGCCCGAAGCATGCTCCAGCAATTTACTTCTGTACGAAACAAACAAGAGTCAAAAGTCTCGAAGAACCTGATAACGAATGCACAACTTTCCTCGTTTACAACGGCCAAATTGTTCGCGGATGAGCCAGCCCTTTCGACTCAAATAATATATTACATCAGGCAACGAAGAATCGCTTCACAGCAATCATGAACAACCCTTTCACCAAAAACATTGAAAAAAAAAAAAAAAAAAAAAAAAAAAAAAAAAAAAACTGTGAACCTGTTTAAAGCTTTTCAAGCGCAATGAGAATTTTCTTCTAATTACAACAATCTTAATGCGATATTCTCCCCTTGATTCAGATCATTAACCCTTCGAGTGCGAACCTCCTACAAGTGCATCTTGGGTCAATCTGACCCAAGGGACTTTTCAAATTTATTTTTTGACGAAAATTAAATGCCAAAAAATTCGTTGCCAAACAAACGGTGACGGAAAATTTTTAGGGTCAAATTGACCCAGTGTGTACTCAAAGGCTCAATGTGCATGGAAAAAAAAACGTGAATTTCCATATTTCATTGCATAATTATGCTCGTTCGTGGATGCTTCTTCGTTAAGGTGTTTCGGTACCAGCGATGCAATGCTTCCATGCCAAACTATGTCAAAAACATCAAATTTTTCAAAATAATTATTTTTAATTGTGGAATTTTGCAGATTTTCCTTCTAACCAGTTCTCGCGTAATTGAACATTCAAGTTCACGTGTTTCCATATGCAAACAAGTACATATTCCAGGCATAAGAATTCTGCTTCATTACTTGATAACTAGACAGACGAAAAATCCGAAAAAATGTGTATTTTTGCGTTTGATGTAGGGGTGTGCGAATATTTGAAAACTTCGAATATTCGGCATCAAATCGAATCGAACTGTTTGATTCGAATTTCAAACCGAATATTCGATTTTTTCGAGTATTCGATTATTTTTCGAATATTCGATTATTTTTCGAATATTCGATTTTTTTTCGAATATTCGATTTTCTTTCGAATATTCGATTTTCTTTCGAATATTCAAATATTTGAAAATTTAAGAAATACTTGAAAATTGCTCGAATATTCTATTCGAAAATCGAATTGAAAATTCATCAAATATTCGGAAATTTATCGAATACTCGAAAATTCGACGAATATTCGATTCAAAAATCGAATATTCGACTAAAAAATCGAATACTCGACTAAAAAATCGAATATTCGATTCGAAAATCGAATCGAATTTCAATCTTCGATTCGATTCGATTCGATCACTATTCGCACACCCCTAGTTTGATGTTGAAGAACGTTATCAGCAAATTTTATAAATTTCTTAATGTCAAGATATTTGTCCCGAAACTCCTTAAGCTCGAAAATACGAAAATACGAAAAAAAATGCAAGGATTTTAAAAAATGGACAAACTCTGTAGTCAATTGTTTGAACCGTCATGCGAAACATTGTGGCATCGCGAGACATTTGAACGCTTCATATTCCACCATAAATTCGATTTCCCGCTGATGGACCACGCGAATGAATGGGAATGAAAAAAAAGAGGAGCTTTTCAAGTTGCGCAACGAACTCCACATATCAGTGGATTTCTGACACGGTACGATTATTTATCACCTCGTGACTCGTCCTGTTGGGCGAGATCGATGTGGAGAAGGGAGGATAATACAGTTTGCATAGGATTTGTGTGTATGGCATGGCAGCGATGAGAGAGAAAACGAGAGAGACATCGTCTCCGCGAGGAGAAACATGATGGTTTATCGCAACACGCCGACACGATGACGACGGGGATGTGCTGCTGGAAAGTGCAGTGGATAAAGAGAAGGAGGACGAAGCAGTTTAAACTCTTCCGGATGGCTTGTGCAAATCATGGTTCGACGAGAGATATTTTCGCCGTTTAACGTGCGCACCCGGTAGCGATGAATGCCTTAACGGTGCAGAGATAATCGAGTACCGCGCGAGGAGAGAGCAAGTGTAGGAGCAACGGATAGGGAGCCAGAGACAGAAAAAAAAAGCGAGAGAGAGAGAGAGAGAAGCGAAGATGAAGGCAGTACACGGAATGCTGGGAACGAGGGGGCGAAAAAAATGAGGGGTGAGGGTGAATTGCAGAAACAACCCCTTAGCCAATGGTGGCAGAGGCCTCGTTAAACCCAGCACGGTTTCTTATCGGTTATACCCCATTATAAATATAAACACATCAAGTCATTTAAAATGTATATAGAAATATAAATAAACAAATATATAAACTTAAATGTCTGAAGACTCCGCAAGCAGCAGCTGCTCGCACTTATTTCCTCACATCTGAAAGACTCTGCTCGGCAGTGTCGAGTATCACGACGACCACATCGAATCATCCAGATCACTCCCCGAAGTCAGTGATAAACGAAACGGAAAAAAAACATCTTTTCCAGCCCCAAAGCAGCGCATCCTATTCATTCCGCATCTCAATCTTCGCCACACTCTTTTTCGGACCCTTATCCTCGCCTTTCCGGTTTCTTACGCAGACACATATCCAGATACCGTACTGTGTGTCCTTAATTATTCCTAACATCCACTTTTTCTTAAACTTTCAATTAAGAATCGTCACTATTTGACAAAAGTCAATAAAACCTGAGCCCACGAGTCGGAATCATGGAGAATCATTTTTTTTTCATTTTTTACACTCTTTGGGAACGAAGGACACACTGAAAACAAAATTTTGTTGAAAAAGATGGATATTTTGTTCAATACGTTCGACTGAACGTTTTTTTGAATAATCACAAAAATTGTGTCAATGCAGCAAAAAAAATTGTAGAAAGTCTCTTCGGAAGCAAATTTCTTTCGTTCCACTCGTAAATTTCGCTGACAATTCCGTTAGAAACCAAAGAATCTGTCAAAATTGACGAAAAATATTGAAATTATGAAAAAATATTTAGTTCACCGTATTCAACAAAATTCCGACGATTTTTAACAAAATTTCATTTCCAGTGCACCGTAGATTTGAATTTTCTTCAATTTTTCAATGAGGACACAGTGAATCATCATTTTTGAAACTTCCTGTATACCTGCTACATCGGTTTCAAATAGCAATAATAACATTATGCGGTGTGGGGACGTCCAGTCTACCGTGACGAGACGATACAACTTGTTTCCTGGATGCTGTGCTAGCTCCTTAACCCCCGCTGATAATCGCTTACGAAATATCTCGTCTTATCATAAATATGTATATGTTTA
Organism: Hyposoter didymator; assembly: GCA_037952995.1. Lineage (NCBI taxonomy): Eukaryota > Metazoa > Arthropoda > Insecta > Hymenoptera > Ichneumonidae > Hyposoter > Hyposoter didymator. Next base: position 1,405,945 of record JBAJMU010000002.1, on the reverse strand, counting down.
TCCATATTGTATAAATATCATCTATATGAAGCGAAGAAAGACCCCGAATGAGAGCTCAGAGCCGTTTCTTCACGGACCAAAGCTGCGGCATTGAATCATTTTGTCGATTATTAACCCTGGAACGGTAACCTGCGATCAAAAACGACCCCGGGCGACTTTAAATCCCACGCTCTTTCTCCCTTCGATCTCCACATCGTTTTACCGCATTTTTGACTAATTTTTTTCATTCAAGCAAAATATCTCCAGGCTGACACGTGATGCTGCATTCAAAAACGAAAAGAATGAGCCCAAGTTGAATTTTTTTCGTCAAATTTTACCGGAAATTTGAATTTTTCTAAATTTTTTATAAAATAAAAAAAATCTCGACGATCGTTTAAACGTTTTTGTTTTCAATATTTACAATTTTTTGATTTTCCGTTCATTGGGCGTTGTAATTTTAGTCATTTATTTATTAACAATGAGGTATATTTTGCTCAGCGAAAATAAATATTGAGCAGAGTCGAATTGGGTCAAAAGCATGCAGTCGAATGCAAAATGAATGAATATAAAAGGGTAAGGGTGTACAGGAAAAAGAGAGGCTTTCCTACCGGATATAAATCCTGACGCATAGTATAGAGTTGCTCGATCGTGAAGCCGCGATGCTTCAGGGTAAACCGTTAAAAAATTGATACACTACATTCGGAAGTGCAGTACGTGTATTACGAGGCAGTTTAAGTTACGTATGGACTGGATGGTTACCGGAAGTTCCAACATCAATAAGAATCGTGAGCGCACAGTTATCGCGGAAAAGGATGGAAATAGAAGAGGAAGGCAGTACAAACGTATCGATGGAGATAAAAAAAATACTGCGAGAGAGAGAGAGAGAAATTGAGAGAAGTAGAATAGAAGGGAGAAAAGGTATACAAGCGAGCAAGGAATAGGGGTAGTTTTATACGACCACGAAGACTATGTAAGCATACATAAATGTCATGCGAGGAGGCACCCTAAAATAGCGAGTTCCAAAGATCAGTGGCTTCCGGGAATAAAATAATGGGACAACAATTCGGGACACAATAAATATCGGAATTGCAATGCTCTGCCGTTCAAAAATCAATAACATTCGGAGAAATAAAAAGAATGATATTCAGAAATTCTCAATTTTCTCTCAACTCCGCGTCATTACCTTAATTGTTTAATTTCTTGGAAAATGTTGAAAATGTTGGTTTGACTACTTGAGAGTTTCAAATCAAGTTTTATGATTCCTCTTAAAGTCTGTCCTGGAAGCTGGACATTTAAGAGATGTCTCTCATTATTATTGCAAGTTGTTGGAAATTCGTTGGTGGTTCCAATTGATATTGTTCACTAGTCGCTCCATTAGTCTCTGAAAAATTAATACGTCCCTTAATTGTCACACTTCTGTAAAACCACTCACGTCTGGAGGATTTTATTAACCCAGAATGGCAAGTGTACCCCTCATACTTGTGGGGTTGTTGATGAAAAGTCATTGTTTTCATAATTTATGCCTGAATGTTTTAAATTTTGGTTTAATTACCAACAGACATTCGTTTTTCATTTAATTTATTGAAATGTAACTGATATAACCGTGAATGGAATGAAGAAATGAATGTGTTTTGCCGACAAATACATATTTGAAAAAGTTGGAGGGTAAATAACAGAGACAATGAAATTTCATTAACTACTTCATTGGCTCCCGCATAGAAAACGTTTCAGTTACAATATGCAGTGGAAAAGCGGAGAACAGCAGCACAAACAGTGAAGATGGAGCAGTAGGGGGAGGTACGCTGGAAAGATGAAGCAGCGGGGGGTTGGGTGGCAGAGAAGAAAGAGCGGGAAGGGGTTGAAGCAAAGAAGTTGAGAGAGAAAGGAAAAGGGGTAGAAAGAGAAATACGTCAGAGGTGGTTTCGTATGGAAGAAGAAGACGGAGAGAGAAACAGGAAGCGTGAGAGAGAGAGAGAGAGAGAGGAGCGAGACGAACACAGAGAGGTAGGAAAGGTTGGAGAGAGGGTTGCTGAAGGTTCCAGCAACGCTGGCGGTGGTAGCAGTGACGGAGGGGCGGCTGGTAGCCCGCAAAGTATCGACCCGAAGCTCGAGAAGGCAGCCGCTCCCGCTTCCAGGGTCGCCGTCGCCAGGGTTTTGTTACTATAGGTATGCACCCTGTTGCCCTTCTTCACTACCCCTCAGCGTATCTCTCTATTATGAAAACATACACAGCAAAGATCTCAACTCGCCCCAGTACTTGTTTCATACATTACCAAGTCCCTCGTTCCAGCTGTAAAGTTTTCTTATACCGAAATGCACAGCGTCCGATTCCAATGGAGAAACTTCTCCAAGCAACAATGATTGAACTGGCTTTGAAGTTAATTACCAGCATCAATTAAAGTAACCAAAAGCAAAATTAATAGTCGTTTAATGACGATGGGATATGATATGAAAATCAAAATTGTTCATTCCGTTCATATTGGATGATGAGAGTTGGATACGTAAAAGGGTATACCTTTTAAGCAACAAAAATCTGCGAATACTCCGGACCACAGTGAAGGTAATTCAAGTGCTTCTCTACCTCCGAGCAACCTTCATTGATAATTACCGGTTGCGATCGTCAAAGAAATGATAGCGGGAATTTGCTCCGGCAGAGAAGAAAGAGATAGCGATTCAGTGATCAGCCCATTGTTACGGCAAAGTTAGGTGTGAGGCAAAGTCAGTATTTACGAGAGTACAGAGTGCCTCCGGCAATCGCTCGTTGGTGGGTTGCGCGGGGTGTGGCCTCCGAGACAAAACTATAGTCAGGTTGGTCTCCAAGTACACGGCAACAGTGGGTACGTGCCTTGTTTTCATATATCTCTTTGCCAATCCTCCGCATCTCCTACTCCACACAAAACAACCTGAAATAATTGGCCTTAACCCTTCCGCTTGTGATGAACGCGAATCCATGGCGAATTACGCTCATGCCAATCCAACGGTCGATCCCGTCTTTGTCGCTCTCAGCTCCTCACTAGGCGTTACTGCGATAACAATAGGTCGCCCGGAGGGAGAAGGAGAGGGAAAGAGGAACCGCGCGCGCCACTCTTCCATGGACGAGTACAATTTGTTCCCGTGTAAAAGCGCGGGAGTATGCCGTTGTGAGAAGCCGCGGCTCTCTACCAAGCACGCGCATTGTCGACCTATTACAATAGCCTACTCCTCCCTAAGCGTTCTCTCATTGTCATTCCAACAGTTCGCCTCTCACTCCTTCTCGCTATCTCCACAGTAACCGCTCTTCCCGCGCGCGCCTTCTCTTTGCCCATGCGTCGATGCGCAACCCAGGCATTGTTTTGTCGAATGGGCGGTGTCCTGCTTCTGTGTTACAACTCTCAAGACTCCTACAAAACATCTGGTCCGGGCAACCCCACCCAGCGATTTATACCGAGCTCATAACCCTTGCTTGCCACTCTGTGCTAATAAAATACCCTAGACGTTACATGGTTTTACAGAAGTGTGGCAAATAAGGGTCAACTTTGACGAAAATTCAATGTTTAGCTCTGTAACCTATATCATCGTTTGAAGTAAGCTTTTAATAAGATAAAACAAAATTTGCAAGCAAAAATAATCGGTAGTTTATATTTTTCAACAGAATGTTCTTGTTGGGGTAGAATGCTACCTCATAGCGTAGCAATTAGTTTTACAGAAGTGTGGCAAGTAGGGGTTGAAATTGTACGAGGTCCTACTCGAAATTTGGAACAAATTTGCTTCTCCATTGCCGATACAGGGACATGAAGTGACTATAATTATTTTTAGGACACTTAAGACCCTTCAAAACCCGAATGTCTCCTCTTTGTTGTATTCCGATCATAAATTCATTAGGAATCGATTTATTTAAAGATAAAGTTACACCACTACTTAATTATTACTCAACGACGTTGATGAAGTATATGAGAAAAGGTAAAATAGCAAGTTTCATGTAGTGCTGAAAATATGAAGGTAATCGGTGATCGTCATTGTGCATTGAGTATAGTCGTCTTCTCGTGTCTCTCGATAGCAATCTTCTTGATGCGTTCCCAAAGCATTGGATAAGGATGAATGGTCCTGGCGAAATCGGCTCGCTCGAGTCTGTACAGTTCGCAGACCTCGACAGCAACAACGCTTGCGACCCTGCGTTCATCAGGCATCACAAGTGCGATCTCACCAAAGTGAGCACCATCTTCGAGATGACATACCTCTTTGCCGGAATTAGTGTAAATGGCAACAGTGCCGGTAGCAATGAAGTACATGCAATCGCCGGATTGTTTGGCTCTGACAATCACATCGTTCGTTAGGAATATTTCAGATTTCAGAAGAACGACGATCCGAGTTAACAAGGAGATCGGTAGGTTGTTGAAAAACGTGACATTTTCTACGAGTTTCCTACAGGAATGCATACCGATCTCTTGAAGCATATGCGATGACAGTGTGTTATGAATCTCAACTTCACGAAAATAACGATGCTGGTAGCGGAACTCATAGTAAGCAATGAATCGTTGCTGTATTGATCTAGGCAGTTGGCGATGACTCATGTACTGTTTCAATTGAGCGACGATCGCTTCGTATTGAAGTTTCGAACTGTTGGAGGCTTTGAAGTACTGCATCACTTGGGCAATGATGATGCAGAAAATGAAAGTGCCTAATAACTGTAACAATATGCCAAGATACTGATCGTCGGGCGACGTTGGCTCTTCGTGGAAAAATCCTGACCTCGCAAAGATCGCTACCGATCTCCGCCAACAAGACCAATACCTTGTCTGATCATCGTGGGACCAGATGTCATCGATGCTGATCCAGGACATGTTCGATGGCCTTTGAGGCACTCCGAGTGTCATTGTCACTATCGGTACGATCCATGTTAAGCAGGTGAACCAATGTAGAGCTATCAAGAGCCAAGGCAACGTGTAGAAGAATCGGAACTTTGCCTGGTCCAGGCCATACGTGTTGAGCATCTTTGTGGTATACGAATAAGCGCAGAAGACGCGAAAGGCGTAAATCAATGTCGACAGTTCACGGGCTACTACGAGCTCGTACCATGAGCCAAGGAAGAAAAGATCGGTCGGCAATGAGCCTAACAGGTCTGGTAGAAAGGTACCACGTTGAACGTAACGTCTCATTATCATCTTGTAATCCATCTCAACTTGGCGAAGTGTAGTGTCGAAGTACCTGCACTTACGCATGTACCATAAATTTTTTCTTTCTTTCCTTTTTTCGCTGTACAAGTGACAGAGTTATGGGCCATTTGGATCGTACATGTTCTTTATCCCGGTGTACAACATTCACGTCTTCCTACCTCTATCATTATACAGCCCTGTTTCTTTCTAACTAGCATCTTTCATCTCTTTCTCTCCTTACCCTGTCATGAAGTTAATGAGTATATCGATGCAGCATAGAACCAGGAAGAAATTCTTCGCTATCGTCCAATGGTAAACATCACTTCGATCCATGTCAAATGCTGCCTGGTAGGGTACGAACAACATCATTCCAATCATTGTCAGAATCATCAGGAAGTCCCACCAGTGCCTCTCCGATAAGAATCATTTTTTTCAAATTCGTATAAACTTTTATTTAATTCTCCAACTACCAACATAAATATAACCTTCATGGTTTCCACATACAAAAACAATAGCAAGTGCTACCTGAATAAACTGAAGGGATGTATGATGTTGGTAAAATTTCGAAGATGACGACGTTTCTCGTATATTATGGCACTGTGAGTTCTCAAGTATCTTCGGGCACTTGGACTCTTCTGCGAAGCCATGAAAATTTGGCGTATCAGCACCCAAACCTTGTGGCAGAAACCACGATTCGGAAGAAAAAATATCTCTTCCTGTTTTATGTTAATATCACACTCGTGCTCCACTCGCAACATTTTTAATGGCTTTCTCGTCGTTTACTCTTCCAGATGTTAATTCGTCACGATAAATACCAAGACCCGCACGGATCTTTGCTTTCGACTGAAGTTGGCTGATCACTGAATTATCGGAATTGTATTCATAGCATTCAAAGTACACAGGACGTTCTCTGCCTAAATATTTAACGACTTCAACATCAAAATATTTACATCATCAACTACTTCTCAATGCCAGCAGTCCAAGTCCAATACATTTTTCCTTCAATTGATACTTTTTTTCATGTCCACTTTTCAAACAATGGTCATTTTGTTACAAACATTCATCTTCAAGATTTATGAGCAATAAGATCTTCATTAGATGACAGCTCTTATTTTTACTATATTGCCCTCGGCTCGACACCTTTATGGCTGTCAAATTTCAGGGTACATTAACGACCACTTATACCAGTAAATCACTCAAGTTTAAGTGGCTTAGTGTCGGTTGCCAAGAATCCACATGTTATGGCAGCTTTGACTGTAAAATTTGCATTTTAGAGTCAATTCCGAAAAGTTTACGATTTTTTTTTTTTTTTAAATTTTTTTTTTATAGTTAACCTAGAATTTTTTGGTAGAAATTATTTTGGATACCAATTTGGACTCGTTAAGCTGGAAACTTTTCATGCGATTTGAATTTCTCAAAAAATTCAAAAGCCCAAGTGAATTGTCAAGTTTTTATTTATGTCACTCTCGATGAAGGGTCATCCTGGGCCATCTATACGAACGTTTTCATCCTTCTGAATGCAGCACCCCGTAAAAAATGCGGTTCCATTTTCATCTTCAGATGGTAACGAGAAGTTGGGTAATCCCGAACGGTCGATAGTGCTAGACACTTTGAAGTCTCTTAGAAACCAGAAGATTAAAAAGATAAAAATCCAAAGTTGGTCACGTAATTTGTAGTTTTTTTTTTCAATTTTTATTGGCAACTGTCGGAAACGAGTTGGAATCTCTCGACCGAACCAGCAGGTGTTTCAAAGAGTTCCCAGCAATTAATCGTTTTCCCTCGATCACGTAAAAGGCAAAGCCCAAACATAATCACAGTCGGTAACTTACCGACCGATGGTAACAATTTCCGTAGAAAATCGCACCTCATCGTACCGACACAAGACACAGTGCGATTTGTTCGCTCCACGAAAATCTACGTTATCGAAAAATTGCGTAAATGGTTCTGCGAAAATTCCGTCAAAAGTTAATCGAAAGATGTTCGCCCCTGTTGTTGCACCTCTGGTAAAAAAATTCCATCCGCAGCCCAGCGGCGGCACAACGCATGTGCTCAATGGATTCTAAAGGCACATTGTCAAATTGTCATTGTTGATTCCGCCAAGTAAAACGGTTTAACATGCCCGACAGCTCGGACGACGAACCCTGTGATTCGGATAATAGGATTGAAACTCCATGGATTCCTTACAGAGATCGGGAAGAGTGGAAAGACGTCGTTCCTGTGCCGCAAGATGACGGACCGCACCCCGTAGCCGCGATCGCGTATTCCGACATTTGTAAGTTTCTCTAATTCAATTCTCTGCACTTTACTTTCGTTTCTACAGTTCGCTCTATTTTCCCGAGCCCGAAATCCCCGTTTCCCCGATCGATCTAGCGTCGTGCCTGGCTCCATTGTTGCCACAAGTGTTTCGCGGTTATTTCGGCAACCCAAACAATCGTTCAATTACCCAATCAACTTCTGTACGGTTACCCGGTCATCCCACAGTGCATAAGACGAAGAAAATGACTCAATTTTCCACGGAAAATCAAACTATACGATGACGAAACTCAAAAATCGAGCTCGTCCCCACTTTTCTCTCGTTTTAACGTTTATATCGATCATTTTGCACGATTAACCCTTTTCTCCTTGTCACCATTACAACGAAGCCTGAGAAAAAATGCAAAAACACTTTCCACGATCACTAAGTCGAATTTTTATCGACGATAAAGCATGAAAACTGTTCCGAGTGTTGATTCATCGCATTCGCGTGTTTCTGCCCAGGAACCTCGAAATATTTTCCCAAAATTTGGCATTTATAGGGAGAATTTAAAAAACGAATCAATTTTTTGGTTTCTCTGCTTAACGTCATTGAATAATATCGTTGGAATTCGTGCAAATTATAAATGCCGAAAAAAATAAGAACCAAACATTTTTCATCGACCGGAGACTGATATTTTCATTAGAAACCTTTCCGCAGCAAGTAATTTGCAGCAGAAAATCGAGATCCGTTGCACGGCTCGAAAATTGTTCTAAATCGATGCGGCAAATTTTTTTTAACGCCGTTTTCGTCTTTTTAGGATTTTTAAAATTTCTCAATCATTTGCAAACGATGCAGAATAAAAATTATAAATAATGATTATAAGGAAAAATGAAAATGAATAAAAATTCTGCATGCGTAAAATATTATTGGCGGTGGATTGGCTAATCCATTTGTAAATATTGAAAATTGCAGTCAAGGATTGTTACGACTACTTCAGGGCGGTGCTGAAATCGGGCGAAAAGTCGGAAAGGACTCTGGCTCTGACGGTAGATTGTATTTCGTCCAATCCGGCAAACTACACGGTATGGCAATACAGACGAGAAATATTGGAAGCGATGGGGAAGGATCTCAGGGAAGAATTGAAATACATAGATTCCATGATCGCTAAGAACGCCAAAAATTACCAAGTCTGGCATCACAGAAAAGTTATAGTCGAATGGCTGCAGGATGCCAGTGAGGAACTTGCATTTACCGAGGCTATTTTAAAGAAGGATCCCAAGAATTATCACACTTGGCAACACAGACAATGGTGCATCAAGACTTTCAAGTAAGCAACAAACTTCAATCTGCCTTAAAAATGCCTGCGATTTTTTATACTCGAGTTTGCAACGTTGGAATCCAACGAAAATATCTTTGCGATCCTTGCAATTTTGCTAGTAAAGTCAGTTTTCCTATGGCAAAGAAGACTGTCCCATTATATCGTTGACGAATACTGTATGAAAATTTTGCGCTCTGCTATTAAAAATCCAACAGGAAAAAATATTTTTCATTCGCGATTTTAATAATTAATGGGATCGTTTCAATTTTTCTAGTAAATTCTGTTTTTCAATGGCAAAAAAGACTGTCCCATTATATCGTTGACGAATACTGTCGGAAAATTTTGCGCTCTGCTATAAAAAATCCAACAAAAAAAATATTTTCCATTCGCGATTTTAATAATTAATGGGATCGTTTCAAATTTTCTGGTAAATTGCGTTTTTCAATGGCAAAGAAGACTGTCCCATTATATCGTTGACGAATACTGTATGAAAATTTCGCGCTTTGCTATAAAAAATCGAACACAAAAAATATATTTTTTTCGTCGTTTTGATAATTAATGGGATCGTTTCAATTTTTCTAGTAAATTCAGTTTTCCTATGCCAAAGAAGAATGTCCTATTATATCGTCGACGAATACTGTATGAAAATTTTGTGCTTTGCTGTAAAAAATCGAACGATAAAAATATTTTTTATTCGTGATTTCAATAATTAATGGGATCGTTTCAATTTTTCTAGTAAATTCATTTTTCTCATGGCAAAGAATGCCATTATATCGTTGACAAATACCGTATGAAAATTTTGCACTCTGTTATTAAAAATAATCATTTTTTGTAGCTTTCCAACGATGCGAACTTCAACATTGCCGATTTCATGAATTTCTTCAAATAAATAGTTTTTTTTTTTTTTTTTTNTTTTTTGCAGCCTGTTTGACAAGGAATTGGAGTACGTGGAAGGCTTATTACTAGAAGATATCAGAAACAATTCGGCCTGGAACCAGCGTTATTTCGTTTTGAAAAACACTACGAAATTCGAGCAAGAAGTGGTAGACAAGGAAGTTGATTTCGCTTTAGCAAAAATCTCGATCGTCAAAGGAAACGAAAGTGCATGGAATTATTTGCGAGGGTATGAATTTTCGCGCAATCCCATTTTTCGATTTTTTTTTTTCATTCCTATCTTTTCTCACATACACGAATGTATCCTCGTGACTTTTTTTCTGCAGGATTCTTATGCACGACACTCAAGGTGGTCTCGCGAAAAATGAAAAGGTGATGAAACGCTGCGAGGAGTTGTATTTGGGCGGTTGTCGCGTCAACCATCTGCTCGCCTGCATAATCGACATTTGTCGCGAAAGACACGATAGCGTGGAAAGCGGAAGTTTCTTCACTATCGAGCACGCGCTCTCGGTGAGTAANAAAAAAAAAAAAAAAAAAAAAAACAAACAAACTGTCGAGCACATTTGTGCAAATTTTACGAAAATAGCGGAAGCTTTGACATTTTCCGTTGAATTTTTACATTTTTCCTCAAATATTCAAACTCTTTCCCAAATTTTTACATTTTTTGTCAAATTTTAACATTTCTCGACAAATTTTTCTACTTTTCGCGAATTTTTCACATTTTTTGGCAAATTTTTCCATTTTTTCTCAAATTTTTACATTTTTCGCGAATTTTTGACATTTTTTGGCAAATTTTCACATTTCTCGTCAAATTTTTCCACTTTTCGCGAATTTTTCACATTTTTTGGCAAATTTTTCAATGTTTTCTCAAATTTTTTGCGAATTTTCACATTTCTCGTCAAATTTTTCCACTTTTCCCGAATTTTTCAATTTTTTCTCAAATTTTTACATTTTTCGCGAATTTTTCACATTTTCGCGAATTTTTCACATTTTTTGGCAATTTTTTACATTTTTTCTCAAATTTTTACATTTTTCGCTCAATTGCAATTGAAGGATTGCTAAATTCTCTCGAATAAGGGACGATCTGGTACCAGAGAATTTCGCATACTAATTTTTGCCACAATTATGTATCCGTGCAAGCGTGATTTTCAGTCGATTAAACGATTTTTCTTGTTTTCGTATTTTCAGCTTTGCAAGGAGTTGTCGGACGAACACGACAAAATACGGAGAAGATACTGGGATTTTGTTACACAACAATTAAAAGAAAAGCTCGATGTTGATACATAATTTACTAAGGACGAGGATGTGTTATTTACTTAATATTCAAAGGAATAAATGTTTATAATAATAAATGCTTCAGACTTGATTAAATGATCCGCCCATGCCCTCAATGTCGCCGGAGATATGCTGCTGAGAAAAAAAGGATGCTCGTTAAAGACATACATTTTATTTATCACATACAATGAAAATGGCAGTCCGTACATATTTACAATGAAAGTGGTTGAGGTTTTTGTTATATTTCTTTTCGTACGTAGGATAAAACTCGTTTGATACAAAATTTATAAAGTTTCACTCATATAAAGTACAATAGGTTATCGTGCACAAAAAATTCGTTTCTCACTAGAGTAAGTATAGGATTTGTGATAAGATTTGTTGGCTGGTAGACCTGTCTCGTGAAGCGGAAATCATCAAACAAGATTACGATCTTGCAAAGTTTGCATCGTTGGAAACCAATGGAAAATTTATATTTTTTATAGCACAGCGCAAAATGGGATAATGGGACTGTCTTTATTGCCATGGGAAAACTGAATTTACTAGAAAAATTGAAACGATCCCATTAATTATTAAAATGACGAATAAAAATATTTTTTTTTTTGATTTTTTATAGCAGAGCACAAAATTTTCATGGAGTATTTGTCAACGATATAATGGGAGAGTCTTCTTTGCCATTGGAAAAGTGAATTTAATAGAAAAATTGAAACGATCCCATTAATTA
>JBAJMU010000002.1:1365411-1378334 GCA_037952995.1 Hyposoter didymator | reverse complement strand
ACGAAAATAATTTTTACTACGATTTATAAATTTCCTTAATAAATTAATTAATTAACGAAAATAATTTTTACTACGATTTATAAATTTCCTTAATTAATTCATTAATTAATTAAGGAAATTTATAAATCGTAGTAAAAATTATTTTCGGAATGACAATTTTGATTTTTCACAAGTTGATGCATTTAAATTTCAAGGACTGCGCCCTAGTGCGAATCGAGGCCAAGGTTTTCCTACTAAGTTCTGAGCGTTGCAAAATATATTTCAGCTTCTCCTGCACCCTCGTTTCCATCTTTTTCGACATAGAAAATTATTCAATTACAAAATACAAGAGAAGGAACCAAAAATATTCGTTCGTCGAGTTTCAAAAAATAAACCAACAAATTATAAAATTCTTGAGGTTGGAAAAAAAAAACTTTTTATTTAATTTCCTCATCAAAATTCTGAGGGAAACTTTTCATTCGGTTATTTAACGTTCATCAAGACTTTGACTTTTACAGGCTCGTTAATACCTTTGTTTTGGAGGACGGTGTTCCTGGCATACCCCCCGGCATGATGGTTGACGAAGGGGTACCTGAAGCAATAAAACGAAAAAAAATTCCATAAATTACAATCGACGAATAGCTCAATAATCTTTTTTCTTTTTTTTTTGTAACTTTAGGGAAAAATTAGAGAATCGTTGATTTTTATTCCAGCACGGGAGAAAACTGTATAAAAAATTACTATTGCGTCATGGTTTCCTCGTACCATATTATCCCTTTGAGAGATTTTAGCGAATACGAAGCAATTTTTCATTGAAAATTTGACCTAAAAGGTAAAAATTTGACGAAAAATGTGAAAATTTGACGAAAAATGTAAAAATTTCGATGAGAATTGTGAAACTTTGACAAAAAATGTGAAAATTTGGCAGAAAATGTGAAAATTTGTCAGAAAATGTAAAAATTTGAAAAAAAAATATGAAAAATTTGCCAGAAAATGTAAAAATTTGGAAAAAAAATGTGAAAATTTGACAAAAAATGTAAAAATTTCGATGAGAATTGTGAAACTTTGATAAGAAATGTGAAAATTTGCCAGAAAATGTGAAAATTTGTCGGAAAATGTAAAAATTTGAAAAATTTGCCAGAAAATGTAAAAATTTGTAAAAAAAAAGTGAAAAATTTGCCGACAAATATAAAAATTTGAGGAAAATATGAAAATGTGACAAAAAGTGTAAAAAATGTAAAAATTTAGAAAAAAATGTCGTTTTCGTTATTTCCACTGAAATATGAATTAAAAAAGACTCCATTCTTGTTGAAAATCCTTCATAAGGGCGACATGGGACCAGGGAACAAAATGATTCCACAGTAATTTCCAATATTATTTTTTCACCGCAAAAAAAATCTATAAAAAAAAAAAAAAAAAAAAAAAATAAAAAAAAAATCAGTTTCCCTGTAAATGAACTTGGAAAACTCGGTACGAACCAGGTCAGAGCAATGAACCAGATATAAAAGGGATAATCGTGCTCATCGAGTAAGGTGGAATAATTGATAAACAATGAGTTGGCGACATGGTTCGATTCTCAGGACAAAAGAGAGCGCGCGGAATCGATGACGAGAATGAGAAGAAAAAATAAAAGGAAGGTGAGGCAGAGGCAATCTGTTGGAAAGAAAAACTCGAGAGTTGTATAGAGCCGGAGTGAAGAGTGGGAAAGACGCTATTGTACAGCGAATAACGAAATGGTGGATTTTTATCCACCGCAGAGAGTGGCTAATGAGATTGAGTGCCTGAGGGATTGTGCACTAGTGAAAAGTTTCCATCTCGTGATAGCTGGAGCCCTCGGAGGCTGTGGGTGGGGGTTAATATTACGAATAACCAAATTGTCGAACAGCTAATAATTCGGAATTTTGGTATTCATGAAATTAAATAAAAGAAAAGTAAGAAAGTCGAAATGAAATTTTTCAAATGACTCAAAATTCGAAATACAAAATAGCGAACGTCAAAAATGGCGAACGTCAAAACGGCGAGCGCCAAAATAACGAACGCTAGAATAGAATAGAATAGAATAGAATAGAATAGAATAGAATAGAATTCGTTATTTTGGCGCTCGCCGTTTTGACGTTCGCCATTTTTGACGTTCGCTATTTTGTATTTCGAATTTTGAGTCATTTGAAAAATTTCATTTCGACTTTCTTACTTTTCTTTTATTTAATTTCATGAATACCAAAATTCCGAATTATTAGCTGTTCGACAATTTGGTTATTCGTAATATTAACCCCCACCCGACTCTCAAGATCCAAAAACTTAAAATTTCACTCTGCCAACAAAAAAAATGCTTCGCTGACGTTTATTTCGTTGGCGTTTCGATAAGCGTCACTGTGTGAGTAAACAAAAATGAAGAAGGTTTGAAAACGCGAAAAAAAGGAATCGGGAGGATTACATAAAAAGGAAACGTCAGCCCTTGGGCTCTGGGAAGCTCAAAAAAGCAGCTCCTGGCATGGAATTTCGTTGAATAATTCACAGGGAGCTTCCGAACCAGCAAACTGCCTTAAAATCTGCTCCTGGCAGAACTTGGCACTGATAAATTAAATCGTTGACTGCTGTTCCCCAAAATTATCATAATAATTCGTGGGTGCACCTGGGCGGAGGGATTTGCTGGGGAAGATCGAGGATGACATTGCTCCTTCGGGTATCCCCGCGCTGAATGCGAGGGCGTAACCCTCAAAATTGTGGCGAGTAAAAAAATGAACGCACGCTAGCCACACATGGGTCTAGGGGACCCTGCGGTTTGTTAGCGTCCTTGGAGTGGTCAGAAAAATCGGAAAAAATTCTGGAAAGTCGTTTTGGTTGCCTAGCCAGAGAGTCTGCACCGAGTGACGCATAAAAATTCGTTTTAATCATTTTTTTCGAAGGAAATCGATAAAACGGAAAATTCACGCCGCACACACGAAACGAAACGAAGCAGGTTCCTAGCCACACATGGGTCTGAGGGACCCGGCGGTTTTTAACCGTCCTCGGAGTCGTTAAAAAAACTGCCAAAAATTCAGAAAATTCGTTTCCATTTTTTTTTCTTTCCAATCGGAATCGACAAAATAGAAAATTCACACGGGATGGGCACCCCAGACCCATGTGTGTCTACCGACGGTAAATAGCGCTTTTCGCGATTGTCACTAATTGTAAATTTCAGAGAATTGGNNNGTGCGGTGAGTGCGAACTAACCTCGGCCCCGTGTGACACTGAACTCTCGAAGCTGCGGGGGAGCAGATACTATTCAAGGCTGTACCGGCGGCACGGGGCACGCCAAAGACCTAGTACGAGAGTCAACGTGCTGCTCCAGCATTTCCGATCAGGTGGGCCGATCGAAAAGTCCATTATTTTCTATCGATCGAAACTTTGATCGCGTTCATTCATAAATGAGGAAACTCGTGTGTACGCGCGCGAGAGTGAAGTTCTTTCCAATGAAAAAACGAAAAAACGCGGTGGGCGCGCTCAAAACGAGAGTTTTCCAGCGGAAATTAACTGGAGAATCGTTTCGTTTACTTTGTTTTTTTTTTTATTTTTTTTNTTTTTTTTTTTGCTTTGCCTCTGGACGATATTTGGCTGCTCCCTGTGTGCGAGCGCGACGGTAGCAGTGGCCGAACTGTTTCCAGGTGCACGCGACAACGCCGGCACCGGAGGGTTAAGAAGTAGAGGCGGTGCCGCTGTGAGCAGAGCGAGCAGAGCGAGCAGAGCTTCTCTATGTGTGTGCTAATTTAGTGTGTCCTATGCGCTCGCGTTTCCTTGCGTTTGTTCGCGTATATATATATCTGGAGAGCCAGTGAGTATACGTGTGCGCGCATCCTTATGTGTGAGGCTGTGCGCACGAGCCAGCGCCCTCTATTTCGAGCAACTATTAGCCGTAAGCGTGAGCGAGCGAAAGGACGATACGTTGGGGCTAGTCTCCACCCTGTCTAGACAAAATCAATGCGACCTCGGCTCCCCCCGCTTGCATTTTACGACGCCCCACTTCTTTACTTTGCCCCTCCCTCTCTCTCGCTCTCTTTCTCAATTACAATAATCATTTTTCTTTATTACTATCAACTTTATTTCAATGTTTTCTTTAGATTTTCATTCTTATCCTTTTCTTTATCTGTTAATTATATTTGCCGCCTTAAGGCTGGAAGCCGAGGCTTAGAAATAAAAATCAATCAATCAATCTTTCTTCCGGCTTCGGTCTTTCAATTTTCTTGTCATTTTTTTATATTTTTTTGTCATTTATTTTATATTTTTTTATGATTTTCCTGTAATTTTGTTTTATCTTGATTTCTTTTTTTCTGTTGTTACTGAATATTTCACTATTTTATTTTATTTGTTTTATTTATTTCATTTCATTACATTTTATTTCATTTCATTTCATTTTATTTCATTTTGTTTCATTTTGTTTCATTTTGTTTCACTTTGTTTCATTTTGTTCCATTTTATTTCATTTTATTTCATTTTATTTCATTTTATTTCATTTTATTTCGTTTTATTTCGTTTTATTTCATTTTATTGCATTTTATTTCATTTTATTTCATTTTATTTCATTTTATTCCAATTCATTTCATTTTATTTCATTTTATTTCATTTTATTTCGTTTTATTTCATATTATTTCATTTGATTTCGTTTGATTTCATTTGATTTCATTTTATTTCATTTTATTTCATTTTATTTCATTTTATTTCATTTTACTTCGTTTTATTTCGTTTTATTTCATTTTATTTCATTTTATTTCATTTTATTTCATTTTATTTCATTTTATTTCATTTCATTTCATTTCATTTCATTTCATTTTGTTTCATTTTGTTTCATTTTATTTCATTTTATTTCATTTTATTTCATTTTATTTCATTTTATTTCATTTTATTTCATTTTATTTCATTTTATTTCGTTTTATTTCATATTATTTGATTTCATTTCGTTTGATTTCATTTGATTTCATTTTATTTCGTTTTATTTCGTTTTATTTCGTTTTATTTCGTTTTATTTCATTTTATTTCGTTTTATTTCGTTTGATTTCATTTTATTTCATTTTATTTTGTTTTCTGTGTTATTTTTCTTATTGCCTAATATTTTGCAGCCTTACTCTCTGTCTGTCTGTCTCTCTGTCTATCTCTCTTATTTCTACTTTCTTTAGGGATGATGCAGCAGCTGCGGGGGCAGCAGTAGCTTCCTTCAGATCTCGCTAAACGTCCCCCCGAGTGCCAATTGCAACTGCAGCCCATCAGCAGACGGAGCAAACTCGCCTTTTCACCGAAGACACTGTCAATAGAGAGCGAGCCGGGATGATCATTTTGCAACTTTGAACACCACGGCGGAAATGACGCGCGACCTGCGATACCGACCGGACTGCGCGTGGAGAAAATCAAAAACACTCCCTTTCGTTTCCTGACGATTTTGAATCATTTTTCTAATACAACGTTGAAGTTCGGGACAGTCTTGTTTGCCATTGGAAAACTGAACTTGTGAGAAAATTTGAAACGATCGAATTAATTATCGAAATCACGAAAAAAAAAATGTCGTTGGATTTCGTTGGAATAAAAAAATTGGCCATTTTATTATCGATATATTTTTTCAAACTAATTGAAAGTCCAACCGGCCGAAATTGCGCTTTGATTGGATGAATGGGAAGGATTATTGAAAGGCAAAGAGCAGCAAGTATGCGAAGGAAGAGAGGGAGAGAGATTGATGGATTGATTCACCGAATGATTTATTTATTCATGCCATGGTTAAACCTTGAGCCCGAGAAAAACGACCAACGCGCTCGTATAATATCTTGCAGCAAAGAAACTGAATAACGGATCGATCATGCGTCGGTATCGCGAAGCGTTCCGATCACTAGAATCGTCCTAAATTTTCTCCAGAATCAATTCGACTTCCTCGAGCATTTTCCCAAGCTAAAACATAAATTTCTATTTACTCATTAATTATTTCCATAATTAACGCGATCCTTGCAATTTTTCTAGTAAATTCGGTTTTCCAATGGCGAAGACTGTCCCATTATGTCGTTGATGAATACCGTACGATAATTTTGCACTGAGCTAAAAAAAAATCCAACGAAAAAAAAATTTATTCGCAATTTTGACAATTAATTCGATCGTTTCAATTTTTCTAGTGAATTCAGTTTTCCAATGGCACAGACTTTCCCATTATATCATCAACGAATGCTATATGAAAATTTTTCACTCTGCCATAAAAAATCCACCAACAAAAAAAAAATTTTATTCGCAATTTTGAAAATTGATTTGATCGATTCAATTTTTCTAGTAAATTCAGTTTTCCAATGGCGAAGACTGTCCCATTATGTCGTTGATGAATACCCTACGATAATTTTGCACTGAGCTAAAAAAAAATCCAACGAAAAAAAAATTTATTCGCAATTTTGACAATTAATTCGATCGTTTCAATTTTTCTAGTGAATTCAGTTTTCCAATGGCACAGACTTTCCCATTATATCATCAACGAATGCTATATGAAAATTTTTCACTCTGCCATAAAAAATCCAGAAAAAAAAAAAATTATTCGCAATTTTGAAAATTAATTTCATCGTTTAAATATTTCCACCAAAATTTCATTTTCCAATTACGAAGACTGTCCCATTATGTCGTTGATGAATACCCTACGATAATTTTGCACTGAGCTAAAAAAAAATCCAACGAAAAAAAAATTTATTCGCAATTTTGACAATTAATTCGATCGTTTCAATTTTTCTAGTGAATTCAGTTTTCCAATGGCACAGACTTTCCCATTATATCATAAACGAATGCTATATGAAAATTTTTCACTCTGCCATAAAAAATCCACAAGAAAAAAAAATTATTCGCAATTTTGAAAATTAATTTGATCGTTTAAACATTTCCACCAAAATTCCATTTTCCAATTACGAAGACTGTCCCATTATGTCGTTGATGAATACCCTACGAAAATTTTGCACTCAGCTGAAAAAAAAATCCAACATAAAAAAAAAATTTATTCGCAATTTTGACAATTAATTCGATCGTTTCAATTTTTCTAGTGAATTCAGTTTTCCAATGGCACAGACTTTCCCATTATATCATCAACGAATACTATATGAAAATTTTGCACTCTGCCACAAAAAATCCACCAAAAAAAAAAAATTTAATTCGCAAATTTGAAAATTAATTCGATCCTTTAAAAATTTCCATCAAAATTCCATTTTCCAATTACGAAGACTGTCCCATTACAGCCCAAAAAAATGCAGTCCAAAAATCTCCCTTCCCGCTACAAAATCCCCTTTTTCGTTGAATGCCAACGACCCAAACTTGAGCGTCTTGAAAAAAAGAGATGGTCCAATAGTCCCAAAGCCGAGAATTCCGTAGCATTCCAACACGATGGACAAAAAAAACGTTGAGCATCCTAAAAATACAGATATAAAAAAAATCCGCGGCAAATACAAGAAAAATAAAAAGCTGCTGCGAAAAGAGTGAAAAGGTGAGACGAGTTTTGCAGTGTCATTTCCTCGTGTACATTATTTCGCTTTCAGCAAAGACAAAAAGCGACTAATTACTCTTCGGGGTCGAGAATATTTATATATACACACACCCGTGTGTGCCTGCGTGTGTGTGTGAATGTTCTGCAGCAGTGAAGAAAGAGAAGGGGGTGGGGGAGGCGTACCCTAGATTTTTGGTTGCCTTTAAGCAGATATTGTGGATGCTCCCTCGGCCATAAAATGGTGAGGAGCATCGTTGGTGGTGGAAAAGCGTGTCTGTGGCCTCCGCATGACAAATTGGCAGGGCATCTCGTAAAGACATCTCACAAACATAGCTCGCGAGTAATTAGTGGGCGTCTGGACTGTACAAAGAAATATTTTCCACGGGTGATTGCGAGTGAAGCTCGACGTGTGTGTACGTGCTCTCCGTTATTCACATCCGCGAATAGCACGTCCTCGCAATAATAAAACTCTCGCAGCATCCTCCTTATTTTTATATTTTTGACAAAGAAACTTTGAATTTTTTCCATTTTCCATTATTTTGATTTATTAATTCTGTTAATTATTATTACGGACGATTCGTGAGAGTGAAAATCCGATCTGATGAGAATTTACATTTTCGCTGGACCCTTCAAAAATTTTCAAACTCGAAAAATAAAATAAAAATAAAAATTTATCGAAAAAAAAAAAATACGATAAAAAAAGTTAAAAAATAGAATTAAATTAAAAAAAGTAAAATCGGGATTTCGGAAGGAATCTTGACGAGACTCTCCAGAAATTTGCCGCCTTTTTTTGTAGAAAAAACAATAATTTGAGAAAAAATGTAGTAAAATTTCTCGAAAATTGAATTTTGACGAAAAATGTAAGAAATTTTTTTGTTTTTTCAATAAAAATGAATGTAATAATGAATCTATGAATTTAACGAATTATTATTGTTATACAAACTATTTGTAAGGCTGAAAATCCGATCTTACGAAAATTTCTCTCCTCACTGAGCCTTAGACGGTCACAGAATTTTTTTCAGCCCAAAAATTTGGCCTAAAAAAATTTGCGAACCTCGGGGAGAAAAAAAAATTTAATGAAATTTTTTTTTTTTNAAATAAAAACGGAATGAAATTAAATTGAAAGAAAAACGGATTTTGCCAAGGACTTGCTGCACCAAGAACGCGAAACAACGAGCCTCGCTCGCTTCGTTTGTGAAAAACACATTTTTTAACATTCTAACGATACAAAGTTTGATAAAGGATTCGCAGTGCATTGTTGATCTTGGAGTTTGCCTATCATTGTGCAGGGACACGTGGATGTTTGTATGGAGGAATGTAGACGGAAGCAGGCTCGCTCGCGAGCCTGCTTACGGAATAATTTCCGTATTGCTGCCACACCTGAGCAGCAAGAAACACACAGATATGTTTATACTGCGATGGGGGTCGCTAGGATGGAAATAATAGCAACAACGCACGAACGCGCGCGTTAACGTTTGCCATTTTTTTTCCGCATGGAACCTCGCGCTCTTTTCCGCACGCAGATTCGAGAATAATGTGATCCACTTGTGAATGGAGCACGACGCGAATGTTTTAAACTATTCAGGCGACTGCCAGGAACCTTTTTTTTCATCAACGACTTTAAATTTTCGTATTTACGATAACAGAGGTTTGGAAAAACTGGACGAGGTCGCTGTAATCGGGTTCTTCGAATATTTATTAAGCTTAACTTGCTCTACGTGTATTTAACGATCGTTGTAGCTAATTAGCACTCTGCGGGTCTTTTTGACCCGAGCGACAACTTTTTATCGAAAATCTTGTTTTTTAAAACGTTTTATTTGAAAATTGAAAAATTCCACGACCATAAAAACGATGGAACCTCAAAGTAGAGTCGATGGAGAGTATTCCAGAATTTTTTCACATTTTTTTCGCGAAAAATACGAGAAATATATGTGGAAATTCGTGGTGAATTTATTTTGGAATTTTTATATTCTTCTAATTCAGTAATTTACCCTCCGTGGATCGTGTGGGTCTTTTTGACCCGAGCGACAACTTTTTATCGAAAATCTTGTTTTTTAAAACGTTTTATTTGAAAATTGAAAAATTCCACGACCATAAAAACTATGGAACCGCAAAGTAGAGTCGATGGAGAGTATTCCAGAATTTTTCACATTTTTTCGTCTCCGAATACGCGAGATATAAGTAGCAAACGAAAAAGACTCATATGATCCAGAGTGCCATAAAAAATAATGATGCGCGGAGGGTTTAATTCGTTGGGGTGGTGTTAAAAATAATAGCAGTCAAGAGGGACTCTCGCCTCTTGAGCAGAATGCTCAGCATGTATACAATCCTCGCCGAAAATGTCATCCAAACGAACGTCGCCGAGTTCCACAACGAATTACGAGAAATAAGAGACTCAAAGAATTCACTAAAGCGAATGAAAATCCAAAGAATTTTACTCTCCAAACAATTTGTCTTCAACTTTTATAATATTCATTTCCTCAATTCCTCTCGAACACTCCTCCCGAAAAGACAAAAGTACAAAGTTTATTGACCAATCTAAAGCCCACAACCACGAGCCATCTTGTCTACATATTTATTCAAATTTGCTCACTACTTCGATCTACTAGTGTGTCCGCGAAGCACGTTTTCTCTGAGCAACTTTAAAAACAACTTCCGACGTGAAATATTTCCACGATTTTCACTAGAAAAATATTTACAAAACGCCAAAAATATGCGAGAAGAAAAATCGTTTTATAAAAACTGGAGATTCGTCGAATCTCAAGTTTTCATAAAATCCACTTGTTCCTCGAATCGTTTCGCACGTCTCTCAGGATTCCATGGGCGAAAATTCTTTCAAGAGCTATTCAGCATGTTTAGATTTTCGATATAAAAACCATTTTTTTTTTCGCCGCAATGGGATCGAGAGATTTTTATAATTACGTCCTATTCCCCAATGAAAAATGATGAGAAATTTGATTGAAATCGTTGGAGAATCGTTTCATACCTGCTGCGAGCTTTCGGGGTTCGAAGAAGAAAACGAGTGTCGAAATGAGAGTCTGTTTACAGTGGTGCGGCTCGGAAAGTGTTGTTGAGGTTGAAGAACGATATATAAAGCGGACAATTGGGCAATCGTGCGGGGAGAAAGAGACACAAGAGTGTGTATAGTCGACAGCAGCAGCAGCAGCAGCAGCAGAGAGTCAAGTAACGTAACCTTTTGAAAGTAAAGGCTGTGCCGCGTTTTGTAACACGAAATAAATCGACATGGAGATTCGTCTTTAAGCGTACACAATATGAATGCGACCTATCAACAAGTAAATACAACGAATGTCTGTGAATTTCGAGTGCGAGGCTGAAATAAATGAGTCTTGGGTCAATCTGACCCAATGGGATTTTCAGTTCGTTTTGTATTCCGCTAAATATTCATTTGTCGTGTTTTTCTTTTTCGGAACAAAATAAAAAATCGAAACGTTCGTTGCTACGAAATGGCGAGGAATAGGTGACGGAAAATTGTCGGGGTCAAAAAGACCCAGTGTGTACTGGACGAGTCAAAAAGTTGTAAAAACGAAAAAATATGAGAATGAATTTCGATTTTTCGCAAATTTTGTCGTTCGATCGGTGACGAAAGATTGTCGGGGTCTGAGAGACCCAGTGTGTACTCGAAGAGTCAAAAAGTTGTAAAAAGAGAAAAAACATGAACGAATTTCGGTTTTTCTGAAATTAAATTTCAACCAATCGGGGACGCGAAAAATAGTTGGGGTCTGAGAGACCCAGTGTGTACTCGAAAGGAATTTATTTTTCGAAGAAAATTGAAAGCCGCAACGTTCGTTGCCATTAAATGCCAACCAATCGGTAGCAAAAAATTGTCGGGGTCAAAAAGACCCAGTGTGTACTCGAAGGGTGAAAAAGTTATAAAAAGAGAAAAAAACATGAAGGAATTTCGGTTTTTCTGAATCTCAATACCAACCAATCGGGGACGCGAAAAATAGTTGGGGTCTGAGAGACCCAGTGTGTACTCGAAGGGTCAAAAAGTTATAAAAAGAGAAAAAAACATGAAGGAATTTCGGTCTTTGTGAAATTAAATGTCAACCAATCGGCAGCGAAAAATAGTTGGGGTCAAAAAGACCCAGTGTGTATTCGAAGGGTGAAAAAGTTATAAAAGGAGAAAAAACATGAACGAATTTGGGTTTTTCTGAATCTCAATACCAAGCAATCGGTGACGGGAAAAATTTTCGGGGTCTGAGAGACCCAGTGTGTACTCGAAGGGTCAAAAAGTTATAAAAAGAGAAAAAAACATGAAGGAATTTCGGTCTTTGTGAAATTAAATGTCGACCAATCGGTAGCGAAAAATAGTTGGGGTCAAAAAGACCCAGTGTGTACTCGAAGGGTGAAAAAGTTATAAAAAGAGGAAAAACATGAACGAAGCTCGGTTTTTTAAAATATATAAATGCGCCGAGCAATCGGTCACGGTTAATTGTTCGGGTCAAAATGAGCCAGTATAAACCTCGGAGGGAGAATCTATAGCCAATCTGAAAAGCACAAACATAATGGCGATTCAGTTGAAAGGACGTACCGGAAGTGTTGGCATGACTGTTACCAGCTCCGGTAGCCGAATGAACTGCGTTCGTAGCCGCCGTTGCCACCTGTTTCAATGCACTTATTACCATCATCTTGGCTGTTTGGCTATTATAATCCTCTCGAATCGTTCACTCGCGTTATTATATTCCTCGTTATTCATCCGCACGAAATGACCTTTTTCTCGTTTATTTACAACGATGCTTTTCATTCGCTCGATCCTTAAAAAAAAATGGATCCGTTGTGTGTGTTGGACGTTTCTGGAAAATGATTTATTCCGATTAAATGATCGAGCGTCGCGTGTACTATTTTTCTTCTATTTATGAAAAAGTGTATTTCTTGGTGTAGCGGACTCCCGAAAGGAGCCATACGATAAAATAACTTTGCGGGAGACTCGCTCGGAGTGAGAGCTTCACCGTTATACTCGTGGCATATCGCGCTCTGGCGTCTGGTATATTCGACATTCCCCCTCCCCTCCCGCACCGCCGCCTCCTTCTCCCGCTGCCCCCTCCTCGACGCTACACTCTTTTTTCCCTTTGCCACTCTCTCGCCCTCTCCCATGCCGCTCCTCCAGCCGCGCAACATCGCGCGGTAGAGCGATTCTAGCGTCCGAGGACGACGACTCCGAAGCAGCGCCTCCAAAGACCCAGAGAGATCGCGATATATTCACGACGAGGAGCGAGCACGCTCTATACACGATCCAGAATACCAAGAATACTCGCTTCGCAAACCCCGCGCGCGCCTACGACCACGCCGCCACTACATCGCGCTGCCCTGATGAGAATAAAGACTCTCGACACCCCCCCCCTCCTTCTCCTCTTCCTTCACGCTCGCCCAAATGTATGCTGAATATTACAGCCGAGCAGAGTATCACGTTCGGCAAACTTTTCTCTCTCCCGCCCCCGCGCCGCGCGCGCTTCATTAC
>JBAJMU010000002.1:1335791-1365340 GCA_037952995.1 Hyposoter didymator | reverse complement strand
ACCCTCGCGCCTCGCCCTGACAAACTCTATATGTACATCTCCGAACCTGCTACAAGTTTTCTCTCGCGTGCCGCTTCCAGGGATACACACGCGCATGGAATTTTAACGTTATACATTTATATTGCGATAACCCTCGAGCGTGCGGCACTAAACCAAACGCTCGAAGGTGCATGCATTTTTTTAGCGCCTCGCTATGTCGCTTATCGCGCGCGAGGTCAAAATCCTTTCCTCTTGTCGCGATCTCTGCCAATTTACCGCATTTTCGAAATTTTGTTTCTTCCGGTTCGAAGAAAAAAATCTTACGAGCTTTTTTTTTTACACGAAGCGGTGCCGGAAACGCGCGCGCGATCTTATTTTTTTTTTTAACACAGTCTCTGTCCATCCGCGCTGGAAAAAGTCTCGCAATCAATAATTTTCGAAATACAAAGAAAGGAAAAAACAATCGCGATTGAAATTCGTCGAGTATGAAAATTGCAACTGCCACGATAGATCGCGAACGCACAAAAGAATCTTTTTCGTTTTGTACACAAACCGCCAGCGAGTTTTCAGCCGACGACAGCGCCACGACGAAAATATCGTTGAGCGCCCGAACCTCGTCAACAGTTTTTCGAGATTCCCTTCCTTCGAGTTTTTTCATCGCGCACACTCCATGCCCAAAAAACACGGGCATGTCCGCCATCTTTGTAAGTTGGTTCGGCATTGCATCTCGCAGCTAACGCGGCCGGTTGAAATTTATTTTCTTCAGAGCGTCACTCGTCGTACATAATCGAATAATAACCCACGAAATACGTGAATATCAATCGCTTTCAACCATGAGTACCGACAGCATCGAGAGATTGTACAAAAATTTCGGCATCCTCGCCGACGCCAAAGACAAACTTTCCGAGGTGAGCATACGGCTTGGTTATATTCTCAGCACCACGTTGAACGTAATAAAATGAAGAAAAAAAAAACCAACGAAATATTCAAACGAAACGAGCATCTCTGGCGATCGTTTTCGAGTTTCTGTTTTTTCCAAAATTTCCTTTCTCTACGAACTGTCCACTTTATCGAGTTTCTTTAAATCTCCGCGAGCCATCGCCAAATTTGGGCATAAAAATAACGTTTCCTAAGAATTTTCTCAAATTTTATCCGCCCCAGAAAATTAACAACTCTCTCGCATCTATTTTTTCATATATTCGTGTTTTTGCCATTTTTACGCAGCATGAAAAAGAGTACTTGGAAATATTAACCGCCGTCAAAGGATCGCCCAAAGAAAAACGTTTGGCCTCCCAATTCATCGCCAGATTCTTTAAACACTTTCCAAAACTTGCCGATCAAGCTATCGACGCCCATTTGGACCTTTGCGAAGACGAAGACATGGCGGTAAGTCGCCGCATAAGAAAATACATTTTTTTTCTCGTTATTTTGATAATTAATGGAATCCTTACAATTTTTGAAGTTAATCCAGTTTTCCAGGAGCCAAGAAAAACTCCCATTCTGTTGTCAACTAACACCGCATGAAAATTTTGCTCTCTGCTAGAAAAATTGCAACGAAAAAAAATATTTTTTATTCGTGATTTTAATAATTAATGGGATCGTTTCAATTTTTCTAGTAAATTCAGT
Source organism: Hyposoter didymator (assembly GCA_037952995.1). NCBI lineage: Eukaryota > Metazoa > Arthropoda > Insecta > Hymenoptera > Ichneumonidae > Hyposoter > Hyposoter didymator. The sequence goes on along the minus strand of JBAJMU010000002.1, from coordinate 1,363,735 downwards.
TTTCCAATGGCAAAGAAGACTGTCCCATTATATCGTTGACAAATACTCCATGAAAATTTTGTGCTCTGCTATAAAAAGTCCAATGAAAAAAAATATTTTTTATTCGTGATTTTAATAATTAATGGGATCGTTTCAATTTTTCTAGTAAATTCAGTTTTCCAATGGCAAAGAAGACTGTCCCATTATATCGTTGACAAATACTCCATGAAAATTTTGTGCTCTGCTATAAAAAATCCAACAAAAAAAAATATTTTTTATTCGTGATTTTAATAATTAATGGGATCGTTTCAATTTTTCTAGTAAATTCAGTTTTCCAATGGGAAAAGAGACTGTCCCATTATATCGTTGGGAAATACTGTATAAAAATGTTGGGCTCTGCTATAAAAAATCCAACAAAAAAAAATGGATTTTTATTCGTCATTTTGAAAATTCATGGGATCGTTTCAGTTTTTCTAGTAAATACAATTTCCCAATGGCAAAGAATGCCATTATATCGTTGACAAATACTTGATAAAAATTTGGCGTTTTGCTATAAAAAAATAATGAGTTTTGCCTCCATTCCAACAATGCCAACTCCAAAATTTGTCGTTTAATTTTTTTCTCAGTTTCTTACGTTAAGAAGCCTTGAAATATCATTTTCCAAAAATAATAACAATATTAATACAAACTTTACAAATTGCGCAGAACCTCGAGTGTTTATCGAGAAACGAAGAATTTGTTTCTCGCAAACAAAAAGATATTGACATTTCTGAATGTTTACATAATTTCGAAAATTCCACGAACCTTTTCATTCTCTCCAAATGATTTTCCGAGTCGTTGAATCCGTTTGTTTGCTCCGAGTTGAGCAAACACGCTGCATCACGATGAAGTATCGTTGAAAACAATTTTTAATCCTTCCACTGCACACCGGGTCATTTTGACCCCAAAGATTTTTCCCCACCGATCCCTCGCATTTAATTTTCGTTTTCGTCAATAAAAAACAAAATTAGCCCCATAAAAAATTGACAAATTAGCACAAAAAACGTCTCTACAAAAAAAAACAAACACGAAATGCATATTTACGCGAATACAACGATTCGAAAAACGCCTCGGGTCAGATTGACCCAATGTAAATAATTCACTTTTTCATTGTCTACATTTTCTACAGATAAGAAAACAAGCCATTAAAGATTTGCCGGCTCTTTGCAAAGACAGCAAGGAGCACACTCCGAGAATCGCTGACATTTTGGCTCAGTTACTTCAGGCGCAAGATCCGACGGAGCTTGCCGTTGTTCACAACAGTATTATGTCGCTGATGAAGAGCGATCCAAAAGGTACGCGATTCGTCTATTTTTTCAAGGTCTCCATTTTTTTTTTGTTTTTTTTTTCCAATTTAGAGAAATTTATCGAATTTTTTCCTCTTGCAGGAGCAATCAGCGGATTTTTCAGTCAAATTTTAAACGGTGACGACGGGACTAGAGAGCGTTGCATCAAATTCTTAGCCACTAAACTCAAAGCAATTGGTCGCGACGTCATCAACAAAGAACCCGAAGACCTTCTCATCGTCGAATGTAAAAAAGTGCTGCAGGACGTTACCGCCGATGAATTTCACAGCATCATGGACATTCTGGCCTGGACCAGACTCGGATCGACTGTCAGCGGGCAACAGGAACTCATCGACATTACCATCGAACAGGCTGAATTATCCGTACCGTTCAAACACACCAATCTCGAACAATGGAACAGACTCGTTCAGTGCATCAAACACGCCATACCTTTTTTCAGTGTAAGTTCGACCAGCGACCATTTGAAAAAGTTAAAAAATCGTAAGAAATTCAAATCTGATATGAAAATATTCCGTTGACCCGTTTTCCTGTCAAAATTCGATAAAAACTTTGAAAGTTGAAGGAAAAATTTGAAAATTCGATGCAAAATGTTAGGATTTGACGAAAACTGTAAAAATTTGACAAAAAAAATTGGAAATTCATCAGAAACTGAAAATTCAAAGAAAAATGTCAAAATTCGACAAAAATTGTGAAAATTCAAGGAAAAATTTGAAAATTCGATGCAAAATGTTAGAATTTGACGAAAACTGTAAAAATTTGACAAAAAAAATTAAAAATTCATCAGAAACTGAAAATTCAAGGAAAAATGTCAAAATTCGACAAAAATTGTGAAAACTCGAGGAAAATTTTTAAAATTCGAGGCAAAATAATAGAATTTGACAAAAAATGTGAAATTTTGACAAGAAAATTGAAAATCCGTCGGAAATTGAAAAATTAACAAAAAATGTAAAAATGTCGATGCAAAATGTGAAAATTGAAGGAAAAATGTTGAAATTCAAGGCAAAATATTAGAATTTGACAAAAAATGTGAAATTTTGACAAGAAAATTGAAAATCCGTCGGAAATTGAAAAATTAACGAAAAATGTAAAAATTTCGATGCAAAAGGTTAGAATTTGACGAAAACTGTGAAAATTCAACGAGAAATTAAAAAATTTGTTGCAAATTGTTAGAATTTGACGAAAAACTTGAAAATTTGTCTAAAAACGTTGAACATTGGAACAGACTTGTTCATTGTATCAAGCACGCCATACCTCTTTTCAGTCTAAGTTCAACCAACGACCATTTGAAAGAGTTTTAAAAAATCATAGAAAATTCAAATAATTTCCAGGCTCAAACGGATTCGCAAAAATTCGTTTCCTACATATGCATCCAAGTGTTGCCGCACATATCGTTGATCACCGGAACCGAAGGCGTCGATGCTCAACTGGAACTCTTGAAACTACTCGCAGAACTCGCGGTCTTCTGCGGTCCGATCGATAAACCCGAAGAAAAAGTTCAGCAGCTCTATCAAACTTTGATCGTAAGCTTCTTCATTTATTTTCCCTAAAAACTTTGAAATTCTTCCGTTATCATTCTTTCTGATGGATCGAAAACTCGACAATTATTCCGTTAACGAGATTATTTCACAAATTTTATAAATTTCCTAAATTTTATAAATTTCATAATTTTATAAATTTCATAAATTTCATAAATTTTGTGAATTTCATAAATTTCATAAATTTTATGAATTTCATAAATTTCATAATTTTATAAATGTCATGAATTTAACAAATTTTATAAATTTCATAAATTTTATGAATTTCATAATTTTATGAATTTCATAATTTTATGAACTTCATAAATTTTATGAATTTCATAAATTTTATGGATTTCATAATTTTATAAATTTCATAAATTTCATGAATTTCATAATTTTATGAATTTCATAATTTTATGAATTTCATAAATTTTATGGATTTCATAATTTTATAAATTTCATAAATTTTATAAATTTCATAATTTTATAAATTTCATAAATTTTATGAATTTCATAAATTTTGTGAATTTCATAAATTTTATAAATTTCATAAATTTTATGAATTTCATAATTTTATAAATTTCATAATTTTATAAATTTCATAAATTTTATAAATTTCATAAATTTCACAATTTGATAATTTTAATAAATTTTCTAAATTGATAAATTTGTTGAATTATATAAATTCAATAAATTCTGTAAGCTTAATGATTCTTATGAATTGGACGAATTGAAGGAAAAAATAATATTTCGATAAATGGATTTCAGACTTACATGCCTCTTCCGCCGGACACCGACGTTACGGAAGTGCCGAAGCTCCAATTCAGTCACGTCGAATGTTTGATGTACGCTTTTCACAAATTGTGCAAACAAACGCCAGAATTTTTAACGAAGGATCCCGAACAGCTGAAAGAGTTCAGACTAAGGTTACAATACTTTGCCCGCGGCATTCAAGGCTACATTAAAAAATTACGAGAGGCAATAAGTGGAAAAAGCGAAGAAGAATTAAAAACCGACGAAAATCAATTGAAAGTCGTTGCGTTAAAAACAACCAACAACATCAATACTCTCATCAAAGATCTCTTCCATTCTCCACCGAGTTTCAAGAGCGTTATACATTTATCATGGAAAACGCCCACCATCGACAAGAAGGTACGCATTTTTCATAATTTTTTCGTTTTTTTTCGTTTCGAAAGAAAAATTACGAATTAAAACGCTTTCTCGAATTTTATTTTCATTTTGAGAAAATAAAAAATTCAATTTCCGCACAACTTTTTGCAAAAAATTCATTTTTACCGATTTTTTTTTATGTTTTTTGTTTTTTTTCCAGCAGAATGACAAAGTATCCGTCGGGCAAAAACGTCACACGCCAATAACTTTTGGTATCGAGACGTCACCGAACAAACGAAGCAAAGACGCAGAAAACAAGGGTGGAAAACGAGAGATTTATACACCACCGAGTGGAAAATACAGCTCAAACATATCGTCAAATTACGGTAAGCCAAATTAGTATGACGTCATTGTTCGGTGGTTCCATATCGTTCTTCGAGATATTTCAGCAAATACAAAGATTTTTTGGTTGAATTAGAGCGTAAAATGGGAAAATTTGGTGAAAAATGGGAAAATTTTATGAAAAATGGGAAAATTTGACAAGAAATGTGAGAATTTGACGAAAAATGTCAAAATTCAACGAAAAATGTTGAAATTTGAGGGAAAATTTTAGAATTTGACAGAAAATATAAAAATTTGAGGTAAAATTTTAGAGTTTTACAAAAAATGTTAAATTTTAACAAAAAAAAAATCAGAAACTAAAATTTTGACGAAAAATGTCAAAATTCGACAAAAATTGTTAAAATTCAACGAAAAATGTTGAAATTTGAGAGGAAATTTTAGAATTTTACAGAAAATATAATAATTTGAGGCAAAATTTTAGAGTTTTACAACAAATGTTAAATTTTGACAAAAAAAAATGAGAAACTAAAATTTTGACGAAAATTGTCAAAATTCGACAAAAATTGTAAAAATTCAACGAAAAATGTTGAAATTTGAGGGAAAATTTTAGAATTTTACAGAAAATATAAAAATTTGAGGCAAAATTTTAGAGTTTTACAAAAAATGTTAAATTTTGACAAAAAAAAATGAGAAACTAAAATTTTGATGAAAAATTCGACAAAAATTGTAAAAAATCAACGAAAAATGTTGAAATTTGAGGGAAAATTTTAGAATTTGACAGAAAATATAAAAATTTGAGGCAAAATTTTAGAGTTTTACAAAAAATGTTAAATTTTGACAAAAAAAAATGAGAAACTAAAATTTTGACGAAAAATGTCAAAATTCGACAAAAATTGTAAATATTCAACCAAAAATATTGAAATTTGAAGCAAAATTTTAGAATTTCCCAAAAAATGTGAAATTTTGATAAAAAAAAATTGAAAATCCACCAGAAACTGAAAATTTGACTTAAAATCCGAAAATTTGACGAAACATGCAAAAATTCGAAACAATCATTTGTCACATTAATTCCTCGCACTCCACGTACACGTGATCGTCTTGATTGAAACGAGTGTCGATTCCGCAGGAAACCGTGGGCGATTCCGTGGCAACCGAGCCGGCGGCAGAGGAGGATACAGGCCAAGGGGTCGTGGTAACTGGCGAAAAAGTTCGTACTAATTCGATGAGAAGGATGAACTGAAAAAAAAAAGAAAAAAAAACAAAAAGAAGCCGCGGAGGCGCATCTTACAGGAACGTCCAACAACAGCAGCAGCAACAGCACCAAGAAAATGAACTAAAAAGTGACGTGCGAACGACAAACATTGTACGAACAGAGCAGAAAGAAAAACGCTGAAGAAATCGGCCGTGTGCGAGATTTCATAAATGCATATTCGAAGGAAAACGACGTATAGATATTTCGTTGTCGAAACTGCAAATTGTGGCAAGTGGACAATTTTTCTACGACGAAAAAAATTTTTTTTTCCTTTTTTATTCAATTCGTTGCATAAAATAATTGAAAGTCGTAACGATGAGCCCTGAATACTGCGAAGCCAATGTGGAGCAAGAGGAATTAACAAAGTTGATGGTGGTTTTTCGAAAAACCCCGAAAATCCCCGGCAAAACGTGGCGATAGCAAAAAAAAGCGTTTTTTCAACGAAAAAATTTGTTTTTGCCTAAAAACGCGATTTCCGATTGTCACGAAATCACAATTCCCAAGCCTGCAAAAAGTATTTATCGAAAATCTCAAAATATGGCGATTTGAGTTTATAATTCAAGTTGAAAATTTGTCCAGCGACCAAATCAACTCGAGGCGTCGTTATAAAAACTTGGAAAATCTCTTTTTCACATGTTGCGATTTTCTGCATTTTCGAAGGAAAAAAAACAGTTCAACGACGCACTAAAAAAAATCTCGAAATTCAAATCGTTCGCTGGACCGGCTCTCGCGAGCTCTAAATGACAAAAACGTAAACAGCCAGCACCAATTTCGATAAAACAAAATCGCTCTCTCGCGCGTTTATAAATTAATAACTCGCTCTTACGAAAAATCCCGGATTTTCCTTCGATCAAACTTGAATTTTTGGCGCGAGAGACAACTGTCGCATGGCCGAGCGCTCATCCGATCGATCGAAACAGCGAGCAAGAGAAAAAAAACTATAAATTCCCGGCGACCTTGTTTACGACTTGGCAAAAAAATGTTAAAATTAGGAGGATCCTCTTCGAATTCTAACCCTTCCTCGAAATTACCCAATCCCGATCTACACACGAAGCTCCAAATCACTATTTCCCAATTTTTCCGTTTTTTTTTCTCTTTTTGTTGGCAGGAGACGGCGGCCGCAGTTCTCCAAATTTTCGCAAACGTCGCAGCAATGTCTCTAATGCTCTAATCAAAGAAACACAATGAAAATGGCTTTTCCACGATTAAGACGTTAAGAGCTTTTTCATCGATTCACGGAGAGACTATTATTTCGAAAATTACTATGACATAGTTCCCTCGTTTCATTTTTTTCTCTCTAACAAATTTTAGCAAATAACTAAAAAGTTTAACAGATTTTAGCAATTTTTCATCTGAAATTTGCCCAAAAATTCGAATATTTTACGAAAAACGTCCAAGTTTCCGCTATTTTTATATTTATTAATTATTAATTAAGCAATTAATTATTAATCAATTATTAATTAAGAAATTAATTAATTATTAATTAATTATTAATTAAGAAATTAATTAATTAATTATTAATTAAGAAATTAATTATTAATTAAGAAATTAATTAATTAATTATTAATTAAGAAATTAATTAATTAATTATTAATTAAGAAATTAATTAAGAAATTAATTAATTATTAATTAAGAAATTAATTAATTAATTATTAATTAAGAAATTAATTAATAATTGATTAATTAACAATTATTCATAGTAATGAAAAATTGCTTGGTCCTTGCTAAAATATTTTAGAGGGTCGACATGGAAACTACGATGCCATAATAATTTTTCAGATTATTTTCTCCAATTACCGAATATTTGCAGATTTTTTTGTTTGTTTTTTTTTTTTTCTTGATTTTTGTTCGCAATTTCGCGCAAATTTGATTGACCAATTTTTCAAAAATCCTCCAACTTGCTTCTGTCGAAAATTTGAACGAGCCCTTCGGGGAGTCTGTCGATTAAGGTCGCGCTCGGAGATGGAAAAAATGTAAATTTTTCGTTAATTTCTCGTTGGAAAATTGTGGATGGTCGTTATCGTTTGAAAGAGTGACGATTCGAGTGTCAAAATAAAAACGTTCGCTCGTGAAGTTTCGTGAGAAAAGCCAAAGATCGTTTCTTCGATTACAACAAATGCAATTTCATTTTTTTTTTTCGTGTTTTTGAGAGTTTCGGTGAAATAATGTTTTCGCAGGTGTCTCGGGGCCTGGGGATCCGTTCATGTGGTTGCTGGGGAAGGAGAACGTCTTTGTAACGCATTTTTAATGTTACAGAAGCTGCTGGAAGATTTGTGGAGCCTGGAAGGAACGAGTCGAGTGTTTTTCTCAAGGAACAGGAGGAAAAACTTGTTTTATTTTCAGATGGCGATTAAAAATTGGCAGGATCGTGAATGACGTGTTTATTATTTTGTTTTCTTTGAATTTTCATATTGCGTAGGTAGAGCCTGTGTCGTTAAAGGTGAGTTTATTGAGCCTTTGGATTCTTGTCTCTGTATCTTCCCATCCTTCCTTGTTAACATTCGTCTCTCGTGTACATTACGTTTAGTTGCTTCGAATATGTTTTCATGACTTTGATGAATAATAAAACGAATGAAGGAAAAAACAACAACAACAACAACAACAAAAATTCTCCTTTATTTTAGGGGTGTGCGAATAGTGATCGAATCGAATCGAATCGAATATTGAAATTCGATTCGATTTTCGAATCGAATATTCGATGAATCGAATATTCGATTTTTTAGTCGAATATTCGATTTTTGAATCGAATATTCGTCGAATTTTCGAGTATTCGATAAATTTCCGAATATTTGATGAATTTTCAATTCGATTTTCGAATAGAATATTCGAGCAATTTTCAAGTATTTCTTAAATTTTCAAATATTTGAATATTCGAAAGAAAATCGAATATTCGAAAGAAAATCGAATATTCGAAAAAAAATCGAATATTCGAAAAATAATCGAATACTCGAAAAAATCGAATATTCGATGAATCGAATATTCGATTTTTTAGTCGAATATTCGATTTTTGAATCGAATATTCGTCGAATTTTCGAGTAATCGATAAATTTCCGAATATTTGATGAATTTTCAATTCGATTTTCGAATAGAATATTCGAGCAATTTTCAAGTATTTCTTAAATTTTCAAATATTTGAATATTCGAAAGAAAATTGAATATTCGAAAGAAAATCGAATATTCGAAAGAAAATCGAATATTCGAAAAAAAATCGAATATTCGAAAAATAATCAAATACTCGAAAAAATCGAATATTCGATGAATCGAATATTCGATTTTTTAGTCGAATATTCGATTTTTGAATCGAATATTCGACTTTATTATTATATAATAAATCGAAAATGGAATATTCGAAAAATAATCGAATATTCGAAAAATAATCGAATACTCGAAAAAATAATCGAATACTCGAAAAAATCGAATATTCGGTTTGAAATTCGAATCAAACAATTCGATTCGATTTGATGCCGAATATTCCAAGTTTTCAAATATTCGCACACCCCTACTTTATTTACATTTATTTTCTTGTTAATAATAAATTATAATAAATGACCGTTCGAGTACACACTGGGTCAAATTGACCCTGAACGTTTTTTCGTCCCCAATTGTTCGGCATTTCATGGCAACGAATTCCTTCGATTATCGTTTTCGTTGAAAAAAATATAAATCACTGAAAAAATCGTGACGAAAAAAAAAANCGAAAAAAAAAAAAAAAAAAAACGAAAATTCGTATTTTACGGAATACAACGATTTGAGCCTCGGGTCAAATTGACCCCCTAGGCACTCGAAGGCCTAATTATCAATTATCATTAAGATTTTGGGGGTTTAAAAAATTGCTACATTTTTATTAATCGCCGTTCAAAAAAGCCCATTCGTCATGGTCATTTCGTCGATTATTCGACACATTATTCTGTCGCTGGAGCTGCAGGGATCTGGATTCTGGAGCTCGGATCCTTGGTTGTCCGTTGATTCGATAGATTCTGTGTTGATGGACAATTTGCAATCGAGATCCGAAGTGTCCGGCAGCATTTGCAAAGCATGTTGCAATATTTCTTGCACTTTTTCCAAATGCTTTTGAAATCTCAAGGCCGTCTCGAGACGCTGCCTACGCTGCAGCTCCATCATCACCCTCAGAGTTTCTCTCGCTTGGTGCGGTCTGAACTCGTTCAGCAAATGATGAATGTGAATGAACAGCAGACTCAGATCTTCCACCTGAAAATCCCGCCCCAAGTTTCCGTCTGATATGAAAAACAGGAAAGAAGAAAAATCCTCGAACGCTCGACAACGAGGATAAACGAATGTGAAGTTTGCAACGTTGGAATGCAACGAAATTCACTTTTTTCTTGGGCAAATGTTGAGATTCTCATTGATCATTTGGTCAGGCCGATAAAACGATCATTTTTTAGCGTCCAAAGAGAAAATCGGTGCGAAAATAGTTCTGCTTTTTAAAATAGAACAAACAATCGGTAGAAAAACTTATTTTTCCTTGGGCTCCAACGTTGCAAACTTCAGAGGCTCATGAGGATAAGGGAAAAGTTGAGACCGTGGATTCGCTTTTTCCTCCTTTTTCTTTTAGTCGATCAACGAAATAGTTTTGCGACGTTGCGATTTTATGGAAAATACTTTTTGTTATGGAATTTTTTTCAAATTTCGAGAACCGTGACAATTTTCGTATCGATTTTCCGTTTGGATCGTTTTGTTCTGTTGGACGATTATTCATCGAGAAAATTATTATTAAATTGTTTATATTGATTAATTTATTATTTATATTAGGGGTGTGCGAATATTTGAAAACTTGGAATATTCGGCATCAAATCGAATCGAATTGTTTGATTCGAATTTCAAACCGAATATTCCATTTTTTCGAGTATTCGATTATTTTTCGAATATTCGATTTTTTTCGAATATTCAATTTTCTTTCGAATATTCGATTTTCTTTCGAATATTCAAATATTTGAAAATTTAAGAAATACTTGAAAATTGCTCGAATATTCTATTCGAAAATCGAATTGAAAATTCATCAAATATTCGGAAATTTATCGAATACTCGAAAATTCGACGAATATTCGATTCAAAAATCGAATATTCGACTAAAAAATCGAATATTCGATTCATCGAATATTCGTTTCGAAAATCGAATCGAATTTCAATATTCGATTCGATTCGATTCGATCACTATTCGCACACCCCTAATTTATATTGATTGATTTTTTATGCAGTCGCTCAAAATAGTATTTGCACACTTTTGATGCAATTTTCTGTACGCAATGTGCAAATACTTTTTGTAGCCAATCTGTAGAAATAATTAATCAACATAATTAATGGATTAATTAATATTAATCATTTCATAATGATTCTTTTAATTAATTATTGTCCCAGACACTAAAACGATATTTCTTGACGATACGAAATGAAAATCAATTAAAAATTTTGCAAATTTTGACAATTTTTGCGCCCAACTGCGCCGAACTATGCAGCGGCTGGAAAAAGTATTTGCGCACCTTTGATATACAGTTTTTTGTACGCAATGTGCAAATTCTTTTTGTCGCCAATCTGTAGAAAAAATTAATGAATTGATTAATTATTTAAAAATGATTCTTTTGATGAATAATTGTTCCAGACAATAAAACGATCTTTCTCGACGACGCAAAGTCAAAATTGATACGAAATTTTGGAAATTTAACAATTTTCAATAAAAAAAAATGTTTGGTTCCAATTTTTCAATTTCTTTTGAAAAGTTGGAAAATATTCGTTGCATCCCAACGTCGTGGACGATTTTCCATTCGAAATGTGCAAATACTTTTCGTAGCCACTGAATATTACGGTTTTTATTAATTAATGACAATAATTAATTATTTTTTTTCGAATAAATTGAAATTTTGATGAAACAGAAAAATGGAATGAAAATTTTGAGGTCCGCTCGAGAAAAAACGGAATTTTGATGCATCGCATCGACCCCAATGTCAACATCGTGATTATTACCTTTTCCGCTCTGCGGGGACTGTCCGGACATTGTACCAACAGGTCGATGAGATCCAAGAAGTTGACGAGCAACGAATGATTTAGTTTTTTCAACTCTCTCCTCCGATCGAAATGCTGGGGATACAATCTTTTGATGCCTTGAGCCTCCAACGGTCTTATGATCGTGTCATCGGCGTTGAAAACATTGCCAAACATGGAATAAGTGTCGTGGATCGGAGGCGGAGGTCGGGGCGCTCGACCGCGTCGAACATTTTCGTCGGTGTACAAATTTATGTATTGCAGCGGTGGCAAGGGCAAAGAACTCACTTGTATCGCTTCCGCAGCCATTTTCAACGATTTTTCTCCTTTGATTTGTTCACTTTATCGATTTTTCCTTTGAATTATTCGTAAGATTCACTTTGCATCACAATTTTGTAGGTTATGTTGCTCTCGAGACTTTTTTCCGCGTAAAAATTTGAGGTTAATCGATTGCACGAACCCACGGAATCGACCAAACGTCAACGACGCTATTTTCACTCTTTTTATGTTTTCGTCGCGTTCGTTGAAACAAAACACACGCCAACTTGTATCCCCAACAACGTCCACCAAGACCCGAAGACATCAAAACATACTACGCCATTTTATTCTCACTCACAGAAAACCATTCCACAAGTTTCAATCTTTTTCCCGTTACCAATCGTAAACCAAGCTTTGCTACGTCCAAGAATTTCCTCCTCGAAAATACTCCATCTCCGAATTTTTTTACAATTTTTATTCCGAGCTTCAGGATTCGTTTACTTGCACCGTCCGACTGTCCGTATATGTGCGATGACGAAATTTTCGGAGAAAAAATAATATTGCGATGAATTTTTTATTTGCGCTGTCGATAATACGCGGTGCGATGTTCCGGACGATAAAACAGTCGCTAGCGCTTTGCTCTGCATCAAATAATAATAAAGTAAAAATTTGATAAACACAGTGTGGAAATTTAACGAAAAATATTAAAATTTTGTGAAAAAAGTAATAAAATTGAAAATTTGACGAAAAATGTTCGTTTTCGTCGAAAATTTTTAGAATTTACCGAAAACTGTGAAAATTCGATGAAAAATGACACAAAAAACTAAATTTTGGGAGAAAATATGTAAATTTTATTTCCTCCGTCGATCGATTGCGATATCCCGGACGATAAAACAGTCGTTCGCATTTTGCGGTGTAAACAAGGCTTCATGGATGTTTTTTATAAAGCCCTGATTAATCCAGCTCATTAGCAGAGTTAATGAATCTCGAGTTGACGCGATTCGATGCACAATCGATCGATAATCTTGTTTTTGACACATCGTGAATGTTTATTAATTATTTAAATAATAATATAAATTCACAACGACTGTCCGGATCAATAAAAATCGCAGAATTTGAATAATTGTCACAATTTTTTTTCCGCATCGCTGTTTTTCGAAAAGATTCACGTTGAAAATGCGGGCGACGTTTTGCCATAGAAACTCGGCTTTGCTCACTACCACATTGGGAAATCCAACATTTTACACTTTTTTCAAGTGGCTCAAGTGGCTCCACGGACCAGCACCCTTCTCGGTCGAGATCGGTCCACTTCGTAACGTTTACGATCGACCATGCGCGCCTTACGAATCTATCTCGAAAGCGCCGGTATGTATCACATTCGTATAAACATTTTTCTTCGTGCTCAAGGGTAAACTTTGTTCTCGTCGGTTTAGTCGGAAGATTTTATTCCAACGAGTAGTTCGAATCGTAACAGCTCGAAAGACATTTATTGCTCGATCGAGCGAATTACTAAAAATCTGATAATTCATCGTTTCCGAGAATTAGTTGTCTCTGCGCGACAATGTGCTATCGTCGTGTTGTGTTACAAACGCGCGCGGTAATCTTTGCTACAGTCGTGCACGTTCCCACGTGATCGTGCGGAAAAAAATCGAAAAAATAAGACATCCTTTTATTTTTCCATTCTTCGTAACATTGTTTCAAGTTTTTTGACTAATTTGACAAACTCCGTGACAAATCCGCCCACTATTTCACACGCCTTTACAAAATTCATTTCTTTCGCTGCTTCGAGCCGCCGATCGCTTTCTTCTCCTTTGTGTTCGATTTTCTTAGTGTATCGCGTCCACTGCAACTTTCTCGCGGTGTGCCTTTGTCCGTATTAAGGGTCGCCCAAATCGCACGTCTCGTCATAGATATTCAACGAAGAAACAAGATCCGCGTGCCGAAGATATTCTCTCGACTGTTAATCCGCGTACGTTCGACCTTCAAAAACGCTTATTATGCTTTTTCTACTTAATCTCGATCTTTCCGGCTTTTCGCATTGTCTCTGGATCGAGTTGGACAAAGCCTGAACAGTGAGTTATCGCTAATTATTATTAATTAACAAACTTACCATCAAATTCCTCTTTCCCCCGTTTTTCGTCCTCCTAATCGCCATTTTTTTAACACACTTTTCCGCCAAAATCGTGCGTCCTGTCTCGGACACCTCGCAAACCTTTTTCGCATGCATTTTTTTCACCTCGTTTCCAAAAATCCAACAAATTGGTCATTTGCTTTAATGAAATGTTGAAAATATCAAATCGAATTTACTCTCGCGTTTCGTAACGACAGAAATCTTGAAAAATGACAAAATTTCGGAGAAACTTTTCTCGCTAAATTCTCGCTAACCCAATATTTCGAATTTTAAACTGAAAAATTGAATTTCCACGTTTTTCTTCACCGCGTCTCAAATTTCCTCAAAGTTGAAATATTTTTAAAGATAAACTTTAATTGCGAACTTGGGGGTTCCAAGAAAATGGGAGACGACCTGCCGTCCGAATAAATCCGAACAACTTTCAGCAAAATTAAGGAAAAATGGAAAAAAGCCCGATAACGGAGAGGCCCGTAGCGCCGAACGGCGTCTGCGACGTCACGCCGCTGTCCCAGACGTCGCCTATGCAAATGTTGGGAAACGGCGTTTTAAGTTGCTGCGAGTTGTTGGCCGGATACAAAGAAGCGCGCGTCGTTCTCGTAGATTTAAAATATAGCGATAGCTTGACGCAGCAGCAACGTAGAGAATTGACGCCGAAGCGACGCAGACCGTCGAGCGTCACGTCGCGACGTACTAAAAATTTACTGAAAGAAATAGCGAAAGAAGAGTGCGTCGCGTGGATGGAAAACTGGACAGATTCGTCCGCCCAATCGGACGAATTCTTTGAAAGCAAAAAAAAAAGGAAATTGAAACGAGGAAAAAAAGGCCAATGGAGCCGAAAAAAAAACGCTGCTCCGTCGAGAGTTTGCGTCAAGCGCGAAAAAGAGAGCCCCGTGCGCGAGGAAGAAAAGCCAAAGAGGATTGAAAAGACTAAACGCAGTCGCGGAAGGCCCAAGAGGAATGCGATAAAATCGAAAGATCGAGAAGAACCTTGCGCCGTGGCGTCGAGCGCGCACGACTTTGCGGGGGCAAAGATAAAGCTGGAGGAAGACGGGCGACGCGATGTGGCGGCGTGCTCAGGAAAGACGGAGACCGGTCAAGATTTGTGTCTGAACGTAATGAACTCGGAGGTGCGGCGAAGAGGCAGTTTGACGCGCGCTCAGGGAAGAGGCAAAAGGGCTAAAAACCTAGAAACAAGAAAAACAAGCGAAACGAATAATTTGAAAAATCTGTTTGCCACGTTTCGAGGAGACGAAGATTCCCAAGGCGATGAAAATGAGGAGAAATCATGGGAAATCAAGCAAGAAATGCTGAGCCCTCCGCCAGCTGGCCAAAAAGAATTCCTGGGCAATCAACGGCTCAACGTCCTTTCCATGCAAATGAAAATTCCCAAAGAACCACAAATCGCCAAGATTCCCTTGAAACTCGAAATTTCCTCCATACCAAAACCAATCATCAAAATTTCCGCTAACCGCGAGTCTTATGATCGAACTATCGAGGAAGGTAAGCGATCCAGCCATTCAATGCATTAACTGTCTGTTTGAGAATTACCGTTCAGAATTTAATCCAATTTCGTATGAAAAGAAAAAGAACGAGTTAAATTTTCAAGAGGCTGCAGCGAACCGTGAAAAAAAAGACTTTTCATATTTTATGATGAATGCTTATCAATTCTCATGAGAAATCACAGTGTTTATTGTATTTCACATTAAAAACCGATTTCTTATGGCAGTGACGAATTATTCAAATTCTAAATCAATTATTGATTTGTTATTCAAATTCAATTATTCATTTATTATTATTCAAATCCAAATTCAAATATTTATTTACTATTTAAATTCAATTATTCATTCATCATTATTCAAATCCGAATCCAATTATTTATTTACTATTCAAATTCAAATTCGATTATTCATTTATTATTCACATTCAAATTCGATTATTCATTTATTATTTCAATTCAAATTCAATCATTCATTCATCATTATTCAAATCCAAATTCAATTATTTATTTACTATTCAAATTCGACTATTTATTTATTATTCAAATTTAAAATCAATTATTTGCTTATTCTTCAAATTCAAATTCAATTATTTATTTATCATTCAAATTTAAAATCAATTATTCGCTTATTCTTCAAATTCAAATTCAACAATTTATTTATCATTCGAATTCAATTATTCATTTATTATTCAAATTCAAATTCGGTTATTTATTTACTATTCAAATTCGACTATTTATTTATTATTCAAATTTAAAATCAATTATTCACTTATTCTTCAAATTCAAATTCAACTATTCACTTATTCTTCAAATTCAAATTCAACCATTTATTTATCATTCAAATTCAATTATTCATTTATTATTCAAATTCGATTATTTATTTACTATTCAAATTCGACTATTTATTTATTATTCAAATTTAAAATCAATTATTCACTTATTCTTCAAATTCAAATTCAACTATTCACTTATTCTTCAAATTCAAATTCAACAATTTATTTATCATTCAAATTCAATTATTCATTTATTATTCAAATTCGATTATTTATTTAGTATTCAAATTCGACTATTTATTTATTATTCAAATTTAAAATCAATCATTCACTTATTCTTCAAATTCAAATTCAATTATTCACTTATTCTTCAAATTCAACAATTTATTTATCATTCAAATTCAAATTCAATAATTTATTTATCATTCAAATTTAAAATCAATTATTCACCTATTCTTCAAATTCAAATTCAATAATTTATTTATCATTCAAATTCAATTATTCATTTATTATTCAAATTCAAATTCGATTATTTATTCATTATTCAAATTCAAATTCAATTATTCACTTATTCTTCAAATGCAAAGTCTATTATTCATTTATTATTCAAATTCGATTATTTATTTACTATTCAAATTCGACTATTTATTTATTATTCAAATTTAAAATCAATTATTCACTTATTCTTCAAATTCAAATTCAATTATTCACTTATTCTTCAAATTCAAATTCAACAATTTATTTATCATTCAAATTCAAATTCAATAATTTATTTATCATTCAAATTTAAAATCAATTATTCACCTATTCTTCAAATTCAAATTCAATCATTTATTTATCATTCAAATTCAATTATTCATTTATTATTCAAATTCAAATTCGATTATTTATTCATTATTCAAATTCAAATTCAATTATTCACTTATTCTTCAAATGCAAAGTCTATTATTTATTTATTATTCAAATTCAAATTCAATAATTTATTTATCATTCAAATTCAAATTCAATAATTTATTTATCATTCAAATTTAAAATCAATTATTCACCTATTCTTCAAATTCAATCATTTATTTATCATTCAAATTCAATTATTCATTTATTATTCAAATTCAAATTCAACAATTTATTTATCATTCAAATTCAAATTCAATAATTTATTTATCATTCAAATTTAAAATCAATTATTCACCTATTCTTCAAATTCAAATTCAATCATTTATTTATCATTCAAATTCAATTATTCATTTATTATTCAAATTCAAATTCGATTATTTATTCATTATTCAAATTCAAATTCAATTATTCACTTATTCTTCAAATGCAAAGTCTATTATTTATTTATTATTCAAATTCAAATTCGATTATTTATTCATTAGTTATTTGTCAGGAATTCATTCATTTATTATTATTATTATAAATGTTCATCATCATTATTATTATTATTATTATTGGCAATCCGAATGTATTTTTTTCTGGTCCTCTGAGCAGCTTCTCGAAAATTTGACTCGTCCTTTTTCTTCTCGTAATCCACTGCTGCAAAAAATTTCATAAAACTCTGAGCAGTAATTCGAAAAGTGAGAGTTCTGTCTTGAAAATGACAAAAATTCGAATTGAAATTGACGTTCGATGAACTCGGAGTTTTTTGTTTTACAGTTGTAGCCGCAGGACGTAGCCCGATACGTTTCGAGAACGGCGTCGAATTTGAGTGTGAAAAAATAATAAAAGAGACTCCGCAAAGGAGCGATAAACCGCGGGAAAAAAAGGGCAGCGATCTGCCACTGGGATCGAACGGAAAAGAGACGCAAACCGTCGGGCCCGATGTGCTCAACACGAGCATCGGTTCTTCGGGATCGACCCGCAGCGGCTCAAGCGGAAAACGCAAATTACCGGAAATAATTCAAGACTCTGTTTTACCCAGAGGCACCATCGAAATTCTGTCGTCGGCCAAAGCAAAGACTCCGCGCCACAACGAGAAACGAAGAAAAATCGAACAGAGCCAATCTGAGATTTTGGAAAATTTAAATAATTGCGGAAAAGTCTGTTTCTCTTTGAATAAAACTTCGCAGAGCTTTCCCAACGGCGCGGCTACCAGCCTCGCCCAATCACAACCCGGACAACTCAACTTTTTGTACAAATCTTGCCAAGTCAAGTTGTCCAGAGAATTTACTTTCCCTTCGTCCACGCAATCGTCCAACATCGAGACGAATTTCAATGACAAAGATAAAAAAAAATTCTATTGGGACGACGCGCTCAATAACAATCGATCGGCAGCTCCGAGCAACGATCTGCCCAAATCCAACGACGAGCCTCGAGCTTATTCCGAGTCGAGACGATGTTCTTCGCCGTTCTCGAACGTAACGGACGAGGCGAAAGCGCTGTCGGATTTGTTGGCGAAACCGAGCGCCTCCGCGGACGATTCATTCATCGATATTTTTTATAACGATGAAAACTTGGAGGATCTCGAAGCCTCGGAGGGTCAGAACGATCGCACGATATCGAGCGGAGGCAAAAAAAAAGTAAAGACGGTTGAAAAATTGACGTCGAAAAACTTGAACAGATTCAATCATCGCGTCGAAAGTCTCGCTGGACAAACTTCGCAAAAGCTGACAAATGGTCGAGGGCTGGGCAGCGGCGACTCGGAAAAATCACGCAAACGCAAGTGGACGCCCAACGAATCCTCCACTAAATCCTCCGCCAGCCAAAAAGACAAAGTTAATGGAAACGTAACGTTGGTTCGTAAACATTGGGAAAATCAAGGAAAATGGATTCTCGACAAAGCGGGCCCTTCGTCGATGGGTTTCGAGACCCATTCGTCTTTGTCGAACGAGCCCCGAGCCCCGGGAAACCTCGAAAAGCCAATAATCACGGAATCAGCGTTAAAGAGAGTTCGAGTTGAAACAGCGAATCGAAATTTCAACAATAATCTCGAAGAATCGTCAGCGATCGACAAATTTGCACAGAAAATTGATAAAAAAACGATCGTCACTGATTTACCGAGTTTTGGTGAGCCTGCGGGCAACGAGGCGACTTCGGACTCGTCGTCGTCGTCCGGGAGCTCCTCCTCGAGCTGCGATTCGTCTTCCTCCGGAGCCGGAGGGAGCGGTTCGAACGCTGCAGCCGCGTGCGGTCCACGAACGATCGAGGAGGCTCTGGAAAAAGAAATTTCGATGAAAAAACAAAATTGTATGAAAAGTTTCAAAATTCCGCGGCTCTCGAAGAAAAACCAAGTTGGAAATTCGATCGAAAGCCCAAACGATGGGGAAACGGGGACCAAGAGCCAAGAGTTGCCGGCGAGAGGCTCGGCAAGTCAAGCAAAAAACACAAACCCCGTGACGATCGATTCCGAAGCCGAAAAGTCATCGAAAAAAATCAATCCTACGAGTGAAAACGTTGAGTCTGGCGTGGAAACGACGGAAAATTGCGAAAACTCGATAAACGCGAGAATAAAATTGAATAAAATCCGAGAGAACGCAATGGCAGGCGCAAACGGTGACCCGAATGATTCCGAACATTCGGCCGACGAAGACCTCGAGGAATTATGCGACGCGGAGACTTTGGCTCGCAAGGAAAACGCTGCTGGCAGTGTTGGGCTAAATGACGAAGAAGAAGAAGGAGACGACTGTATCTCTTTGGATACGGAGTCGCTGTGTCTGAGCGGGTGAGTTTACATTGAGATTCTTTTTCCCTTGACAAGTTTTTTCACCTCCGAGTGTACACTGGGTCATTTTGACCCCTAGAATCTTCCCTCGCCGATTCTTAGGCATTTAATTTTCTTTTTCGTCAAAAAGTAAATTCGGGGCCATGAAAAAAAAAAGTAAAAAAAATTGCACATTTTTAATGAATCCCTTTGAGTACACACTGGGTCAATTTGACCCGAAAATTTTTTCATCACCTATTTGGCATCTGATGGCAACGAATTCTTCGTCATTCAATTTTCGTTTTCGTCAAAAAATAAAATTAAGCGCCATAAAATCCTTTCGAGTACACACTGGGTCAATTTGACCCAACAAATTTGTTCATCAGCTATTGTTTGCCATTCAATTTTCGTTTTCGTTAAAAAATAAACAAAAAACGTCTCAACAAAAAAAAAAAGCAGAAAATGCAGATTTTCGGAATACAACGATTTAACAAACGGCATGGGTCAGATTGACCCAATATCATGTGCCTATGAAGAAGCTCCGACCCCAGCGAATCGTTGTTCGATTTTTTTATCTGCCGAGTCGAACCACCAGATGCAAAAAAATGGTCCACCAGGTCCGTTTCCGGTTTACAAGAGCCGCAGATATTGAATAATCTCGTAATTATAGGATCGCAACTCCGCCACTGCACCCTGTAGCAAAAAGTAGCAAGCCTTCCGGTCGCCAAGAGCGTAGCCCGGTCGTTGCAGCACCGCCGTCGCCACCACCGGCAGCTCCGGAGCCGTACGCGCGAATGAGATCGTCGAATATAGGAAAATTCATGGCCGAAAACGTTCGGGAATGCGAGGAAATTTTCGAGACCTTTAAAGACAATGTCGTTATCCCCGAAACTATGTTTGACGGCGTACCTACCGACGTAGCCCTTAATTCCGTGCCCCAGAAACTACTCGAGCCCCCGACCGTTCAACGAGATTTGAGAACGACCTTAAACAGTCGCAACATTTCTCGGGACATACCCGCACTCTTTCGTGGCCTTTGCTTCGCCTGGTTGAGGCTCGGACATTGCAGAAACAGGATGACCTGTAGATTCTCCCATGCCGTGAGTATCTTCCTCAATTTATATTTTTTCCGCCAATCAAATTCACTTTTTTGGGGATAAATTGCAAAATGACGAATTGATCATCCAAATTGGCAATAAAATTTGTTGAAAATCTTATTTATGAAGCATTCACATCGAGATTCTTGCATTCCACAAAAATCCTCGTGAATTTTAATTTTTTCCAGGCATAAATTCAATTTTTTGGGGATAAATTTCGAAATGACGAATTGATCATCCAAATTGGCAATAAAATTTGTTGAAAATCTTATTTATGAAGCATTCGCATCGAGATTCTTGCATTCCACAAGAATCCTCGTAAATTTTCATTTTTTCCAGACATAAATTCACTTTTTTGGGGATAAATTGCAAAATGACGAATTGGTAATGAAATTTGTTCAAAATATTTATGAAGCATTCACATCGAGATTCTTGCATTCCACAAGAATCCTCGTAAATTTTAATTTTTTCCAGGCATAAATTCAATTTTTTGGGGATAAATTTCGAAATGACGAATTGATCATCCAAATTGGCAATAAAATTTGTTGAAAATCTTATTTATGAAGCATTCGCATCGAGATTCTTGCATTCCACAAGAATCCTCGTAAATTTTCATTTTTTCCAGACATAAATTCACTTTTTTGGGGATAAATTGCAAAATGACGAATTGGTAATGAAATTTGTTCAAAATATTTATGAAGCATTCACATCGAGATTCTTGCATTCCACAAGAATCCTCGTAAATTTTAATTTTTTCCAGGCATAAATTCAATTTTTTGGGGATAAATTTCGAAATGACGAATTGATCATCCAAATTGGCAATAAAATTTGTTGAAAATCTTATTTATGAAGCATTCGCATCGAGATTCTTGCATTCCACAAGAATCCTCGTAAATTTTCATTTTTTCCAGACATAAATTCACTTTTTTGGGGATAAATTGCAAAATGACGAATTGGTAATGAAATTTGTTCAAAATATTTATGAAGCATTCACATCGAGATTCTTGCATTCCACAAGAATCCTCGTAAATTTTAATTTTTTCCAGGCATAAATTCAATTTTTTGGGGATAAATTTCGAAATGACGAATTAATCATCCAATTTGGCAATAAAATTTGTTGAAAATCTTACTTATGAAGCATTCGCATCGAGATTCTTACGTTCCACAAGAATCCTCCTAAATTTTAATTTTTTCCAGACATAAATTCAATTTTTTGGTGATAAATTTCGAAATGACGAATTGATCATCCAAATTGGCAATAAAATTTGTTGAAAATCTTATTTATGAAGCATTCGCATCGAGATTCTTGCATTCCACAAGAATCCTCCTAAATTTTAATTTTTTCCAGACATAAATTCAATTTTTTGGTGATAAATTTGAAAATGACGAATTAATCATCCAAATTGTCAATAAAATTCGATACAAATCTCATTCAAAAAGCAAAAAAGTGTAGATTCTTGCATTCCGTGAGTAACTTTGCGAATTTCAATTTTTTCCATGTCCAAACTTCACTTTTTTAGAGACAAATTATAAAATGACAAAATAATCATGAAAATTATGAAGAAAATTGGATAAAAATATTATTTGCAATGTACCAAAATATTGTGTTATTTAATCTACCACAGAACGGCTACAGGCTGAGCAATATCCAACAGTACGATTTGAAAAACATCCAAGAGATACTGACGTATTCGGCGAGCCATGGTTACAGTTATTTCATCGAGCAAGTGCTCAATGACGCAATGACAAAGATGTCGACGTTGCAAATAAAGAGTCTGTACCGTCAGCTCCGGACTGCGGCGGTATTGACGATCGTACACGTCGAAAGTATAATCGACGCGTTGCGAATTCGGCAATTGACTTCGAGCGACATCCTCGGAGTGTTGACGGAATCCGTCGCTCCAGAGGACACGGAAACCCGAAGCAAAATCCAACTGGCAATGTACAAAAAAATCGAGCCCGATAATTGTTGGAACGTTTTGGCCAAATTGATCATTCAAATAAAACCCCCGATTGCGATAATTCAAACAATTATGGAAGAAACACTTCGCAAGAATTGCAGACAACAGGCTCGTGCGATTTATGAACAAGTTTTGCAGCGAATGAATGTCGAACAAGTCAAAGGGATTCCCCAAGATTTGTGGGACTCGTTCAAGAGACTGACCTTCCCCGCTGGCTCGTGTACACCGATCGATCCGATATATCGCGTAGAGCCTACGCCGGATCACGACGATGGTGGATTCCGCTACAACATTTCTCCGGAGTCACCAAAACCCGAAAGAGTCGCCACTCCTATCGATGACTTGTCCATCAAATCGCCGAGTATCGAACCACCGCCCCCTCGCAAAATCCGCTCGAATCATCCGGCTCGTTCGACACTTTCTAGAACCAGTCAATCTCGCTCGTCCTCCGACTTTGAGGATACGTCGTACAGCCTCCAACCGATAGGTATGCTCTACAACACTTTTTTTTACAAATATACTTATTTACACGGAGGGAGAAAACAAAAATCAATAATTAATGTGGCATCGTCGTTCCTTGCTCTCGTTTTTTTTCCGCTGAAGCATTTTAGCAAAGACATTTTTCCTTGATGTTTTATTGAAGGAACGAAAATTTTGACATTTTTCGTCTAATTTTCACATTTTTTGCTCAATCTCGGATGAAAAATTCCAATTTTTTTGCTCAAATCTCTCAGGGGGATTTTTTCGTGAATATTCTATTGGAAATAGCGAAAACTTTGACATTTTTCGTCAAATTTTTTAATTTTTTGTCAATTTTTGAATTTTTTGTCAAATTTTTTAATTTTTCGTCAATTTTTTGAATTTTTTGTCAAATTTTTTAATTTTTTGTCAAATTTTTTAATTTTTTGTCAAATTTTTTAATTTTTTGTCAATTTTTTACATTTTTGCTCAATTTCAGATAAAAAATTCCCATGTTTTTGCTCGAATCTCTCGGAGAAACGATTTAGTACCAAGAAACTATGTCACAGTATTTTCGAGTATAATTTTTTTCTCTCCCTGCACCGATCCGCCTATGATAAGAAATTTGAAACTTCGCTTGCTATGGAATCGGAGAATTATTAAAAAGTAATGAATTTTCCAAAAAATTCGATCGGTCTCTCGTTCAATTATGTTCCTCACAGTATAAAAAATCTTTTTATTCATAATTTTGAAACTTTGCTCGCGATTAAATCGAAGAATTATTAAAAAGTAATGAATTTTCCTGAAAACTCGATCGATTTCTCGTTCAATTATGATCCTCACAATATAAAAAATCTTTTTACTCATAATTTTGAAACTTTTCTCGCGATTGAATCGAAGAATTATTAAAAAGCAATGAATTTTCCGGAAAATTCGATTGATTTTTCGTTCAATTATGTTCCTCACAGTATAAAAAATCTTTTTACTCATAATTTTAAAACTTTACTCGCGATTAAATTGAAGAATTATTAAAAAGTAATGAATTTTTCTAAAAATTCGATCGATTTCTCGTTCAATTATGTTCCTCACAGTATAAAAAATCTTTTTACTCATAATTTTGAAACTTTGCTCGCGATTGAATCGAAGAATTATTAAAAAGTAATGAATTTTCCGAAAAATTCGATCGATTTCTCGTTCAATTATGATCCTCACAGTATAAAAAATCTTTTTACTCATAATTTTCAAACTTTGCTCCCGATTAAATCGAAGAATTATTAAAAAGTAATGAATTTTCCGAAAAATTCGATCGATTTCTCGTTCAATTATGTTCCTCACAGTATAAAAAATCTTTTTACTCATAATTTTGGAACTTTGCCTGCGATTAAATCGAAGAATTATTAAAAAGTAATGAATTTTCCTAAAAACTCGATTGATTTCTCGTTCAATTATGATCCTCACAGTATAAAAAATCTTTTTACTCATAATTTTGAAACTTTGCTCGCGATTAAATCGAAAAATTATTAAAAAGCAATGAATTTTCCTAAAAATTCGATCGATTTCTCGTTCAATTATGTTCCTCACAATATTAAAAATCTTTTTACTCATAATTTTGAAACTTTGCTCGCGATTGAATCGAAGAATTATTAAAAAGTAATGAATTTTCCGAAAAATTCGATCGATTTCTCGTTCAATTATGATCCTCACAGTATAAAAAATCTTTTTACTCATAATTTTCAAACTTTGCTCCCGATTAAATCGAAGAATTATTAAAAAGTAATGAATTTTCCGAAAAATTCGATCGATTTCTCGTTCAATTATGTTCCTCACAGTATAAAAAATCTTTTTACTCATAATTTTGGAACTTTGCCTGCGATTAAATCGAAGAATTATTAAAAAGTAATGAATTTTCCTAAAAACTCGATTGATTTCTCGTTCAATTATGATCCTCACAGTATAAAAAATCTTTTTACTCATAATTTTGAAACTTTGCTCGCGATTAAATCGAAGAATTATTAAAAAGTAATGAATTTTCCGAAAAATTCGATCGATTTCTCGTTCAATTATGTTCCTCACAGTATAAAAAATCTTTTTACTCATAATTTTGGAACTTTGCCTGCGATTAAATCGAAGAATTATTAAAAAGTAATGAATTTTCCTAAAAACTCGATTGATTTCTCGTTCAATTATGATCCTCACAGTATAAAAAATCTTTTTACTCATAATTTTGAAACTTTGCTCGCGATTAAATCGAAGAATTATTAAAAAGTAATGAATTTTCCTAAAAATTCGATCAATCTCTCGTTGGATTGAATAATATTTCTCACAATCGGAATTGTCCTCGCTAGATAAATTGCCACCGCCGAAATGTCCGTATCGGGATTACCTGTGGAAGTTTCATTGGGATTTGCAAGGAATGCAAGAGGGTCTGAAGCACAAGGATTACGCCCACGTGATAAGCATATTGAAACACTACGCGGCATACCCGAATCGATTGCCTCACATTCAGGGTTTCTACGACATTCTAATAAAAGAGATAACCTCAGCGAGACATCATTTGGATGAAATAATTCGGCTCACAGGTAGTAAGAAAATTTTACAATATAGACCGGACTAAGAGTAACCGGAGATATTTTTATAAAAATAAACTTTCGTATTTTCTTACGAAGCGACAAGCGAAACATCAAAAATAATGAAAAAAAAAGTGTTTATTTGTTTTTCCATCGTGAGAGCTCGATGGATGCTCGAATTTTCAGCAATTTTTTTGCATTTAACGGGGAAAAAAAGCCAAAGAGTCAAGCCTCGGCTCAGCCTTTAATTTTCTTTCTTTCAAACGCTGTTTTAAATAATCTTGCAATCGAAATTATATTTTGTAGTAGGAAAAGTGGCAATGAATTTTTTTTTACTGCAAGTGTGTCTAAAAAAAAAGAAACTGGGTGTCAGGGAGCAAAAGCAACGATCCGAGGGTCTCACGAGCATAAAAATCAACCATGTTAACAAAACGATTACTCTCTAGGCGTAAAATGCTCTTTGGCAAATGAATTTTGTCCTGAAAAAGCCATTTGACGTATTGTCTGGTGAAGCGAGAAAGAAATCTCGATTCATCGTCTTTAGTTTTAATCGCGATCGCGTGCAAAGTTGTTTTTTTTTAGTTTTAAGCGAAAATAACGAGAAAGGAGATCCACTCGGGAGTGAAGGACAATCGATTGTGTGTGCGTGTAGATATTATGCTGTAGATATTTGTATAATAATGTATCGCCTTTATTACAATAAAACAAAAAAAAAAGAACAAAGTGTTTACACAAAAGAAAAAAAGCAAAAAATAAAAATAAAAAAACAGTGAAAAACGTCTCGTTTCATTTTCCTTTCAGTCCAATCCGGATCGTCCGACCAATTACGTCTTTACGTCTACGACTTGGGAATTTTCGTTGTTACCAAACTCGCCGACAGTGGAGCGTGGATCCACGCTTACGAATTACTTAAAACTTTTCAACTTTACGGAACTTATAATACCTGTGCGTTCACTCTTCTCGCTGCACAAATTTACATCGCCAATCGGCGACCCTCCAAGGCCCTCGACTTGCTCGAAAGTAAGTCATCCGCATGGAAACCGTATCTGCATTTTTTTTATCATCAATATCATCGAAATTCGTGACGATCAGTAATGTAAAAAATAATTATTATCAAATCGCATGAAATTTGCAAAAAAAAAACACAAATTCTTTTCGATCATTCGGCATATTCGCGATATTCGCGATGGATCGAAATATTTTTGGAATATTGAATTTCTCGGCAAATGGACTAAATAATCGGGTCACACGATTCTGAGCAAAAGCCAGAAACCTGAAAATCATTTTGGGGAAACGTTCGAATACAATTTCCACGCTGTTGATATTTTTTGAATTTATCCATTTATTTGAAATCATTTTTTTCGATATATTCGTCGCGGCTCTTTTTTTTATTACATTTTTTATTCCATTTACTAAATTTCAATTGCTCATTGAATTTTTTTTCTTTTTTTTTACTAATTTATTTTATTATCATTGATTTTTTTATTGGGACGATACACATATCGCTTAATATTTTAATTTCAACTTTTTGTCGAAACGATAAACGCGCTTAACGGTTGAATTTTAATTTTTGAGTTTTTTTTTTCTAATTTATTTTGTTACCACTGATTTTTGTTATTGAGACGATAAACAGATCGCGTGATATTTCAATTTTTTGAAAATTTATTTCTTTAATTTAATTTTTAGTCATTTTTTTTATCGAGACGATGGACCGAACTTCATTGTTGATTTTTCATTCTTTTGAATTTATTTATTTTATTCCATTATTGTGATTATTATTGATTTTTTTTATTGAGACGATAAACAGATCGCGTAATATTTCAATTTTTTAAAAATTTATTTGTTTAATTTAATTTTTAGTCATTGTTTTTATCGAGACGATGGACCGAGCTTCATTGTTCATTTTTCATTCTTTTGGAGTGGGCGTTAATATTACGAATAACCAAATTGTCGAACAGCTAATAATTCGGAATTTTGGTATTCATAAAATTAAATAAAAGAAAAGTAAGAAAGTCGAAAT
>JBAJMU010000002.1:1283474-1296831 GCA_037952995.1 Hyposoter didymator | reverse complement strand
CCAGTCATTTACGACTTTGCACGTTGTCCCGCAGCCTCTCGAGACTAACATTTTAACAAATAATCCATTTTTCATCCCCGCCGTTTATTCCACGAGAAATTTCACAGAAAATTGTCTTTTTTTTCTTTCATTGATTTTGAGTTTGTAGATTTTTATCTTGGCCTCGTTACACACGCTCATCGATCTATATTTGCATTTGGAACGTCGTTTCGCTTCCTTCCTAACGTCCCTGTTTGCTGCTCGCGAGACTTTCGTCGCTGGGAAAAGCCTGAGGAGAGAAATTTCATTGAGCAACCAAAAATCGCATTTTTGTTTTATCGTCCAACGAAATTCCAACGCGAAATCCAAAGTAAACAAATTATTTTTCTTTCTAAATCTTGAAACTTTTTTTTTTTTTTCAAATTGACACTTTACGCTCGTTATCTTCGTTTTCGAATTATCTTTGAATTGGTAATTAGCCATTTTTCATTTATTGTCATTTTTTAGTTGCTCGGGAACTTTGAAAGTGGAAAATTTGACGAAAAATGTGATTTTTTGGTTCGGGTTGGCAAAAAAAATGAATTATCGGAATGCAATGAAGCGGAAAACTTATTCTGATTCGTGAGCTCAATTCTTGTGAAAAATTCATCAATATTGGTTCCGTGGTTTTTCCGTGAAAAAGGCACGAACCCAATTTTTTTAGTAAATTTCACTCCACGCTCGTTATTTTCGTTTTCGAATTATCTTTGAATTGGTAATTAGCGATTTTTCATTTATTGTCATTTTTAAGTTGCTCGGGAACTTTGAAAGTGGAAAATTTGACGAAAAATGTGATTTTTTGGTTCGGGTTGGCAAAAAAAATGAATTATCGGAATGCAATGAATCGGAAAACTTATTCTGATTCGTCAGCTCAATTCTTGTGAAAATTTCATCAATATTGGTTCCGTAGTTTTTCCGTGAAAAAGGCACGAACCCAATTTTTTTATTAAATTTCACTCCACGCTCGTTATCTTCGTTTTCGAATTATCTTTGAATTGGTAATTAGCCATTTTTCATTTATTGTCATTTTTTAGTTGCTCGGGAACTTTGAAAGTGGAAAATTTGACGAAAAATGTGATTTTTTGGTTCGGGTTGGCAAAAAAAATGAATTATCGGAATGCAATGAAGCGGAAAACTTATTCTGATTCGTGAGCTCAATTCTTGTGAAAAATTCATCAATATTGGTTCCGTGGTTTTTCCGTGAAAAAGGCACGAACCCAATTTTTTTAGTAAATTTCACTCCACGCTCGTTATTTTCGTTTTCGAATTATCTTTGAATTGGTAATTAGCGATTTTTCATTTATTGTCATTTTTAAGTTGCTCGGGAACTTTGAAAGTGGAAAATTTGACGAAAAATGTGATTTTTTGGTTCGGGTTGGCAAAAAAAATGAATTATCGGAATGCAACGAATCGGAAAACTTATTCTGATTCGTCAGCTCAATTCTTGTGAAAATTTCATCAATATTGGTTCCGTAGTTTTTCTGTGAAAAAGGCACGAACCCAATTTTTTATTAAATTTAAATATAGAAATATAAATACGAGGTAAATACAATTTTGACGTTGCTCACGAAAAATGCTCGCGTACCGTCGCGAACACAAGAGCAAAAATAGCTCGGCACTAAAGATCGTTATATATTTGGATATTTTTTAACACGTCAGCGTTCGTGGCGACTCAATATCGTTTAAAAATTCTCAGCGTACGTTGGTGCTGTGCAGTAGAAAAAAAAACTCGAGCCAAAAAAGAAAATAAAAATGGAGGCAGGCCGATGAATGCCACGATTTCGAAAAAGTGCAAAAACCATTTTGTTTTTTATTTTCTTTATCTTTTTCGATCGATTACCAGAAAATGCAAAAAATCATGGGCAAACCCAAAAGGGGTCAGGGGCAAGTGTTGTCCCGTCCGGCCAAGAATACGACGACGAAGAGACGCGCGCAAGCGCACATTAATTCAATTATATTTCGAGGTTGGATAGAAATAACGAAAAAACGCCATATCTGCGAGCTCGATCACTGGCGGTTAATCAATTCGATTAAATCAACCTTTCGGAATATTACGATTCTTCGTACACTCGAAATATTAACACACAATTGTTTCGAATAAATGATAAACGTTAAAAAAATCATTTCAAGTTTTTAAACATTATTATTAATTATTATTACGAAACTAGTTATGCCTCCGAGAAAGTGCACACTGGGTCTATTTGACCCGAGGTGTTTTTCCAATCGCTGTATTCCGGCAAATGTGCATTTTTTCTTGATTTTTATTCGACGGGGTCAAAAAGACCCAGTGTGTACTCGAAGGGTACATAGAGAAAAAAAATGAAAATTTGATACGTAAATGTGTCAATTGTTCGATCAAATTATCGCCTGGATCGAAAGAAACAATAAAAACACTCGCAGTCATGAATTTTCGAAACGGGAGCTTCTGAAAGTACACACTGGGTCAATTTGACCCGAGGCGTTTTTCCAATCGCTGTATCCCAGCGAATGTGCATTTTTTCTTGATTTTTAGTCGACGGGGTCAAAAAGACCCAGTGTGTACTCGAAGGGTTCATAGAGAAAAAAAAATGAAAATTTGATACGTGAATGTGTCAATAGTTAGATCAAATTATCGCCTGGATCGAAAGAAACAATAAAAACACTCGCAGTCATGAATTTTCGAAACGGGAGCTTCTGAAAGTGCACACTGGGTCAATTTGACCCGAGGCGTTTTTCCAATCGCTGTATTCCGGCAAATATGCATTTTTTCTTGATTTTTATTCGACGGGGTCAAAAAGACCCAGTGTGTACTCGAAAGGTACCGAGAGAAAAAAAATGAAAATTTGATACGTGAATGTGTCAATAGTTCGATCAAATTATCGCCTGGATCGATAGAAACAATGAAAACACTCGCAGTCGTGAATTTTCGAAACGGGAGCTTCTGAAAGTGCACACTGGGTCAATTTGACCCGAGGCGTTTTTCCAATCGCTGTATTCCGGAAAATATACATTTTTTCTTGATTTTTATTCGACGGGGTCAAAAAGACCCAGTGTGTACTCGAAAGGTACCGAGAGAAAAACAAATGAAAATTTGATGCGTGAATGTGTCAATAGTTCGATCAAATTATCGCCTGGATCGAAAGAAACAATAAAAACACTCGCAGTCATGAATTTTTGAAACGGGAGCTTCTGAAAGTGCACACTGGGTCAATTTGACCCGAGGCGTTTGTCCAATCGCTGTATTCCAGCGAATGTGTATTTTTTCTTGATTTTTAGTCGACGGGGTCATAAAGACCCAGTGTGTACTCGATGGCTTAAATAACTAAAGAATAAAGTGACATTAACAATTCGATGGATGTCGTAAGCCTCGTTAATCGCTGCAATCGTCGGCAAATTTATTTTCGTGTGTGAAATTGCATCGTAAATTGAAAGAAGATGATCCTCCGCGCGGTATCACGCGCGCGCCCGAGAAAGCCCGAAGTCTTGAGTAAAGAGCGCGCGACTGAAATACCTAAATGGAATTTTCGACAACTTGGTGCTGAGATCTTGACGAGAGCCTTTTCACACGCGAATGCATACTCGGCCAACAATTTTATTCAATCAGAATTTTATCAAATATCCATCAAAATTGTGTCCAAAAAAATAAATAAAAGTAAACTCGACACTTAATTCCGAGACAATGACAAAAATTGAAAAATCGATAATTCATTTTTCCAAAAATTGAAATAAATCACTCCGTTTTATTATTAAGAATCGATAACTCCACGAAAAAAAAAATTAAGCATTAAAAAATACCTGCACAGAATAGAAACGGGGCATGACCTCGAATTTTGCTCGATTGCTACTGCGCAAAATGTACATTTTATTCTATTTTATATATTTTTCAATATTTTACATATTTTTCAATTTTTTGGATTTTTAAAATATTTTAAATAATTCTTAATATTTCTAAACATTTTGATATTTTTAGATATCCGAGATATTTTCAATATTTCAGACATTATTAGGCATTTTGATATTTAGGTTGTTTTTTTTTTTAAATAGATTTTTTCGATGTTTTTCATATTTTTAGATTTTTTTTTAGATATTTTTAAATTTTTTGGATTTTTAAAATATTTTAAATAATTCTTAATATTTCTAACCATTTTGATATTTTTAGATATCCGTGATATTTTCAATATTTCAGATATTATGAGGCATTTTGATATTTAGATTGTTTTTTTTTTTTAAATAGATTTTTTCGATGTTTGTCATTTTTTTAGATTTTTTTTTTTTATAGATATTTTAGAGGGTTTCGATGTTTTCAGACGTTTTGGATTTTTCAAATATTTTACGTATTCCAGATATTTCTAGACATTTTGATATTTTTAGATTTTTTTTTTCGAAATTTCAGACATTTTGATTTTTAAAAAATTTTTGTATTTTTTTAAAAGATTATCTGGATATTTTAGATATTAGAAACTTTGATGAGATATTTTAGAATAATTTTTTTTTTCGTACCGAAGAAATTGACTTTATTTTCACGTTTATTTGGAGTCGGCTCAGTAAAAATTGAGCAATCTTCCTGACACATTTCCTGTTTCTAGTCTCCAACGGTAATTGTTAAGTTTTGAGTCTCTCGGTGTGCTGCTTAGAGTGAAAACAAAATTTTGTTGAAAAAGATGGAAATTTTGTTCGATACGTTGGACTAAACGTTTTTTTTTAAAATAATTCCAAAAATTTTGTCACTGCAGCAAGAAATATTTTATAAAATCTTTTCTGAAGCAAATTTTAGTCGTTCCACTCGTAAATTTCGCTGACAATTTCGTTGGAATGCGAATATTCTGGCGAAATAACGAAAATTTTGAAATTACGAAAAAATATTTAGTCCAACGTATTCAACAAAATATTCGACGATTTTCAACAAAATTTAATTTCCAGTTTATGATATTTTGTGTGTATTTAGAAAAAGCGTGGAAACGATATTTCGAGGCGGGAAAAAGTTTGATCGTATATTTTTATTGATTCGTCGAATAACGAAATTGGAATAAATGAAAATGTTGGGTGGGAGTGTACGTGAAAAGCATCGTTAAAGAACGGCCGGGCTGCGGAGGGCGCGGGGAGAGGGAAAGAGAAACGATCGAGTTCGGGGATTGAAGGAGAGTGAGCGAGAGAGAGAGAGAGAGAGAGAGAGAGAGAGAGAGAGAGAGAGAGANTCGCTGTGTATATAGTTGGGCGAGAGCGCGCGCGAGGGAATTGTAAATAGTGGGAGGGAGGATTGGGAGGGGAGGGGGAATCGGAGGATACACGTAGTTGTTGGGTTGGTGCCTCCCGCTGTCGATTTTTCCGTCTCTCTTGGTCGATCAATTTTGTCCATTCTCACGAAAATGCGAAAAAGCGAACGAAAACAAAAAAAAAAAAGTAACAAAAAATGAAAAAATTTATTTTTCGATGTATATTTCGCGCTGAAATTCTAATTCGCTAAATTATTCGCTGCGGGGGCACCAGTGACGCGATCTGCCGGGAGGGGATCGAGGAGCTGAGGTAGCGACGTACAGTCCGATACAAAACTCTTGGCGACCGCGATCATTATCGCACGCATTGTCTAAAAAAAAATGAGCAATTATTAAAATCCAGAAAACAACGCAGAGGCCCGCGAGCACACACGCGCTCACTAACGACACGCTTATTTACTTACGATTAACGCGACACTTGTCATACGACGTCGATGCATTGCTCGTTATATTCTCCATTTTTTTTTTTTTTTTTTTTTTTTTNNNTTTTTTTTTTTTTTTTTTTTTTATCACCTTGCCGCTTGAATTAATTGAGATCAGGTATAAAAATCGCTCCGATCCGTTACGAAATCGTTGTGAGCAAACATTTATGAACGTTATATTTTACCAATGACGTTAATATTTTTTCTCTCTCCCCACCACCCTTCCATTTGGAACCGAGTTCTCATCGTTGGAATGCAACGAAAACTCATTGCTTTTTATAGCAGACAATTTTCATGCAGCTACGACGATGGCACAGTCTTCTTTGCCATTGGAAAACTGTATTTACTAGAAAAAATTAAAATTTCGTTAATTGTCAAAATCGGGAATGAAGAATATTTTTTTTGTTGGATTTTTTATAGCAGGGCCCAGAATTTTTATGTACAGTATTTGTCTAGGATAGTGCGACAGTCTTTTTTGCCATTTGAAAAGTTTATTTACTAGGAAAATTCAGAGGGTTCTATTAATTATCGAAATTACGAATAGAGAATTTATTTTTTGTTGGATTTTTTTTATACGGTATTCGTCAACGACAATGGGCCAGTCTTCTTTGCCATTAGAAAACTGAATTTACTCGAAAAATTGAAACGTTCCCATTAATTATGAAAATAATTAATAAAAAAAATATTTTTTGTTGCATTTTTTATAGTAGAGCGCACAATTTCCATCAGTATTCGTCTGCGACAACAGGACAGTCTTCTTTGCCATTAGAAAACTGAATTTACTCGAAAAATTGAAATGTTCCCATTAATTATGAAAATAATTAATAAAAAAAATTATTTTTGTTGGATTTTTTACAGTGGAGCGCAAAATTTCGATGAGTATTCGTCTACGACAATGGGCCAGTCTTCTTTGCCATTAGAAAACTGAATTTACTCAAAAAATTGAAACGTTCCCATTAATTATTAAAATAATTGATAAAAAAAATATTTTTTGTTGGATTTTTTATAGTAGAGCGCAAAATTTTCATCAGTATTCGTCTGCGACAACAGGACAGTCTTCTTTGCCATTACAAAACTGAATTTACTCGAAAAATTGAAACGTTCCCATTAATTATGAAAATAATTAATAAAAAAAATATTTTTTGTTGAATTTTTTATAGTAGAGCGCAAAAATTTCATCAGTATTCGTCTACGACAACAGGACAGTCTTCTTTGCCATTAGAAAACTGAATTTACTAAAAAAAATTGAAACGTTCCCATCAATTATGAAAATAATTGATAAAAAAAATATTTTTTGTTGGATTTTTTATAGTAGAGCGCAAAAATTTCATCAGTATTCGTCTACGACAACAGGACAGTCTTCTTTGCCATTAGAAAACTGAATTTATTCGAAAAATTGAAACGTTCCCATTAACTATCAAAAAAATGAATAAAAAATATGATTTTCTTTATGCAAACAATGAAAACTTGAGTATCATCGTTCGAGAGAGATGAGCAACGACATGAAATGCGTTATCGACAATTTTTTTGACTGCAGCCGGAAAGATTAAGTCTTAGCAACAAATAAAATAAATAAAATCGTGAAAAATAATGAGGCGTGGTGGAATTTGTGAAAGTTGGACAAAATGGACGATGCGACGCGAATCAATAGTTTAAATTGATTTTTTCTTTCGAGAAAAAGAAAATGGTTAAAATAATGAAATTAAGGCGTTTTATATCTCTGCAAACATTGCATTTCCATAACGTGTTTGGAATACTGAGGACATCTTTCGTTCCCCTTTACCTTCGATTCTCAAATTCTCGAGAGGAAAGTACATCTGGAGACTACTCGCGGCAGTGTCTCGCTAGCTCGCTCGCTCGCTCGCGACAAGTACATTTATGCGCGTGACTTGCCAAAGGTTTATAATACGCGAGTCGTCCCTCTCCGGTATACGAGCAGAAATACTTGTTCGCGTTTGCATCGTTAAAACGAACCGATTTTTATTTCCCATTTTTTTCCATCCAAGCCTGTTTTTTCTTTTGCCAAATTTTTTCTTCTTTCCGAGTCTTTAAATTTAATTGTTAATTAAATTTAATTTCATCAAATTTTTGAATAATAAAATTTAATAATTCATTAAATTTTTACGTTAATTAATAAAATTGATGAAATTAAATTAATTCAATTTAATGCAGTTCAATTTTTTCTCGATCTTGTACAATTTGAGTAAATGTTGGAATAATGAAATTCAATTATCAATCAAATTGATTAATAAATTCATTAATCAATTAATAAAATTGATCAAATTCAATTAATTAAATGAAATCAAATTAATTTTTTTTTCATTCAAACTTGTTTTTTCTTTAAATTTAATTTCATCAAATTTTAAAATAATGAAATTCAATAATTCATCAAATTTATACATTAATCAATAGAATTGATGAAATTAAATTAATTCAATTTAATGCAGTACAATTTTTTCTCGATCTTGTACAATTTAATTAAATGCTGGAAAAATTAAATTCAATTCCTAATCGAATTAATTAATAAATTCATTCATCAATTAATAAAATTGATCAAATTCAATTAATTAAATGAAATCAAATTGAATTTTTTTTCAATCAAACTTGTTTTTTCTTTAAATTTAATTTCATCAAATTTTAAAATAATGAAATTCAATAATTCATTAAATTTATACATTAATCAATAGAATTGATGAAATTAAATTCATTAAATTTAATTAAATTCAATTTTTTTCGATCTGGTATAATAATTAATTAAACGTTGGAATAATAAAATTCAATTATCAATCAAATTGATTAATCAATTAATAAAATTGATCAAATTCAATTCATTAAATAAAATCAAATTTAATTTTTTTCCATTCAAACTTGTTTTTTTTTTTAATTTAATTTCATCAAATTTTTAAATAATGAAATTCCATAATTCATAAAATTTATACATTAATCAATAAAATTGATGAAATTAAATTAATTAAATTTAATTCAATTCAATTTTTTTTTGATCTTGCATAATTTGAGTAAATGTTGGAATAATGAAATTCAATTATCAATCAAATTGATTAATAAATTCATTGATCAATTAATAAAATTGATCAAATTCAATTAATTAAATGAAATCAAATTAAAATTATTTTTCATTCAAACTGGTTTTTTCTTTCGTCCAATTTTTTAGTCGGAGCCTTAAATTGAATAATTAATTGAATCGATTAAAAAATGAATTGACAAATCGAAAAAATTGACGAAATTTCGTTAATTGCGTAATAATCATAACGAATCTCGAGTTGTTTGTTTAATCGACGTTAAAATATAATTTTCAACATTGAAGCTTCGTTGTCATGCAGTTGCTTTTTTTTTTTGCTCTCCCAAATTGCCATCAGCAACAGCAGCAGGTGCTTTATTAATGATTCCTTTGATTGTCGACGAAACACGTTTTATTTTTAATCATCGAAACGTTTGGTTGACTTTAGAAAGGGAAATTTTCGCATCAGCGTACATTTCCGAAAGCTCACGAGTTTCGCCGACCTCTTAATTAACCAAATGGTGGGGCGATATTTCAGGGACGCCTCCGAATACACGCGCACACGTATGCGACTCGCGAACCTCACTTTTAAAACGCTCGACGGTGCATATTGCTCCTGCTCCTGCTGCTGTATCGACAGAGATTCTCTTTATTCTCACTCGACAAAATCTCGAATTTTCTCCGCTGAAAAATCATTAAAAACCAACGAAATACAATTTTTCTTCCAATCTCATTACCCACGACAAAAAAAATCTACTAAATACACAAATAAAAGAGAAAAAAAAAAACGTCTCGTGTTTATGACTCGATGACTGACTGATACGAGGCATTTAAATAAGGTTGGCAGAGCGCGTGAACGCAGCGAGTGATTCGAACAAAAGTAGCGACGTGCGTGCTGCCGAGTGGAGGAAATCAAGCGAAGCCCGAGAGAGAGAGAAAGAGAGAGAGAGAGAGAGAGAGAGAGAGCAAGGGGGCGAGAGAGCACGATATCTTGAGCCTCGGAGCGCAAAAAACGCGGTGGGGGGAAGCTCAGGGCCGGATTGTTGAATTCATTCCCGAGTTCCATTCTCGGATATAATAATCCCAACATTACGAAACATAAAACGATATGAATCGTATTCTCGCGACAAATAAATTATCTCACAAAAGAGAAAAATTAAAACTCCATTTTCCACCAGCACAACAAAATAGTTTCCTCACATTTTCAAAAATGAAAAAAAAAGAAACAAAAAATCAATAATTTACAGAAAACATTTATCAGCACACTGAGAAAATTAAAACTTCGCAATCATCGTTACGGAATAAAAACATTCAACGTTATGAAAATTTTTACTAACCAGAAACTAAATTTCCATGAAAAATTGAGTCAATTTATTTTTTTATCGAATAAAATAATTATTTTCTAAAATATCTTAGGGGTGTGCGAATATTTGAAAACTTCGAATATTCGGCATCAAATCGAAGCGAATTGTTTGATTCGAATTTCAAACCGAATATTCCATTTTTTCGAGTATTCGATTATTTTTCGAATATTCGATTTTTTTTCGAATATTCCATTTTCTTTCGAATATTCCATTTTCTTTCGAATATTCAAATATTTGAAAATTTACGAAATACTTGAAAATTGCTCGAATATTCTATTCGAAAATCGAATTGAAAATTCATCAAATATTCGGAAATTTATCGAATACTCGAAAATTCGACGAATATTCGATTCAAAAATCGAATATTCGACTAAAAAATCGAATATTCGATTCATCGAATATTATATTTATTAAAACAAATGTAGTAATGAAAATAATGACGACACGAAATTCTTAACTATTATTTTATGTCTCGACATAGTTTTCGTATGCCTCGTATTAATAGTCAGATGTCTGCCCATAAAAACACTACGTAGGTTATAAAATTGAACATTTCATGGAGCGTATATTTCAAGTTTGAAATCCCATAAGTTTGGAGCTCTATAAAAGTGTCGCGCGCCAAAAAGATTCAGAGCAGTTAATTATTCTTCATAATCTATAGAAAAAATTTCGAAAGAAAGTGACATCTGCTCTTTCGATCAACTTGATTATCGGTCCCTCATTAATCTCGTTTTATGAATCGATAAATAATTGAAAAATCTCGTGATATCGAAAGGTTCCAGTGAGAAGAAAATTTTGTTGAAAAAGATGGATATTTTGTTCGATACGTTCGACTAAACGTTTTTTTTTAAATTATTCCAAAAATTGTGTCATTGCAGCAAGAAATATTTTATAAAATCTTTTCTGAAGCTAATTTTTGTCGCTCCACTCGTAAATTTCGCTGACAATTTCGTTAGAAACCAAATATGCTGCCGGAATAACAAAAATTTTGAAATTATAAAAAAACATTTGGTTTTTCGTATTCAACAAAATATCGACGATTTTTAACAAAATTTTATTTCTAGTGTGAGCTATTTATTATTTCGATGAGGAATTTAGTCGAAAACGTTCTATCATGGAAATGATTATTTAACGACAATAATTAATTAACTTATTAATTAATTGACTAATTAATTAATTAACTTTGGTTTTTTGAAATTTGGACATTTTTTTGGTAAATTGCTCGTTGGAAATTTGTTATCTTTACGAAGGTCTTCGATGTGAAATCTCGTCGGTTGTAAACACGCCGTTTGACAGAATAAAGGACTTGCGGAGGCCACAATGTACACAATAAATGAAAATTATTTATCCAATGACGCGCTGCTTCGATACTTTAGTCGTTTGAAACGTTACGTGTGCCTGCCTGCCTGCCTGCCTGCTTGCCTCTTCGTGTCGACAGATCCTAATAAATCTTTTACAGACAAAAATTCTTTTTATTCACAGAAAGACTATTCAGACTATACATTTTACTATTTCGATACGGGGTTTATTACTTCGGTGCAAAATTCCGGCCTCTACGACTCGAAAATTCTTTTATTTTTATTTTTAAGTGAAAAATTCGGAATTTTTTTTTTTTTTTATTCAATCTCGAATTTTTCGAATTCTTACAGTTCAATGCAACGAAAGTCCATTACGTCGTTGCAAATTTTAAATTTTTACAGCTCGAAAATCCTTTTCTCTTTATTTCCATAAAAAAAGTGGAAAATTCGTGAAAAAACTGTTTTTTGCTTAAATCTCGAATTTCCGAGTCGAATTTGTCGATTTTTTGCAAATCCAACGAATTTTCTGATTAGTCGTGTGAAAAAAAGGGGAACAAGAATTTTTTGATCGTCGATGTGTGAGGAACGTTTTCCTCAAAATTGTTTCCCTGGTAATAATTAGGGGTGTGCGAATATTTGAAAACTTCGAGTATTCGGCATCAAATCGAATCGAATTGTTTGATTCGAATTTCAAACCGAATATTCGATTTTTTCGAGTATTCGATTATTTTTCGAATATTCGATTTTTTTTCGAATA
Organism: Hyposoter didymator; assembly: GCA_037952995.1. Taxonomy (NCBI): domain Eukaryota; kingdom Metazoa; phylum Arthropoda; class Insecta; order Hymenoptera; family Ichneumonidae; genus Hyposoter; species Hyposoter didymator. Next base: position 1,284,701 of record JBAJMU010000002.1, on the reverse strand, counting down.
TTCGATTTTCTTTCGAATATTCGATTTTCTTTCGAATATTCAAATATTTGAAAATTTAAGAAATACTTGAAAATTGCTCGAATATTCTATTCGAAAATCGAATTGAAAATTCATCAAATATTCGGAAATTTATCGAATACTCGAAAATTCGACGAATATTCGATTCAAAAATCGAATATTCGACTAAAAAATCGAATATTCGACTAAAAAATCGAATATTCGATTTTTTCGAGTATTCGATTATTTTTCGAATATTCGTTTTTTTTCGAATATTCCATTTTCTTTCGAATATTCGATTTTCTTTCGAATATTCAAATATTTGAAAATTTAAGAAATACTTGAAAATTGCTCGAATATTCTATTCGAAAATCGAATTGAAAATTCATCAAATATTCGGAAATTTATCGAATACTCGAAAATTCGACGAATATTCGATTCAAAAATCGAATATTCGACTAAAAAATCGAATATTCGATTCATCGAATATTCGATTCGAAAATCGAATCGAATTTCAATATTCGATTCGATTCGATTCGATCACTATTCGCACACCCCTAGTAATAATCATTCGCGTTTGTTTTTTTCCATTTTTTCCTGTTATTTGAAAAATGATTTCGTGCAACGAAATTCGAGCGAAGCTGGTGGAGCATTGTTGTATTTATCGGAGCACATGTTAGTAATTGAGTGAGATAAATAGTTTGGGTTCTCGCCTGCAGAGTGCGCCACGATGCTTCGGCGTGGCGCACACATGCAATGAAACGAGTCACACAAGAAGGTGAACCTTCGCGCCACATCGTTTCACGAGCTGCGGAGTTTCTTTCGTACCGACGCAGCGGCGTATCCAGCTCGAGGCGAGAAATTAAAAAAATTGCCTCGTTGGAGCTCGATCTTTTTTTTCTTTTTTTTTTTTCATCATCCAGACGCTGCGCAAGAAAAAAATTGGAAAACTTTTGTCATTTTTCTCGGCGGGGAGCGAGCGGAGAAAAAAAATTCCAACAAATCGAAAGGAAAATGAAAAAAAAAAACTGCAATTTCAAAATTCACGAGGGACTCGGAAAAAAAAAAGAAAATGGCGAATCCGAAGGAGGAAAAAAAAGAGCCTAGAAAAATACATTTCCGTTCATTTTGATGTCGATGGCCCGAGGGAGGCTGAAGCGACGAAGGGTGCGAGGAATTATTTGACCCTGGGACGTTGCTCGTCGGTGGTCGGGGTGAGGGGAACGGCGA
>JBAJMU010000002.1:1268311-1279913 GCA_037952995.1 Hyposoter didymator | reverse complement strand
TTTTTTTTTTTTTTATCTATACAACACCGACAACGGCCTCGAAGTGTCCGCGTTATAAGCCCGAGAACAGCTCGGGGCACCACTGTCCCACTCGACTCGCGATCTCTCAAGTGATTCATCCAACACGAACACTCGATACATGGTTATTTAAAGTATAGCTTCGAAAAACGTTTTTTTTTCTTTTTTCGTAAAATCACCGAGCCCCCAAAAATGTGAAATTTATTTTTTCTTGAAAAATTCGTCACGAAATTTAAAAAAATTTAAAAAAATTTAAAAATTTGATAATTTCAAGAAAACCAAGACTTTTTCACGCGTTCCTGGGAGTTTCCGAACTTGCATCGAAAAAAAAACAAAAAAACAAATTCCACGAGCCGGAAATCCCATAAAAAAAATTTTTTTCGCAAAAAAAAAAATCGTTTCCCACTGACGAAACTTTGTCGAAGAAAAAATATTTAAAAAAACCCAATTTCCTGACGAGACTACGAGGATAATTGAAAATAAAAAAAAAAAACTTGAAAATCTTGAAAAATGGAAAANNAAAAAAAAAAAAAAACAACAAATTCCACGAGCCGGAAATCGCAAAAATATTTTTTTTCGACAAAAAAAAAAAAATCGTTTCCCACTGACGAAACTTTGTCGAAGAAAAAATATTAAAAAAAAACCCAATTTCCTGACGAGACTACGAGGACGATTGAAAATCAATAAAAAAAACTTGAAAATCTTGAAAAATGGAGAGAAAAAAAAAATTTGCCGATCCATCGAAAAACGAAGAAAAATAAAAAGCAGAAAAAAAAACTCGATCGACAACGACGACGACGAGGATGATAATGAGAATTAAGCAGCGCGCTATCAATGGCGAAATAGTGTGAGAATAAGAAACAGGCTGCACCCGTGAGTGCAGCTGCTACACGAGCGCAATTAACGCTATAAATATACAGAGACCAGCAGTTGAGAAAGAGGCGGAGCCACGAACCCCAAAAAAACAAAAAAATTGTAAAATTTCGACAAAAAAAATATAAAAATGAAAAAAAAAACTTTCGAGCAGCGACGACGCTGGAAAAAAATAGAGAAGCGAGTCCAGGCGAAGGAAAACATTGCAGCGAATAATTTCGGCGTCGACTGTACTCTCAAAACATTGGAAATAGTTATGACAGCGGTGCTCATTTCGGAGCTTCGCGACTAAATCGAAACGCAGAGGTAACCCGTTCACGAACCCGACCGTTTATCGATTCAATTATGTAAACCGACTCGATTAGCTGTTACAACGTTTGCAAAACTCTTGGACACTCGGCCGGTCTTCTCTCTTTACATACGCATGAAAATTTATCACACGAGCAAAGAATTTTCCGAGATGGAAAGAAAAATAAATTGCTCGTGAAATTTCTGCTTGCTGGACACAAATTTTCCATTTTTTTACCTCGAAATTTTCATTATTTCGATATCGCGATGCGATCGCAATTATTATCATTATTTTTTTATTTTTTTTTCACATCGATTTCGAGAATTTAGTTCACGTATTGCGTAATCTTTATTCTTCGCACGATTCCGCTGCTGATTAGCGAGTCGCTTGTCGAAATTCAATCGAAATGCCTCCAGACTCGAGCTTTTCGATAAAAAAAAAAATTCATTTTTTTTGCCGCAATTTTATTTTTTTTTCCCTCATTCTCCATTATTTATTAAGGGGCTAAACGTTTCTCTTGGAATTTTAATATTCATCGCGCATTTTTATGCTAAAAAAACATTTTTTAATGATTATTAAATTTTCAAAGTTGTTTTTTTTTTTCAATTTTCAATTTATTTCTCGCACGAAATGGTTTCAAAAATAAATAAAATGATTAATGATAATAATTAATTAAATAATAATTATTATTATCGAATAATTGATAATTAATTTTTATTAATTAACAAAAAATAATTAATTAATTAAATAATAATGATAATTATCAAATAATTGATTAATAATTATCATTTTCACGTCCAACTTTTTCATGAATCGTCCGAAGCCATGCTGCATCGTCGATGCCATTGAAAATTAAATTAAAAAAAATAAAAAAATTAAAAAAAAAAAAAAAATCGTTGAAACTAAAAAATTAAATCAAATATTTTCTCGAGCCCGTTGTGCATAGTTGAAATCGGTTAAATTTCAAATGCCTGTTAAATAAGGCAAGAGAGGCGGCGCGTAGTGGGCAAAGTCGCGCTGCTGCTGCTGCTGCTGCTGCAAAAGCATCGCGCGCGCTCGAGCTCTGTTCAAGACCCGGTCGTGTACAGTCTGTGCAAACAACCGAGTGTCCGCGCGCGCGGTCCAACGATTTTCTGGGCTGCCAATTTCCCCTTCGTCCATTCCCGTCTCTCTCTCTCGCTCTTCGTCTTTGTGCCTTTCCCTCGTGTCATCCTCGCTCTCTCTCTCTCTCAAACACACACAAAGAGACTCACGGACTTTGCGTCTACGTGAGAATTCGTCTCGCGAGGTGAAAAATAAAAAAAATAAATGAAAAAATAAAAATCGAAAAAAAATGAAAAAATAAATAACAATGATGAGAAATAAAAATGAAAGAGAGACAAAGTTTTAGCCAGTTGTGTACAATTCTCTTGCTGTGCGCGATATTCTCGAGTGTTTCGTTAATCATTGTCTTCCTGTTTTTCTTCCCTTTTATTACTTTTTTTCTACACATATTCCTCTCGCGGTCTCTTCTTACCTTCCTGCTCTCTGCGCTATGGAACGTCCTAAATGTCTTTGCAATTTTAACGTCCCACGATGAAATTGGACTCGATGCGCTAATGAAAGAAAAAACAACAAAAAAAAAACGAAAAATATTACGAGGTTACGCGAATTTACATATCAACTGTGTATACACACTTTTTTGGTTTTTTTGTTTTTTTTTTTTTTAATTTTTTAATCATTTTGCCGAATCAACTGTCAAAGTTCTTTACTCTCTCGATTTTTCACGTGGAGGGGCGAGCTCCACGCTTTAGACTCTCGGCAGGTGACGTATTTATGCTTTCTCGGCCTTGGCAACGATATACGTTTATTAGGGGTGTGCGAATAGTGGTCGGATCGAATCGATTCGAATATTTAAATTCGATTCGATTTTCGAATCGAATATTCGATTTTTTAGTCGAATATTCGATTTTTGAATCGAATATTCGTCGAATTTTCGAGTATTCGATAAATTTCCGAATATTTGATGAATTTTCAATTCGATTTTCGAATAGAATATTCGAGCAATTTTCAAGTATTTCTTAAATTTTCAAATATTTGAATATTCGAAAGAAAATCGAATATTCGAAAGAAAATGGAATAGTCGAAAAAAAAACGAATATTCTAAAAATAATCGAATACTCGAAAAAATCGAATATTCGGTTTGAAATTCGAATCAAACAATTCGATTCGATTTGATGCCGAATATTCCAAGTTTTCAAATATTCGCACACCCCTAACGTTTATGCTACTATTAGATAAGTGCCCCATCGCGACGAACGCTAGAATAGAATAGAATAGAATAGAATAGAATAGAATAGAATTCGTTATTTTGGCGCTCGCCGTTTTGACGTTCGCCATTTTTGACGTTCGCTATTTTGTATTTCGAATTTTTAGTCACTTGAAAAATTTCATTTCGACTTTCTTACTTTTCTTTTATTTCATTTTATGAATACCAAAATTCCGAATTATTAGCTGTTCGACAATTTGGTTATTCGTAATATTAACCCCCACCCTGATTTTATAATAATTTTTGACATTATTTTCTCTCCGTGTGTATACTCGCGAGGAAAATGAATATCCCCGTGAGATTCGGTGTCAGGAATGCACGCCCTCTTTCGTGTCGTCTCTACCGTGGTATAAATTGTGCTGGAGCGAGCGATATTTGCGGATGAAATATCGGAGAAATGTTGAGAGAGTCGATTGATTTATTTGAAGAATTGATAAAAGGTTGTTGATTTGATTTCAGTTACTCGGCGGTGCTTGCTTCAGCCATGGGCCTTACACGTTTTACAAAGCCGTAAGAATCGGCGATGGCCGTGTTCTACGACTCGGTAACTTTTTCCTTACCAAATTGTGGACCGACGCTGATCTCGTCAGTATCGGCGAGTTACAATTGCTCTGGCTCGACAGTCGCGGCTCCAATCAGCCACTGGCATCCTTGCGCCTTTACTTTCTGCCGGAAAACACGCCTGACGGTCGTAGGAGCACCCACGGCGAGGTGAGTCCTCTTTTATTTCATTCTTTATCATCTTATGTATCAAAAATACTACACAAAGCGAAAATAATATCACAAATAAAAGTTTTTAACAAAAACTTCATTTTTCAGTCATATTCCATCAAACATAGCGGAAACTTTGATTTTTTTTCTTCAAATTTTCACATTTTTTGTCAAATTTTCACATTTTTTGGCAAATTTTCACATTTTTCGTCAAGTTTCTACATTTTTCTTCAAATTTTCACATTTTTCATCGAATTTTCACATTATTCGTCAAATTTTTATAATTTTCTTCAAATTCTACAATTTTCCTTAAATTTTCACATTTTTCGTCAAATTTTCACATATTTTGGCAAATTTCTACATTTTTCTTCAAATTTTTCCATTTTTCATCGAATTTTCACATATTTCGTCACATTTTTACATTTTTCCTCAAATTTTCACATTTTTCATCGAATTTTCACATTATTCGTCAAATTTTTATAATTTTCTTCAAATTCTACAATTTTCCTTAAATTTTCACATTTTTCGTCAAATTTTCACATTTTTCGTCAAATTTTCACATATTTTGGCAAATTTCTACATTTTTCATCAAATTTTTCCATTTTTCATCGAATTTTCACATATTCGTCACATTTTTACATTTTTCTTCAAATTTTCACATTTTTCATCGAATTTTCACATTATTCGTCAAATTTTTATAATTTTCTTCAAATTCTACAATTTTCCTTAAATTTTCACATTTTTCGTCAAATTTTCGCATATTTTGGCAAATTTCTACATTTTTCTTCAAATTTTCCCATTTTTCCTCAAATTTTTACATATTATTTCAAATTTTCACATTTTTCCTCAAATTTTCGCATTTTTCGGCCACTGTGCAACGAAAAATAGTCACGTATTTGCCAAAATCAGAAATACGCCACGGAATACCCAGGAACACAATGTCATACAAATTTTAAAGCAAATTTTCTCTCCGTGTATAAAACCGCATACGTAAAATTTGAGAATCTCGCTCGATTTCTTCTCAGCTCTCTTTACCAAGCCAATTCCCGCAAGTTTTCACAAAACAGCAGCAGTTCCCCATATATAATATGTTGCATTACCTGACGTTATTTGCCCAAGCGCGAATATAAATTCATCCTCTTGTTGGAATTAAATCGATTTTATCAAAGGTGCAAGGCGCAACTATATAATTGTACTTTAAAGAGAGAGAGAGCAGGAGAGAGAGAGAGAGAGAGAGAGCCAAAGATAATGTTCGTACACCCTGGGATTCACCGGTGGATATGCGCCTGCGCTCCCACTTTTCCCATCGCCGTACATACCGAGTATATAGCGTCGCCAGTACATTATATATTCACACATACATACGAAGGCTCGGCTCGAATGTGAATATTGCGATACGAAAGAAAAAAAAAAGCAACAGAGTTATTTTAACTGCATCCAACTCGGTTCACTGTAATTTTCATTTTTTTTCCTTAGCACGCCTTGTCCCACACGACATTTTTGGCAGTTTCTTTTTTACATTTTCCATTGGACTAATTAGATTGACCAATTCGTTGAATTAAATATTTTCCCGGAGGTTTATTTTCTTTTGAATTAATTAACAACGTTTAATTAGTCCAAGAAATTCAATTAAGCTCGCTATGCGATTGTTGACACGTTTGCTAATTTTACCTTCGTTACGTCTAATTGTTTATTTCGTCTCATTAAATTTAATCAATCTTTGGCATCTCATATTATTTGGATCATTATTTCATCCCATTAGAATTTTGCGATTTACTGACAGCGACGTATACGAGTTGTTGCTCTTCTGTGTATGCATGGCTTCGCCGCATCATCTTTCGGGTCGAATGGCCTCGTCCAATTAATTAATATTGTTGTGAAAACTCCGCATGATTGGATTTTGGAGAGAATGTTTTTTTTTTAATTCGATTCTCGTGCGAATACTACGCGGAGAAAAAATCGTATCGGAAATAATTATGGCGCATCGTAGTTCCCTGATGGCCGGCTCTCTATGTAGAAGATTTCAGCAAAGAGATAGCAATTTTTTATTCATATTGTATTGATAAAGGGGATACTGACATTTTTCGTCAAATTTCCACATTTCTCGTCAAATTTTCCAATTTTCCGCAATATTTTTACGTTTCCGCCTATTTTTTCTATTTTTTTTTAGATTTTTACAGTTTTCGTCAAAATTTTGGATTTTTCGTCCATTGTTCACATTTTTTGACAAACTCTGAAATTTTTCGTCCAATTTTTTCACTTTTCGTCAAATGTTGTTTTTTTTTTTTCAAATTCTCACATTTTTAATCTAATTTTTTACATTTTCCGTCTAATTACCAAATTTTCCGCTTAATTTTCATATTTTTTCTCAAACCATCACATTTTTCGTCTAATTTTCCAATTTTCCGCAATATTTTTACGTTTCCGTCTAATATTTCAACTTTTCGTCACTTTTTTTCATTTTTTCTCAAATTCTGATATTTTTCGTCAGATTTTTACAGTTTTCGTCAAAATTTTGGATTTTTCGTCCATTGTTCACATTTTTTGACAAACTCTGAAATTTTTCGTCCAATTTTTCCACTTTTCGTCAAATTTTGTTTGTTTTTTTTCAAATTCTCACATTTTTAATCTAATTTTTTACATTTTTCGTATAATTACCAAATTTTCCGCTTAATTTTCATATTTTTTCTCAAACCATCACATTTTTCGTCTAATTTTCCAATTTTCCGCAATATTTTTACGTTTCCGTCTAATATTTCAACTTTTCGTCACTTTTTTTCATTTTTTCTCAAATTCTGATATTTTTCGTCAGATTTTTACAGTTTTCGTCAAAATTTTGGATTTTTCGTCCATTGTTCACATTTTTTGACAAACTCTGAAATTTTTCGTCCAATTTTTCCACTTTTCCTCAAATTTGTTTTTTTTTTTTCAAATTCTCACATTTTTAATCTAATTTTTTACATTTTCCGTCTAATTACCAAATTTTCCGCTTAATTTTCATATTTTTTCTCAAACCATCACATTTTTCGTCTAATTTTATAATTTTCCGCAATATTTTTACGTTTCCGTCTAACATTTCCACTTTTTTTTCATTTTTTCTCAAATTCTGATAATTTTCGTCAGATTTTTACAGTTTTCGTCAAAATTGTTATTGAGAATTTAATTTTTTCGTCAAAATCTCTCAGAGGAACGATCCAGCACCACGGAACAACGACGTCATAGTATTTTTTGACAATATTTACTCTCCGCATATCGTTCATGCGCAAAACTCTGGTCGCCAATCGCGAGTTTTATTTTCCCAGTTTTTTCAACTATTTTTTCGCCCTAATTTGTACGTGCTCCGGGCCAAGCCTAGCGCCGTTGCGAAAACGAGAGTAATCATCTTTGGGGACACTCGTTCTTGTGGTTGAGCTATCGGGAAAAGCAAATTGAATAAATGAAAAATAACAATTATCGAGGGAGCATAGCAAAATTGAACGAAAATAAATGGATAACGAATTTAATTAACTTTTATATGGCGAGTGTATCGAGACGCCAAGCTCCAATAATTCAACATTCATAATTATATTTAATCACGCTCCGCAATCCGAAATTATGGAAAATCCTATTCCAAAAGAAAATTCAGTATGGCGGCCGACCCCCGCCTCCTCCTCCTCCTCCTGCTCTTCTTTGAGGCGCATGTGCAATATCAGTTTTGCCTCTAGTCGACAACGATATTGAACAACAACGAATTTGCAAATATCGATTTATCAGTAGCTCCCTGCCATTCATTACTTTTATGAAATTTAATAACACTTTATGGCAACGCCAATGTTTTTATCATACCGAAGTTTGCATCGTTGAAATCGAACGAAAAATATATTATTTTAATGATTAATTGCATGGTTCCAATTTTTCGAGTAAATTCAGTTTTCCTATGGCGAAGAAGACGATCCCATTATATCGTTGACGAATACTGTATGAAAATTTTATGCTCCACCGAAAAATAAAAAATTTTTAAAAAATTTTAATCGTCATTTTAATAATTAATTGGATGGTTCCAATTTTTCGAGTAAATTCAGTTTTCCTATGGCGAAGAAGACGATCCCATTATATCGTTGACGAATACTGTATGAAAATTTTATGCTCCACCGAAAAATAAAAAATTTTTAAAAAATTTTAATCGTCATTTTAATAATTAATTGGATGGTTCCAATTTTTCGAGTAAATTCAGTTTTCCTATGGCGAAGAAGACGATCCCATTATATCGTTGACGAATACTGTATGAAAATTTTATGCTCCACCGAAAAATAAAAAATTTTTAAAAAATTTTAATCGTCATTTTAATAATTAATTGGATGGTTGTAATTTTTCGAGTAAATTCAGTTTTCCTATGGCGAAGAAGACGATCCCATTATATCGTTGACGAATACTGTATGAAAATTTTATGCTCCACCGAAAAATAAAAAATTTTTAAAAAATTTTAATCGTCATTTTAATAATTAATTGGATGGTTGTAATTTTTCGAGTAAATTCAGTTTTCCTATGGCGAAGAAGACGATCCCATTATATCGTTGACGAATACTGTATGAAAATTTTACGCTCCACCGAAAAATAAAAAAATTTAATAAAATTTTAATCGTCATTTTAAAAATTAATTGGATGGTTGTAATTTTTCCAGTAAATTCAGTTTTCCTATGGCGAAGAAGACGATCCCATTATATCGTTGACGAATACTGTATGAAAATTTTACGCTCCACCGAAAAATAAAATTTTTTTTTTAAATTTTAATCGTCATTTTAATAATTAATTGGATGGTTGTAATTTTTCGAGTAAATTCAGTTTTCCTATGGCAAAGAAGACTCGCCCATTATATCGTTGACGAATACCATATGAAAATTGTACGCTCCGCTATAAAAAATTCACCAAAAAACAAATTTTTTATTCGTCATTTTGATAATTAATGCGATCGCTGCAATTTTTCTAGTAAATTCAGTTTTCCAATGGCAAAGAAGACAATCCCATTATATCGTTGACGAATACCGTATGAAAATTGTACGCTCCGCTACAAAAAATCCACCAAAAAATACATTTTTTATTCGTGATTTTGATAATTAATGCGATCGTTGCAATTTTTCTAGTAAATTCAGTTTTCCAATGGCAAAGAATACTGTCCCATTATATCGTTGACGAATACCGTATGAAAATTGTACGCTCCGCTACAAAAAATCCACCAAAAAAAAATTTTTTATTCTCCATTTTGATAATTAATGCGATCGTTGCAATTTTTCTAGTAAATTCAGTTTTCCAATGGCAAAGAAGACGATCGCATTATATCGTTGACGAATACCGTATAAAAATTGTACGCTCCGCTACAAAAAATCCACCAAAAAACAAATTTTTTATTCGTGATTTTGATAATTAATGCGATCGTTGCAATTTTTCTAGTAAATTCAGTTTTCCAATGGCAAAGAAGACTCGCCCATTATATCGTACGAAAATGTCGAGCTGTGTTAGAAAAAATAATGAGATTTTGTTGCATCCAACGATGCAAACTTCAACATGGTACGTTTCTCGTTGCCAATAAAATACGAATCCATCACATTTTTCCAAAGTTCTATTTTTTTTTACACAATTTTCATTCCTTCTATCGAGCCAACAAAAGTTTCATTTTTGGAATTAAAAAAATTCGATCGCCCCAAGATAATTGTTAATATTAACGTGGAAATTCGTCCGTGGGATTGATATTAACGAATGACATTTCACGGATTATAAAGTAGAGCGACAATAACGGGAANTCTCTCTCTATCTCTCTCTCTCTCGTTTCTCTTATCGAGCTTTTTCGAGCTCCGGTTCGTTTCATCTATCGACGACCGAACCATTTTCCGTTTTTACATTGTGAGATGGGCAGCGCAATCGATTGGCAGGAACGACCCCCTTAAGCGTGCTATTGGAGTTGACATAATTGGAACAAAGTGAAAAATCGTTGTTTCTAAAATAATTCTTCGATTTCAACGAAATTTTCCACTTGGAAAAAAAGGGAGAGCAATTTTTTTTAGAAACTGGAATTGGGCACGAATTCTCATCGAGGCTTCTCGAACGACGAGGAAATTATTTTTATCGCCTTTCTCGAGAACGAGCCATTATTTTTCGTCGATTCGGTTTTTTTAATATTCCACCAGCAGATAAAATGAAAAATTTTGACTATAAATGTCAAAATTAGACGAAAAATGATAAAAATCTGACTAAAAATGTGAAAATCTGACTAAAAATGTTAAAATTAGACGAAAAATGAAAAAAATCTAACGAAAGATGTGAAAATTTGACTATAAATGTCAAAATTTGACCAAGTTTTTTCAAATTTCATGAAAACTGCGAAAATTTGACGAAAAATGTAGAAATTAAAAAAAAATGTAAAAATTTGACAAAAATGTAACGAAAGATGTAAAAAAAAAATGTAAAAATTTGACAAAAATGTAACGAAAGATGTAAAAATTTTACTATAAATGTCAAAATATCACCAAATTTTTTCAAATTTCATGAAGACTGCGAAAATTTGGTGAAAAATATAGAAATTTAAAAAGAATGTAAAAATTTTACAAAAATGACAAAGTTTCTGTTATTTTCAACAGAATATGAATAACAAATTACTGTTTCTGGTAGTAATATCCTTCAGTGGAGTGACCATGGTACCAGGGAACTACGATGTCATAGTAATTACTGATATTAATTTCTCTCCACGTGAATAAATAAATAAACAAATAAACAAACAAATAAATAAATAAATAAATAAATAAATAAATAAATAAATAAATAAACAAACAAATAAATAAACAAATGAATAAACAAATAAATAAACAAATAAATAAATAAATAAATAAATAAATAAATAAATAAATAAATAAATAAATAAATAACGTTTCATTAGAGTCACACTTTTGATTGTTGATTCATCCTCAAAGAACCTACCCAGGCGTTCCGTTGGTGTGTGTACATAATCTGTGATAAGGACGGGGTCGGTAGGGGTCAAACATGTAGAGCAAGAAAATAGCGTAGCAAAAATGGTATTAGAGGGACTTTTTTTCCCCGGTAGTGGGCCCTGGAGGGGCAAAGGCGGCGAGCGGAGTTCGGGGTCGCGCAAGTATTAGGCGGGAATGGAGGAGCTTGGTTTGTGGATGAAAAGGATGCTTCGGTAGGGACGCCGCTGCCGCGAGGGCAAAAAATATATGCGAGACGTTCGAAGAGGCGGGGGTAGCAAAACCAACGAGGCATGGGGTGCTATTGGCTTTTGTTGCGCATGCCCATTCGGCGCTACCACTCCGGCGAATTATTAGCCAGATTGGTGGACCAGCCTGCAAAGGAGGATGCTGCGAGCTTTTTTTTTTCCTCTAAATCCTGGTCCACGTGTCTGTGTGTGTTTGTGT